>CM053593.1:47758482-47785608 GCA_028646575.1 Pseudocheirus occidentalis
TCTGACCCCAAGATCATGATTCTGCTAACTTTATGGAATAAATAATATAAAAATACATATCACCTAGACTGTTGTCTCCTTTAACCAAACTTTAAAGGTTAACAAATGTAAGCTCCTTGAGGGCAAAAGCTGTTTTATTATTTTTTCTTTGTATTTCCAGTGCCTGGCATATAATAAAAACCTTGCTCCTACTAAATGACTTAATGAATACTTGTTGGTTGATCAATGGATTGATTGGAGAACTCATTACATAGCCGCTTATTCATTTTCTCCAGAGAAATTCTGCTGTAGAATGGATCAAACCTCATTTATTTTAGGAATTCGTCCATCCAGTTGCATGTTGTGCTGAGAGAATGGGGGGCTAGACTATTACAAGGGTCAGCTAGACTGTTTCCAGTTGTACTGAAAGCTTTTTTAAGGTAAAGGACTGTCTTTTGTAGCTCCAAAATTTTGTACCATGGGACCTAAGGAGGTGCCCAATAAATGCCTGTTGGGGAGTTTAACCACACTCCCCCTTCCCAAGTACTTTTTTGGTATCAGAACCTAAGGGGCTTCCTTTAGTCGAGGGGGAATAAAGGCCTAGGTATTGGACTAAGCAGTAGGAATGACCCCAGCTATAGCCCAGGCTGGGGAAGCCAGCTCTGCAAAGCCAAACCCACCTGGTGTTTCTCTATGGACCACTAGATGGTGGTAATGAGCTACAATACAATCCTCCCTTGCTTTAATCCAACTAGTGACTAGAGGGCTCTGAAAGCTTTCCAGCTCTATGGTGGGATTTTGGCTTCTTCTTAGTCATGATAATAGTTGACATTTACATAGCATTTAAGGGTTTGCAAAGTGCTTTGCACCCGTCATCTCATTTGATCCTCCCAACTACACTGGTGGGCAAGGAGCTACAACTCAATGAATTAATCAAACAGTAAGTATTTATTAAGCACCTTCTGTGTACGAGCAGTACAAACACTAGGAATGAAACAACTCCTACATGATAAAGGCTTGCATACTAATAGGATGGGCTACATGTATGTATATATATGTGTGTGTGTGTGTGTGTGTGTGTGTATCCACACATATGCATGTGTATATATGTATATTTATGTACAGTTATCCCTTCTGCATCCGGGAAGGTTAGGGGCATGCATGGTACCCCATTGATCTGAAATATCCACATAAATTGTTTTGACCCTCCCCTCATATCATAGAAGTCTGAATTATTATGATATTAAAAGATAAAATATTTTGATACTATACAATACTATATGTATATTTTCTGCAGTTATGAGTTTCTAAACTTTTTCTATGTCAACTTCTGGCCTTTGTGTGTTGTCTGCAGCTTTCCTAAAACTCCCCCCAAATTCCCATTTAATTTCTTATGCCAACCCATGATATAGCAGGACCATGATAGGGAAAGTTGTGATGTATATGTATATATATATATATGTGTGTGTATGTGTATGTATGTATGTATGTATATAAAATTAAATATAAAGAGAACCCAGTGCAGCGATTATTAAGTTTATCCTGTGTGCAGGCTCTTTCCTAGGTTCTGTTAAAAAATTTTTTTAAAAAAAGGGCTTTTTACAGTCTACTTGAGATGAAGGAAAAACATGACTACAACACAAAACATATGATACAGAGAAGAATGTGATAAAGACAAAGGACAGAGCTAGGAGAAAAAAGCTATTCTAATAAAATTAGGGAAAGGAGAAATCTCTTTTAATTTGGGGGAAGAATGCAGGATGAAGTCAGATAACAATGAATAGTTCAGGTTGATTGAAATATATAGTACATGAAGGGGAGTTATGTGAAATAAGTTTGGAAAGGTAGTTGGGAACTAATTGTAGAGGGCATTAAATGTCAGACGAGGGATTTTGTATTTTCTCATCTAGAGTCAGGTTCCCCACCCCTTTTCTAGAGCCAGACTGTAAGTATCCACTGAAGATTGTTGAACAGGACATTTTCTTTGGTAATGGTACCTCAAGCATTGTCAGTTGCTTCTGGAGGGAAGACAGGGGGAAGCATGGCTGGAGCAGATGTAAGCTGTATTTGACTTTCTTATTGGAAGATTGGAATAGGGAGCTTCCCTTTATTAAGGATTCATAATCCCAGCCCTTGATAGACTTTGGTGATTGATAGGATATGGGGTATGAAGGAGAGGAAGAGTCAACAATGGCTCCATGGTTTTACACTTAGGTGAATGGGAGAATAGTTGGTGCCATTAATAGAAATAAGTGAGTTGGGGGGAAAGGAAAGGAATTGGGAGAAAGGGAGGGAGGGATGCATTCATTGGAAGCATTCCCTATTTCACAGGTGAGGAAACTGAGATCTAGAAAGATGATATGCTTTGAGCATGGTCATAGAGTTAAGATCCAAACCCAAGTCTCCAACTCATGGTTCAGGTTTCTTCTTATAGCTAGGAAGCACAGTCAACTTCTGATACTCAATAACATAGAGTCCATTCCAGCCCTTACATTCTATGATTTGGTGATCTGGACCTCAGTCTCTCCCTTGATTATATACTGTCTTATCTAGCTATTTCCTATTTGTACATTCCTCCACCATCTTCTCTCTAAATGCCTTGTCCCATGGACCTGAGATCACCAGTTGGAGCTTTCAGCTCCAAAAATCCCTCAACTGAAGTCCCCAAGTTGCTAATTGATGACCTCCTTGAATACAACTTCCATCTGCTCCGGCCATGTTTTACTCTACCTCTCCACCTCCATCTTCTTGTCAATGGCCTTACCACCATGCATGTACCCTCTTTCTCTTTCGCCTACCTCCTCCCAGTCATAGAACCATTATTAAATCAATATTGTCATGGATGCTGGAAAGAATGTATCAGTTTACTGCTCTATGGCTTCACTGACTATCCCCATTCCTTTCCCAACCAAAATACTTGTCCCTGGCCGCTATATACCACATATATGGTGTTTCCTCCATTACCTTTTTGAGGGCAGGGACTCTCTTGCTTTTATTTTTGCTAGTACTTAGTACTTAGTATAGTATAGAGAAAGTGCTTAATTTTATTCATTTACTTATTCTTCTCCATCTTCAGTTCAATCACAAGAACTGTTCTCATCTTCTCTGTCCCCGTGCCACCCAATCCTGTGATCTATTGCATTAAATTATAGCAAAAGGTAGACTGCTGGACATGGAGTGAGGAGACACTGAGTTACAATCCTGCCTCTAACTAGACACTATCTAGTTTTGTGACCCTGGGTGAATCACTTAACCTATGTCTGCCTCAGTTTCCTCATCTGAAAAATGGGGATCATGGTAGCACCTACTTTATAAGGTTGTGAGTATTCAGTGAGATAATATATGTAAAGTGTTTGGCACATTGCCTGGCACATAGCTATTCATTGTCTATGATTTTTGAAGAGGACCAGTGACATTGTGGGGTGGTCTTGACTTGCCTGTGATTGGATTTAAGTGAGGCAGAGTTGCACAAAATCCTCAGCCTCTTCCAGGGTCATCAAAGTTCAATGGCAAGACAAAAATCAGCATGACTGGTGATGACCTGGATCCAGTGGATGCCCTTGGTGTCTTCAAAGTCCAACCAAACTCTAAGCGTCAGCTGCCTTCATGGCCATTGGAACAAATTGTTCTTGTCTGTCCATTCCACTAGGGGAAGTCTTTACATGTTTCGGGTGAATATCCCCTTGACTCACCAATGGGTCTGAGGACTGTCAGTTACCCTCAGCCTGATTTAGCCCATCTGCCAAGATCGTTTTCCCAGGATATGGCTGCTGTGTAAGCTGATGCTTCTTGGAGCCACAGGTGAGAGTTGAGTGCCAGGTGGACACCAAAGGCAGATAAGCAGCCCTGGAAAGGACCCTTACAGCAGAGGTGCTAGTTCTCCCCTAAACACCCCCACACCCCAGCTCATAGTAGATGTTAAATAAATGCTTGTTTCCTTCCTTCTCTATAAAGAACGTAACTCTCCCAGGAGAACTAGGTGGTCCTACAACAGGTAGAGGTGTATAGGCATGTCCCTCATCATTAGGAAAACACTGGGCATAGAATGGCACTGCTCTGTACAACAGTGTGGAGCCAATTGGTCTAGAATATATAAAGGGGGTAGGTAGAAGAATAGGAATAAAGGCTCAGAGGAATTTGGGGAAGCTTCACCACTTGGGCTCAGGCTCCCACTCCTTTCTATACAGCATACTTAAGGGAGAGAGCTTGAGCCATTAGGGAAGATTGGATTTAATAGGATCTGAAGCTGAACCAACATCCATAATGCAAGCTCTAAGTGTTGCTTTTGCTTCACTTTTTAGGAACAGCTGAAGTAGAAACCCAAAGAGAAGATGGAAGTCTCTCTGTAGCATCTCTCACCCTGGGCAGTTTGATAACCTCCTCCCATCAGGTATGGCTACTGGAAGAAAACTCTGCCAAGTTCCAGTTCTGATCTACAAGGGTGGGCAGGGTCAGACGGCCTGAGTTTGAATCTTACTCTTCCATCCACTACTTGCATAACCTTGGTCAAATCCCCAAACTTCTCTGCACCTCAGCTTCCTTCACTGTCAAATAAAAGTTGGAACTAAATGACCTCTGAGGTTCCTTCCAGCTCTAAACTTATGATCCTGACTGGGAGTATGGTCCCCTCTCCTTTCTCTATTCTTGGTGAGACTTGGCAGTCAGTGAAATTTTTACTTTTGCTTTTCTGCAGCATCACCTCCACACACCCTTTACACCCACCACACATTTAACCTATCATTTTATCAATCCAAACACTGCCTGGAAGTTTAGTTTGTAAATACAATGAATAAATGAGTTTTTTATGAAGGCATTTTTCAAGGGGTAGAGGGAAAGGTTATTTCAGAAGTGTTTTCCCTGAGATGGTTTTAATCAGCCTTAAAAGTGCCATTTTTATGTTGGTGATTTATTATTGGCAAGGTTAAGATCACTCATTTCAGGACCATGTTGTCCTGATTATCATTCTCCAGAGGCAGTGTGGAATAGTGACACAATTTGCAGTCAGTGTAGACTAGTCCTAGCTCTGACATTCATTGGCTAGGTGATTCTGGACAAGTCACTTGACCTCTGTATTTCCTTATTCATAAAGTAAATAAAGTAGGAGATGTCAAAAATGAACACTGCCTACTTTGTTGGGATTGTTATGAGGAAAGTGCCCTGAAAACCTTAAAATACTGTATCAATGTGATCAGCTGGTCATTATAAGATTGGGAATATTGGGCAGGTTCTCCTCTGGCTCCGTTTGGAGATATTTCTCCCCCCCCTTTTTAAAAATTTTAAAGCTGCTTTCTTTTTGTCCCCTATACCTAGGGGGAGTCACCACATAAATCCCACCCAAGAATATTTATATGAATTTTATCTATAAATACTTACTGTATTAGAAATTAAAGTGTCTTAGTAGTATTATGAAAAAAGTTTTGATTTAATAAACCCCCTGACATGGACCTGCAGGGGATTCCAGACAACACTTGGAGAGCCATTCAGTCAGTGGACCTGTGGATACCCTTACCTTATTCTGCCGAGAAGTAGGGGGAGATAGACCAACTTATCCTTTGTAATTTTGCAACATTCACCTTTTTTTTCTGAGGCAATTGGGGTTAAAGGACTTATCCCAGGTCACACAACTAATAAGTGTCTAAGGTTGAATTAGAACTCAGATCCTTCTGACTCCAGGGAAGTTGCTCTATCCATTGCACCACATAGCTGTCCCTGCAATGTTCACTTTTGATATGTGTGCGTGCGTGTGTGGTTGTGCTCTCTGTTTATATTACTATAACTACCACATACGTTGTTTTCTTGTTTTGTCTTCTTATGCTGCATTGGTTCATGTAGATCCTTAAATGATTCTCTGTATCATACAAACATACATAATTTTGTATAGCAGAGTATTATTACATTGCTTTCATGTAGCATACTTTGTTTAGCCCTTTTCTAATTGATGGGCATTTATTTTGTTTCTGGTTCTTCACTATTACCAAAAGTGCTGCTATAAATATTTTGTTGTATATAGATACTTTATTTTTTATTAATGACTTCTTTGTGGTATACATAGATTAATGTTAAATTCAATAAAAACAGTTTCTTCCAGACGAGTCTAAATACCAGAATACATTATTAGTATTAATTTTTTTCTTTGATATAATCTACATTGGTGGAAGGAGAACTGCAGTGAAGAAATTATAGACACTAGAAATATTGGAGTATGAGATTCCCCATTTTGCAGTGGAAAAACAGGATTTCCACAAATAAATGTCTCTTCCAAGGTTATATGATTTTTTGAGTGGAGTTTAGGAACAAATAAACTTATCTCCTAAACCAATGATTCTTAACTCTGTGTAGCCTTTCCAGTATTTTACCTCCCAAATTCCCCTTGCCTCATATTGCCAGCCCCTCTGTCCCTTCGCAAACATCTTGACAGCCTAATTTTGGTCTTCCCAGTACAATGCAGAGGAACCTGGAAGCCAGAATTTCTGGGGTGCAAGCGGCAGCTTACCCACTTGCCTTCAGTGACCTTCAGTGAGTCTACCTCTCTGAGCCTCTTTTTCCCCAATTATAATGATACTTATGGAACCTCTGCCTCCCTCACAAGGAAAATAATTAAAATTTTAAAGTGTTGTACAAATGGGAGTTGCTAATTATGATAGCCAATATCATCCAGCCTCTTTCCCTGTCCTCCATCTCCTAACAAGATATTCTCTCTAGTCTCGACATCTTGCCTTTTCTTCATTGGGCAGTTCTATCATTTCCACTAAAAATTATTGGTTTGTGTTGGCTCCAGCCTCCAACCAAGCTTTTTGTAGTCTTGCAACCAAATGCTTAGTAGGGTAGTGCTGGTAAATAGTAGGGTAGGGCTGATAAACAGTTGATCATGTTTTTGGTTAGAATCATGTTTGGTTTGATCATCTTTTATCCTGTTGTCCAAAGGGTGGTACTTGGGTCACAGAATTAGTCATCCATACTGTCTTTGGGCAGCTAAATGGTACAGTGGATAGAACTTCTGGCCTGGAATTAGGGAGCTCTGTAGTTCAAATCTGGCCTCAGGCACTTACTAGTTGGCTTGTATAACCCTGGGCAAGTCACTTAAGCTCTGCTCTGCTTGCTTCAATTTTCTCTTCTATAAAATGTAAAGAACAGTCATTAGCTACCCCCCTAGAATTGCTGTGATGATCAGTGAGATAATATTTGTGAAGTGCATAGGATAGTCTCTGGTACATAGTAGATGCTTTTTAAATGCTTGCTCCCATCCCCACCTCCTCTTCCATTTGAGTTGGCTGATCTCTCCTAGTACAAATGACTACAGCATCATAATGTCTTCACTTCTTTCTGTTGTGAATGAACAATGTCCTGATGATTTTCTGTAGGAATCAGACATCACCTCATTGGTGTCTCATCCAAACCAGTGTTTGTCTTCCCACTTGTTGTGGAGCCTTACTTTGGTTTGTTTTGTTTTCCAGGGGCAATCAGAAACTTGAGAGGGGAAGACATCTCTAGGATTCAATACTCACTGGACATTTCACAATTGTATATTGGAAGAAAACAGGATGGAATCAAGGTCAGAGACATTTTGCCCAACCAACTTTGAGGATTACAAATCCAAACTACAATTGCTTTCTGTAAAGCAGCATGATACAATGCAAAGAACGCCAATCTTCACTCTAGGATTTTGGATTAACCTACATATGACTCCGTAATGTTAACGGGAGTTGAAGATCTTCCTTTACCATTAATAATAGGCCTCACATGGAGTCCAACAAGAGAAGCCTGATTAGAGGAGACTTGTTTTTCAGGAAGACCTGCACCTTTTGTTACTTTGTAATTAGAAAGTGGGTCATGAGGGT
Organism: Pseudocheirus occidentalis; assembly: GCA_028646575.1. NCBI lineage: Eukaryota > Metazoa > Chordata > Mammalia > Diprotodontia > Pseudocheiridae > Pseudocheirus > Pseudocheirus occidentalis. The sequence continues at coordinate 47,766,300 of CM053593.1, forward strand.
TGAGATGCCCTCTGACCCTGAAGAAGTGTATATATACTCTGAGGTTAGCATTTTGCTTTGGGGCTCACTTATAGGAAGAGTGTTTGAGTGATATAGCCAGATGACACTCTGGATAGCTGTTAAGGAGCCCCCCAGCTTTGAAAGCCCAGATGTTGGTGCTTCTCTTTCTGGTAACCGTGTATATATGTAATGGTCGGACAATTGGATCTGTCTGTTGATCTGTGATATGTGTATTATTTGGTCAGAATGTTAGAAGCCCTGTCTGTTGGTCTTTATGCTATTATATCTGCTTGTAATTTTGTATTTTCTCTGAAGTTCAGGGTGCTGAATTTTCCCCCTGAACTAAGTAAATGATACATATGTTTAATTAAAGTAAGATTGTCAACGCTTTTGAGTTACTTTCCTTTAGAAAAGCAGATCAAAGAAGTGTAATGTTAAGGGACTCTGAAGATCTTCCATGCCCCTTTGTATTGGCAAGTAAGCAGGTACTTAGCCCCTTGTTTCAAGTTAACATCTTGTTTAAGCTATTTAATTAACACAGAAGTAGTTAACACCTTTTGAGGAAGTTGCTGACATAACAGGAAGAGGCAGAATAGGGAGGAGCTAAGGAAAACCCCCAGCTGGGAATGGCAGAATTTCCTGGGCTAAGCATCTGGAGACTGGAACTTCTGCTGAGACCTTTCTTTTGTTGAGACCTTTCCTTTGGGAATTTCTGCTGAGAACTTCCAAGAACCAGGCTGCAGAGCTACCATGAGTGAGAGAGGAGGATTCCTGCTTGAGGGAGCCTGTTCTGTTGTGAAGGCTTGGGACACTGCATTAACTATGTGTACCAACTTCATGGCTTCAGTAATGACTTTGGCTTTCTGGTTCTGCGACTCGGTTTTCTGGTATTTGAATAAAGACTTTGGTTCCGCCCTCCATGTGGAGAGTCTGCTATATTTTGTGATTCATAATTATACCAGCATATTCATAACCAACATGGGTGTTGTGAATATTGCATTATTGTTGCAAGAACCTGTGCTAGCAGCCATCCTGGGTATGCTAGGGTGCTATAGGCTCTGACTATATATGACTCTGGGATGACCTGTCATTCATCTCCAGGCTGCACTCCTGACTGTCCTGAACTTTCTCTATAATCCCTTTCCACTCCTGTACTTATATTCCACATCTTCCCCATTCAGCAATCTTTTATATATTGTATTAAATTAAAATATTGCATATAATATTTTATACATTTATTTATATATAATATATAATATAAAAAATTTATAAATATAAAAAAGCATTAAAATATAAGCTCCTTGAGAACAGAAACTGTCTTTCTGCTTGTGTTTGTATCTTCACCACTTAACATTGTGCCTGGCATGTACATAGTGAATGCTTAATGAAAACATATGGAGTTGGCTTGGTAACTTGGAAAAGCTCTCTACTTTTCTAAGCCTCAGCTTCCCTATCTGTAAAGTACCTATTATTACCATCCCTGTGATTTTCTAGACCCAAAAATCAATCAATAAAAATTTACTAAGTACCAAACACTGTATAAAGCACTAGAGATGGAAAGGAGGCAAAAGACAGTCTTTTCCCCCATAGAACTTATAATCTAATGGAGTATAATAAAGTAATAAAAAAATACACTTGTCTAGCCACTCCTCTCTTGTATGTGGTGACTCTCTCAAATAGAAAGCAAGCTTGCTGAGGACAAGAAACATATGAATGTATGTACAACGTTAGGCACAGTGCTTGGCACAAAGTATTTGGTAAGTGTTTTTATCTCATTTGTTCATCATGATCACAAAAGTTACTCTATGTATCTCTAAGGCTTGGGATGAGTACAGTGATATGTAAACTGATTTTAAATATGAGTTGTTATTAATGATGCAAAAGCAGCCTAGCATAACAGAGGACAGCCTGAAAACTGGGAAAATCTGAATTCAAGTAAACTGTATGTAAAACTATGAATGGGTAACTTATCCTCCGAGGCAATTCTGTAAGACTTTAAATTATAGAAGATTTTCCATTAATATCAGTAGAATTTTAAGGCTGAGAGTTACCCCCACCAGCTTAACACACACACACACACACACACACACACACACACTCCATGTACTCCGGGGTCTAGACCCAGGGAATGTCTAATTATTTGGGTATCAGAGTGAGAATGCCTTTTAGCTAGGATTTTTCTCAATGGGAATTCCCTACATCAGTGAAATCACAGGTCTAGTCTCCTCCTCCCCTCTTGAAAAAAAAATCACACAGATGGCAATGGAGAGGCATATGGTGGGTATGAGCAGGCTGCTACACATAGCAAAGAAGGAACTGATATAAATGAGAATAAAGAATGTCATCAAAGAAATGTATAATGATAGAGAAGATGGTCTGATCAAATGGTGAGAGTAAGAGATGACCAACGGACAGCCTTTGAGTTCTACTGGTGCCCTTCTGATGTCAGGAGAACTAGATTATGACTCCCATCGGACTGGTTGTCAGACTTTTAGTAGAATATTGAACTCCTTACAAACTGATCCAACCATTCTGGAGAACAATTTGGGCAAACTGTGCATACCCTTTGATCCAGCCATACTGCTGCTAGGTCTGTGTCTCAAAGCCATAATTAAAAAGGGGGAAAGTACCTACATGTACAAAAATATTTACAGCAGCTCTTTTTTGGGGGTAGGAAATTGGAAATTGAGGGGATGCCCATCAATTGGGGCATGGCTGAACCAGTTGTGGTATATGAAGAAATTATTTCAGGAAAAACCTGGGAAGACTTACATGAACTGATGCTGAGTGAAGCGAGCAGAATCAGTAGAACGTTGTACACAGTAACAGTAACATCGTGTGATGATCAAATTTGATTGACAACTCTCCTGAGCAATATGATGATCTTAGACGATTCTGAAAGACTTGTGATGGAAATGGTATTCGTATCCAGAGAACCGATGGAGTCTGAATGCAGATGAAAGTGTAGTATTTTTACTTTTTTTTTTTTTTTTAACTTTTTTTCCCCTTTTGTTCTGTTTCTTCTTTTACAACATTAATAATGTAGAATAATGTGGAAATATGATTGTGCATGTAAAACCTATATCAGATTGCTTTTTCTCTTGGGGAGATGGGAGGAAAGGGAGAAAAATTTGGAACTCAAAAATCTTTCAAAAAATGAACGTAGAAAATTGTCTTTACATGTAATTGGAAGAAATAATATACTATTTAGAAGAAAAAAAAAGAATGTTGAACCTGTAGTTCAACAGCTATAAACACCCTGAGGACACAAACTTTCCTGCTTTTGTGTTTGTAATCCCAGCACCCATTCCAGTGCCTGACTCATAGCAGGTGCTAAATATACTAAACGCGTGTTGACTGACTGACTGTCCTGGGCATAGGATAGGAATTGCATAGGCAGGCATAGATTGATTGTGATCTGCCATGTTTGAGGAAAAGTCTTCATCAGTACATCACAGATGTATCTGAGTATTTTGAATCATAACAAGTCCAAATTCACCTACTTTACATTTTTGCCTTAGGCTCCCTGTTTCTATGGGGAAATAAATGCTTTGCTGAGAGCTTTAGATTACCTTTCTGCTGCCCTCAATGTTTGTTGGTACTTTATTACTATTATTGTTATTGTTGTAAAGGTTTTCCATTTGAAGAGCAGTTTATAGTTACAACACTTTCACATTGTCATGTCTCTCACAACAGCCCTGCCCCAGGATCATCAATCCCATTTTCTGATGAGGAATCAAGACTCAAAGTGGTTTTACTGGTAGAAAAAAAGACAGGAAATCAGGTCTTTTGACTTCTAGTCTGCTGGTCTTAAAACTGCCTCAGAGTAAGTAGACAGGCCTCCAAGGGCCCAGAAAAGCCCAGTCTAGAGTTTTCTACCTTAATAACTCCCCTGTCTATGCTAGAGAATCATTCATGGCTCTGCCGACATGACCACATTTCTGATGCCTGCTGGCCATCCTCACCTTGTGCCTTGGCTAGACACCGACTTTGTCTCTTGCAGTATATGTCTTGGGCTAATAAAATAGTAATGATGAAACCCTTAATATTTAAAGCTTGGAGAACAGCAGCTCTGTACCATATTGAGCTAAAAATAAATCACTCTGGGGAAGACCTCGATGGGCTCCTTTTCCTCTGCTTCCCTAGGTCCAAATGCAATAGTGCCCTTTTCGTGATAGCCCTGTAGGAATCAAGTGTTTGAACAGAATGGTTAGGGAAGAGTCTAAAGGTAATAAGGTCATTTTCTTAAGGTGGTTCTCAGCCCAAAGAGGCAATCCTTCTGATCTGCTTTCTGTCAAAAAGTGGGGGGGGTGGCAGGTGGCAGGTGGCTCTGAGTTGGATTGATTGACCCCTTTATAGTCATTTTCATGTACTGGTCCATTTGTCACCCACAACCCCACAGGATCATGTTGCTTTTCTTTGTAAGCAGTTAGCTCAGCCTACTTCCTTTGCTATGGTCCCGACTTCTGATGAGTCATTTGATACAAAAAAGAAAAAAAAAAGAATTGTCTCATGGTTCTATTGACTATGAAGAGTGCAGAAGGCTGGAAGTTGGGTTTTAGCCTAAGGAAAAGAATTATCCAGGTAATTTCTTTAGAAATGTAGATCTACCTGACCTGGGAAGCCCAATCCCAAATTTGTTGGTGAATTTCTTTTAAGTTGAAGTAGTCTTTTTCTTTAAAAACAAAACAAAACAAAATACATTACTGTGGTTTCATTGAAATGGACACACCATCATTTCTGTTGTTCAGTTATTCAATCCTGTCTGACTCTTCCTGAACTCATGGACCATACATAGCATGCCAGGCCATTCTATCCTTCACTATCTCTTTTCTTTCTTTCTTTCTTTTTTTTTTTGGAGGGCAACTGGGGTTAAGTGACTTGCTGAAAGTCACATGGCTAGTAAGTGTGTCAAGTGTCTGAGGCCGGATTTGAACTCAGGTCCTCCTGATTCCAGGGCCGGTGCTTTATTCACTGTGCCACCTAGCCACCCCACCTTCACTATCTCTTGACTTCTGTCAAAGTTCATGTTCTTTTTTCCATGACACTATCTCTCCATATCATCCTTTGTTGTTTCCTTCTCCTTTTGCCTTCAATATTTCCCAACATCAGGGTCTTTTCCAATGAGTCTTATCTTCTCATTATGTGGCCAAAGTATTTAAGTTTCAGCTACAGCATTTGACCTTCCAGTGAATAGTCTGAATTAGTTTCTTTAAGTATTGACTTATACGATCTCTTTGCTCTCCAAGGGACTCTCAAAATTCATCTCCAGCTCCACAATTTGAAAGCATTGATTCAGCATCATTCAGTTTTCCTTATAGTCCAACTCTCAGAGCTGTTTCCAACATTTCTCTGAAATCTTGGGCATGGGGATCACAAGTTAGTCATCCTGAAGCTGAACACAAGTTATCCCTTCATTATGGGTAAGATCATAGCTGATCTTGGGGGTCACCTATTCTCACCCTGTTATTTTACAAATGAGACAACCAAGGCTTAGAGAGATTAAAAAACCTCACTAAGGTAGTAAAAGCAGAGCCAGTAATTGAACCCAGATCTTTCAACTCTGGATCCAGCATTCTTGTCAGTTCATAGTGATTTTGCACAAGCCTCCCTCACTTAAATCCAATTCACTTGCAAGTCATGGCATCACTTTCCTGATATCATGGTCCTCTTCCCGAATGAAGGACAATCAGCAACAGTCCTTGCACTCCAGAATCAGGTAAACTGGGTAGGTGAGATACACTTAAATAACTGCAAAATAAGACACTATACCATTATATTCTACATTCCAAATTTGAGTACAGACAATCAGCCTGCTGAGGGGAAATTGAGGAAGGGAAAGCTTCACAAAAAAGATATTTAAGCCTTGAAATCTGGTTAGAGTTTGTGAATAGGAAATGGTTGTGTACTCCTGACATAGTCTTTAAAGTCTGGCTGGGGTTGGAAAAAAGAAATCGTCTCCTTGGAAGTCTCCTTTGCTCACCATATTTCTGGAATTAGAGATGTTATCTGCCTAAGTCCACTTCTGCATCAGGCATATCTGGATTCAAATCTGGAAAGAGCAGGATTTCTGAATGCTAAAAGATCTTTCCCCAAAGTAGCTTCTCACTCCCTTCCCTCCCTGCCCCCCAAATCTAGTCTTTGTAAGATTCCAGTGAGGGTATCATGGTCTTCTTTTCTCTCTCTCCGTACCCCCTCCCCCTTCCAGCTCATTATATTTGCCTGGGGATAAAATGGCCGGACACCACATCATCATCTAACCAGTGAGCATAACAACATTTTGCCTTTTTTAAATGCAAAGTAAATCTTAAATAATAAAGTACATTTGAACTGTTCTAGGACTGCCTGCCCACCGAATCTCCCACGGCTAATAAAAAGCAGCCAGGCAATATTAGAATTGAGAATTGATGCAAAATACACCCCCCTTCCCTTTATTAGCTGGGAGTGATTGGCACAATTCTCCTCTAACGAGCAGGCAACCACACTGCAATTTTCCTTTTACAGCCCCCATTTCTGATCATTGCTCTATCCTAATTAATCAGGGTGACAAGAAGGCTCCAGGCGAACAAAGCATCCAGGCACCAATTTCAGGATGCAAACCGTGTGTGTGTGTGTGTGTGTGTGTGTGTGTGTGTGTGTGTGTGTGTATGTGTTTGTGAAGTCCTTGAGAAATACCCCAAGAAAGATCCCTCCCTTCCTGCCCAGTCCCTTCTATCCCTTCTAACTAGGGCCCTTAGAATCATTAGGTAAGAAGTGATGATGTGTGTGGATGTGGGGAGCAGCCTGATGACATGCTCCCTCGGCGGAACTTATCTTATGCATGTGGCAGACTATATCTAGTGATTTAAAGGGTATCGCAAGGTCCCCCTGCTAACATCTAGAAGTATTTCTTCTGTTGGCCTACCACTGTGCCTGAAATCCTTCCTTCCTTCCTCATTAAATTAACTCCATTTGGCTAAGCTATTGAAGGACTCTGTTTAAATGTTAATGTTATGCTTTGGTCTTGATTAGTTAACTCTTTAGGATATGGTAAGTCATTAGCAGACACTTTCAAATCCCAAACAGATTTATTGCAATTAGGCACCCAAAAGATATGCATGGACATAGATCATAGAATCTGGACTTGAATCATTCTTTAGAGATCATCTAGTATGATTCCTTCATTTTATAGATGGAAACCGAGGGCCAAGTGGTTAGGTGACTTGTCCATGATTGCATAAGTAGTGAGAGAGACAATAGATGAACCAAAGTCCTCTGACTCCAAATTCAGCATGCTTTTTACTGAACCTGCCTCCTTCTCAATCATTCTATTTATAGAGAGTACCACCCCTCCCCCTTGCTCTTTGTGGGTTGGCTTCTCACCCAACCTGCACCTACACTGGCAGTTTGACTTTCCTTAGAGAAGAGGCACCTACAACTACTCTTAGAATTTTAAGTGTAACTCTTTTGTAAGGTTATATTTCTTCTAATAATAAAGCTCATGAGCCTCCACCAGCGTACTTCCCATTAATAAATCACCTAACTGACTAAATTATTTTGAATAAAGGCATTTACTGAAAAGCCAAATGAAGAATAATTATATAACATTTCACCTATAAACCTGGAATACATTCTCTCATCAATGTACACAATGTGCATGGGGCAGAGTGAGTACAAATTTAAAGCACTAAGATAGTGAAGCAAACACATAAAGGAACACACGACTGGGGCAACTCAGCTGCAACTCAATTCTTTAACTTTGGGGCTTTACATGCTTTCTTTTTCTTGGGGATCCTCCTCACATGGTTCACTGATGGGTAGGTCATTCTTCAGATAAACCATTTCTATGATGGCCTGCTATATTCAGAGACTGTTTCACTACTGGGCTAGGTGGTTCTATTTCTACACTGACAAAAGGTGTAGAACTGCCATTAAGAATACTATAACTTTCAAAGCTGTGTATAATCTTACAGGGAGAAAATGGATATTTAATGAGGACTTTCAAATATTTTTGATGAAAGACCAAACTTGAGTAGGGACTTTGAAATATGAACACAAGAGTCAAAAGAGACCTAGAAAGGTAAATTTATTTGAGTAATTGAAAGGAGTTGTATGATGATCTCATGTTAACATTTTAATAGGGGGGAAAAGAAACAACTATTCCTTTTGAAGTTTTAATATCTTCAAAAGGCATTGAGTGAAGTAAATAAGAAAAACAGAGGGCCTAGGGAGGTAGATTAGTTCTGTTTTGAAAATTTGAAGAGGAGATCTTAAGAGAAGGGAGGATAAAAGGAAGAACATGTTAGTGTAGAATGGAGGAAGAAAGGGATGAACTGTTGTATTTGTCATCATTGTGACATGTGAGAAAAACTATGTAAACATGGAGGGAGGAGTAGGGGAACAGGTAGCAGATGAATCTCGCTCTTATTTGAAATGAACAAAGGAGGGTTGCAGACATATACACATGGTTTAATAAAAATATACATCAAAATCAAGAGGGAAATAAATGGCAAAAGGAAAGGGAAGATTTAAAAAGGAAGAAAAAAAATGGAGAGAGCTATTTTAAGTTCCTTGCAGGAAGAGAACAACTATGTCTTAGATTTCTTCTGTATATCCTAGAATATCTAGATTGCTATAGAGTAATCCAAATATTTAAAAATGGAATTGTCCCTTAATCCTCTGAACTGCCCTAGGTCCTTCTCTTAATTATATAGTTTCCATTAATGATAACTCTATCTTTCCTGTTACCCAGTTAAACAACCAACAATCATTTATTAAGTGCTCTCTATGTGCTGGGCACTGTTCTAGGCGATAGAAATAAAAAAGACAAAAGTGAAATAGTCCCTCAAGTAGTTCCCAATGAGCTCACATTCTGTTAAGGAAAGCAACAGGCAAGCAATAACATACATTTATACATGTATATGTACATATATGTGTGCATGCACATATATACACATACACACATACACATATATACATATATACATACATACATACACATATAAATATATATGAAGAGACAGAGACAGAGAGAGACAGAGAAAGAGAGAGAGAGAGAGAGAGAGAGAGAGAGAGAGAGAGAGAAAGAGAGAGAGAGTCCATTTAAGGTTTGTTGCTGTTGTAAGTCTACTTTGGTCAGAGTTCTGTTGAAGCAATTGCTCTCTGAGATAAGCAATTGTTGCTAAATTTTGAGTATAATAAGTGATTATGTATTGGAGAGATATTTATATAAGAACTATTATATGATTTGGGGAGAAATGTAATTTATCTGATAGAAGATGAGAATTTTATTATTAATCATAAGCTAAGGTAAGGTTGTTTACACAAAAGATCCACAGTCTAAACCCAGAAATAGAAGAAAGAAGTAAAAGGACAAATTAAAGAATGAGAAAAGTTTGAAATTGGAAGTGATAGATACTACAGTTGCTATTGAGAATTGAGTCTAGTTGAGCAGAACATTTTAAAAGTAAAGAATCAGTGAAGTCACTTAGCAGATTGACTAGTCAGGCCTACTAGGTGTTATTCAAACATAATGTAGATCAACTCAACTTAGCAGTGAAAGCATCTAGTCAATATGCATTCATTAACAAATTTTTTTGGGCAGTTCCTGATACAGAAAAAAGGGCAATGATATTCAAAGTTCCAGAGTTCTGAGTTACCTTGAGCACATATATTGGGGCTCTTGTTGGTAATGGGTTAAATTGTTCCTCAGCTAAAAGGAAGCCCGTGATCACCTGGGGGCAGAATGCGAAGGTTGCACCTGTTTGCGATAAGCAGGATTATCTCTCTTCCTTCGGGGTGATGCATGATTTGCTCGCTGTGGCGATGGCATGGCCAGGGGAGGGGCCCCAAGGGGCCCTGGAGAAAGGACTTAAAGAGAGGCTGCCCGGAGGCAGAAGGAAGTCCATCCACGCCAAGCTTAGAGAGCTAGAAGCAAGTGTTGTGTTCTGAAGAAGAGTTCCAGTCCGATGCCAAGCTTAGAGAAAGAGAGGGAGTTCCAGCCACGCCAAGCCTAAGAGAAAGTAGCAAGAAGCAAGCCCTGTGTCTTAAGTTTTCTGTGCAGCTGTTTCTCCCGGAGAAAGCAGAAGCCAGGAGCCCTGAGCCGGGGACACCCGAAGCCTGTTGAGGAAGGTTATAGGTGAAACCTATACAGCCTGACCCCCAAAAACTGTAACACATAGAATTTGCTCTGTGTGTCTCTTTGACAGATTTTTATAAGCGCTTATCCATTGTTCCCCATAATTGCTGAGTACATTGGTCTGAGATTATGATGCAGGTTTATATGTGGGTTATAATATATTCATTATAATGTATTCATTATTTATATATAATATTAGTTATTTCTTTAATATGTGAGTATTTTTGACATTTCTTTTGCTCTAAAGCTGTGTCTAAATAAAACTTATATTTAAAATCTAAAAATGTCATTATTGTGAATGTCTGGTTGTGTAAATAGGTACACATCAGTGAGGGTTCAGAGTTACTGTAATGAGATGGGAAATATCATATAGTTACTCCAGTACTCTGAGATAATTCAAATATAATTTGGTTGTGGTCTTCTTATGGGAACCCAGCTCAACCAGTGTGAAATCAGGTTCAAGTGAGAGAGAATAGAAATAGAATATAGAATAGAAATAATAGAATAGAATAGAAAGTGTCTACTTACCCGGATGAGAAATATGAGGAATACTGTGGGTGAATACACATGCAAGTCATCCCATGAATTTGTTACATGCAAAATATATATAAGGCAGTCTGTAGGGAGGCAATTGCAGCTAGGGAAGTAATGAAAGAGTTAATGTAGGATGTGGCATTTGAGTTTCATTTTGAAGAAAGCTACAGATTCTAAGACACAGAGGTGGGGAGAGGGTCCATTCCAGTCATGGCAGAGTCATGCATAAACACGGAGGTAGGAGAGGAAGGCTTGTCCAAGGCAGCTTGAACAGGCTCTTGAAAACCAACTGTAAAATTTCCAGCCTTTATATCTTGTTTCGAAATCAGGGTATGATTTATGGTTTTGTTTATTGTTTAGATTTAAGGAAGTAATGAAGAAAATGGTACTAATGTAGATGAGAATTTAAAGCGTGTCTTGCATGCAGGTTGTTAAACATTTGCTACAATACCATTGTTGGAGATGGAAAGTCATGTGAGGAACAGCAAGAAGGCCAGTTTGACTGGAATGTTGAGTATGAATGAATCCCAGGAGTTACCAATATCTCTAATCAATTATTCATGATTTTTTTCTTCCTTCATTTTATATCAGAAAGCTAGGGGCCGTAGTGAGTAGAGCACTGGACTTGGAGTCGGGAAAACCTGAGTTCAAATGGGATCTTACACACTTACCTCTGTCTGCCTCAGTTTCCTTGTCTGTAAGGTGGGAATACTAATTGTACCTACCTCCCAGAGCTGTTATGATGTTCATATGAGATAATATTGATAAAACAGTGTGCAAACTTTAAAGCTTTATATAAAGTACATAAATATAAAGCTATGATTATTCTTCTTAAGTTTCCATCAGCCTCAGCTTGGGTCATAGCCTTATTAACTTATGCCTAGATTATTTTAATAAACCTTTTAACAGATCTTGCTTCCAGTTTCTTCCCACTCCAATCTATATTACACACTACCACCGCATGAATCTTTCTGAAGTACTGTTTTTATCATAAACATCCTTACTCAAACAAACAAACTAAAAACTTCTACGTTATCCCATTACTTAGAGGATAAAGGCCAAATTATTTAGCTTGGCATAAAAGGCCCTCAAAAAAATCCCCCTCAACCCCCAATTTACAACCATATATTAGCTGACATATATAAAGAGATATAAGGTTTGCAAAGTCTTTCAAATGCATGGTCTTATTTGAGCTTCAAAACAACCCTGTGGAGCAGATACTATGGACATTATTGTTCCCATTATACAAATGAGGAAATTGGGATCCAGAGAGGTGAGATCACTTTTTCATGGTCACACAGCTAGTGAGTTTCAGAAGCAACGTTCAAGTTCAGTTATTAGTGATGTCAGGTCAAGCACTCAACCAACCACTCAAAGTTTCTTTCCAACTCTAAATCTATGTGCGTTTGCCTAAATCTTTGACTTTTTAAGGAACCATTATTATTCTATATTGTTGTATTTCCCACGATGCCTGGCAAAATTTCTTATGCACAGTAAGGATTGAATAAAAACCTTTTTGACAGAGGGCCAATATGGAATAGCTGATAGTACTGAACCTAAAGTTAAAAGATCTGGATTTGAATACTGCTCCAGATATTTAATACCTGTGCAATCCTGAGCAAGACAGTTAAGTCTCTGAGCCTCAATTTCTTCATTTGCAATACGGGGGCACCTACAAAATGTGAGCATTAAGGATGAAGTAAGGCATGTAAAAGTGACACTCTGACCCCACTCTCTCAGACCTACCTGATATATGTCTTCTTTTCTCTGCTGCCATGCCAAAGCCTCTACCAACCATCTTCCTTCAACTTTGGGGGACCAGTGATTGGCTTAACCACTTAATATTTGATTAGTTTTTACAAAGGGATATTTGCTTTAAAGACAAAGCAAGGGGCGGCTAGGTGGCGCAGTGAATAGAGCACCAGCCCTGGAGTCAGGAGTACCTGAGTTCAAATCCGGCCTCAGACACTTAACACACACACAAAAAAACTAGCCGTGTGACCTTGGGCAAGTCACTTAACCCCAACTGCCCTCCAAAAAAAACCCAAAAAAACAAACAAACAAACAAACAAAAGACAAAGCAAGAACAAAAATAAAAAAAATATCCTCTTGATTCTCCAGGGGAGCAGAGCAGGCTCTAAATCTAGTTCAGTCCTTCATTGCATTAGTACCATCAAGTTCATGTCTAGACAGGGCATGACTGTTAGATAATCCTACCTTTCTGCTACCACTGAGATGGGAGCCTGAAGATCATTTCCAAAGGTCATTCTTTGCTTCTCAGGACATTAATGCTAAATTGGCTCTCAAACACAGACTCTGGAAGAGATGGGATGTTGAAGGAGATCTCACTTTTTATCATGTCTCAGGGAGTCAATGCTGCCTTGAATGAAAACCTGAACTTTGGAACAATGGGATAGCTTAGAGTCCTCTAAACCTGTCAGGTCAATGCATGACCTGCAGTCCTGAGTGTAGCCCAACCCAGATTTAAATGTAATTGGAACATATTTAACAAAATAAATAAAGATACATGAAAACACAAATAACATTCCATTTTAAAGTTCCTATGTCTGGATTAATGGCCCTGTTTCTACTGAGCTTGACACCACTGCTTGGGACCTTTTGAACTAACAAGGTCATGGGCTCCATTCCTTTACCATTTGCTGAGTTGTCCAAAGAGCGTTGTAGCAAAAATCCCATAAGTGAAGCTGACAGGATGCTTTGAATTCCTCAGAAGCCAAAAAGCCTTTTCTTCAACACCAGGTGAGCCAACTAGAACCAGTGTCAGAATACTCTACAATCTGTACGAGACTCCTTCATCCAAGTTCTTTCAGAATCAGCTTCCTAACATCCTCTCTGTGGAGGGATGACATCTCAGGAGGGTCAGGACATGCTCCTGAATCCCATTACACAAGACTTCCTAAACCTTAAAGTGGTATCTAAATGTGATCTAATATTAATCACCAGAGGACCTCAGTTCAAATACCAGCTGTGCTAATTATTAGCTGAATGACCTCAAGGAAGTTACCTCATCTTTCTGTGATTTAATTTAATTTCCAAATTTTTAGAAAAAGGTTGTTTCACTAGATGACCTCTGAGGTCCTTTCCAACACTGGATAGACGATTCTACCATAGGTATTCAAGTCAAGTCAACAATCATCAATTAGGCAATTACTGTGTACGAGGCATGGTGTTGTGTTCTGAAGCTATAGATAAATGCAAAAAGAAAGATGATCCCTGCTCTCAAGGAGGGTACATTGTAATGGAGGGAAGACTGCAAGCAGATCTGGTTGGGTATGAGGAAGAACGACATCCAAAAAAATCTGGCACTGGGCCCAGAGAGAAATGAAAAAATGAACATGGATGGTTTGGGGGCCCTAAAATGGAGGTTACTGGAAGAAACAACCAAGCAAAGGAAAGGGCCTCACGGGCAGAAGTTTCTTCAAGCATGAGAAGGCTGCAGTCAGTGGTGGTGGGATCTTCTAGAATGAGAAGTCTGGTAGAATGAAGGTATCAAACACAGGCTTTAGGACTGACTAAATCAGGTTAGTATGTAATTAGGAATTAGTTAACAAAATAAAAATGCAATAGAGCGTAGATAATGTTAATGTGTGGTTTTCTAAGTTAACAATCAGCCAGCAGGCATACTTCTATCTGGTTTAGTGGTTCCTAATTCTATTTGTGTTTGACACCACTGTGCTAGAGTCCAGTGGTTAAAAGAAATCTGGAGAGTCAAGAGTCATCCTTGATGGTTTGAATGATTGGCTGCAGCCCTGCTGGATGTTTGACACCTGCCCTGGAGGGAGGCTGGGAGGGTTGGCTTTCAGACATCTTAGTAAAACTCAGGCATTCTGCAGAGGATGAATTTACTGATTACATGACAATCTGCTTAAGAAACAGGGCAGCTAATTAGCAAAGGAAGAGGCTGGTGGTTCTTACTGAGCATTTTTCTAATCCCTCAGGCATTGATCAGTCAATTGCACTAGTGTTAATGCCTGGTAGAGAACTTCATCAGGATATGGATGAAGGACTGAAGCAAAGAGTCTTGGGTACTAAACAGCCCAGAGAGGGTTCTCTACTGAGTCATATTCACTTCAGGGCAACTGAAGGAAGCAACCAGGACATCTGACTGGCTGGCTGCCAGTTTGCAGTTTCCCCAGCTTTTACCTTATGGAAAACATTAAAAAAAAAAAGGGAATGGAGACTGTATAATTTTGTTTATTTTCCCTAAAACTAGAGGATACTGTTAATTAAAAAAAAACACAACATATTTATACAGTGCTTTAAGGTTTACAAAGAATTTTCCACTGAACAGTCCTGGAAGCAGGGGATAGCAAGGGCATTATGTTTACAGATGAGGAAAGGGGAACCAGAGAAGGTCAGCAATTTGCTATGATCCAGGTCTCTCCTGATTCTATGCCCTTCCTACTAAGAGGAAAAGAAAAGGGAGAAGGAACAATGGTATTCTCTAATTTTGCCTTACAGCTAGAACTGGCAGAGTTAAGCTTCCCTCCCAACAGTCAATCTCTAATGATTTCCTTGGCCAGCTGAACGCACAGAGTAGGTTGTCAAGTTGTCTCCCACAGTTTGCTTCACTTTCAGGTGCTGCCCGCATCTATTTCTTACAAAATGCATAGGATTGGAAACTCCTGTTTGCTGCTTAGAACTCTCTAAGATGGCATTTACCATTAGGTGGCATCCTGTCCACCCCTCCCATGGTCAAAAACCAGTGTATCAGGGAAATCATTCAGAATGCTGCTCAGAAATCTCTAACCATCTGTGAGGACACCCGCCGTGCATATTGCTAGTGTAAAATGATTCCTGTTTTGTTCAAATGTGGGTTAAGATATTCAGGAGGGGGAAAAGGCACTGCTTCTTTCAGACATAGACATCTGGGGTGGGTAGTGAGGCAAGAGGGCTGCTCTTGACAGATTGCAAAATGTAGAGTTCAGGAAAATAAGCCATTCTACAGAGAATAGAAAAGGCAAGGTGGAGGCTAGTGAGCAATGAGCAGGCTGGTTGTCAGAGATCTTGTGTCTGAGATAAAGGACTCTGAATGCAGAATAAGACATGTAGTTTTGCACATGGTTAAGGCAGGAATTTGTTTTGCCTGACTATGAATATTTTTTACAAGCCTTTTTCTTTCTTTCGTTAGTTAGGGTGAGGTGGGAGGGAGAGAAAAGCAATACTTATCAATTTAAAAAAGTGATGAAATAGGGCATTTATTAGGGATTATGGTCTTATTCTTCCAGTTCTTTCTCTTCTCAGACTGCCATAAAAGTAGAGAGTTACAGGACCAGAGGGAGACAAGACAACCAGGAGAACTCCGAGAGCTGGAATTGTTGTTCAGTCATTTTTGGTCGTGTCTGGCTCTTCATGACCCTATTTGGGGTTTTCTTGGTCAAGATATTGGAGTGGTTTGCTATTTCCTTCTTCAGCTCAGTTTACAGATGAGGAAACAGAGGCAAATGGGGTTAAGTGACTTGCTTGAGAACACATAACTAGTAAGTGTCTGAGGTAGTTTCCTTCTCCAGCTTATTTTCTAGATACGAGGCAAAGTTAAATGATTTGTTCAGGGTCACACAGCTAGGAAGTGTCTGAGGCCAGATTTGAGATGGAGACCAGATTCACCAAGGAAGATGAGTCTTCTTAACTTCAGGTCCAGTGCTCTATCCACCGTGCCATCTACCTGGGAATACTAAGGAGTACTTTAATAAACTTTTCATTTTTAGTAAATAACAGAGAACATTGGTAAGCCCTGAGTTCAGATCGTGATTTAGCCAGCTCTCCCTGAGTAAGTCACTCAGAATCTTGGGGCTAAAGGCACCTTAGATATCCAATTCCATCTAATTAAATTCAATCTTTCTATTTCTTAAGAGAATTCTTCATTGAGGTGAAGTGACTCACTAGCTCACCAGGACACAAGAAGTAGGAACTATTCTCATCTGGGCTACACAGCAATCCCTTTAGTCTTTATTTTATTTTATTTTATTTTTATTTTTTGGAGGGCAATTGGGGTTAAGTAACTTGCCCAAGGTCACATGGCTAGTTTTTTTGGGGGGGAGGTAGAGTGTCTGAGGCCGGATTTGAACTCAGGTCCTTCTGACTCCAAGGCTGGTGCTCTATTGACTGTGCCACCTAGCCTCCCCAATCCCTTTAATCTTCATATTTTCAAGGTGCAATCCAAATCTTTTCTTTCCTCAGATCTCCCATACCACCTCCTTCCCATTTCATCTCTGCAGAGAGCCTTACCTCTTTACTGAAGGAAAAAAAAAGAGTTTATTTATTGCAAGGATTGTCAGCTTCCTCCCTCTACTGCTACAAACTCCATTTTCTTCTCTTCTCAATTAGAGATCCAACTCTCACTCTGAGGCCATATTGATTGATGAGAGCCAATGATATCTGGCCTGCCCTAGCCGCTAACCCCTCATCTTTGTTTCCATGCTCTCCCCTGCACTTTACATGCTACCCAACTTATCACCATTCCTCCTCTCGATCTGGGCATAATAGTCAAATCAGCATTACCATTACCATTCCTGTCAAAGGTGTGTCAATTGCTTTGTATGGCTCCGCTTATGATTTCCTAGACCAAAATTCTGGCCACTACTTCCCTATATAGATTCTAGTTAGAATGCAAATTCCCTGAGGGCAGTGACTGAGTGCTTGATTCAATCAATGCTTAATAAATGCTTTTCAATAAATAAATAAAAGCTTTTTAATAAAGAATAATAAATTCATGTAGTGATTAAATCTAATTAATAATGAATAATAGTTTGTTTCTTGAATTATTATTGTCTTTTATACATATTATTGTCTGTTATACATCTCTGCATAGATATTCTATAAGCATTTCAAACTTAATAATCCAAAACAGAACTTAATGTTTTCACTAAAACTCAACTCTTCTTCCAACTTTGACATTTTTTTTTAATAGCCTCACTTAGAATACTCAAACAGTTGCTCCTTGGTGAGCTAAAACATGGTGACCTCTGAAGGGTGGTTACAAGAAGGTACCAAAGATACCCTCAGGCATAACATGGAACAAGAATCAGAGCCTAGTAAAAAAAATGGCAACAGTGGGCAGACTGACTTTTTGTTCTGCTGTCACAAAAGGAGTCAGCACAATTCCAAAGGATCCAAGATGAAAAAAATGCTATCCATCTTCAGAGAGAGATCTGATGAACTCTGAGTACAGATTGAAGCATGCCTTTTAATTTTCTTTATGTTTCTTGTAACATGTCTACAATGGGAATAGCTTTTGCATAACTTCACATGTATATTCTATATAAAATTGCTTGCCTTCTCAAGGATAGGGGAGAGGTGGGAAGGAGGGAGAGAATTTGAAACTCAAAATAAAAAAAATAATACAAAAATAAATAAAATAATTTCTAAAAAAAGAATCAACATTAAATAATGTGTTAGAGACAACCAAATATGATGCCAGGCTCTGAAAAAAAAGGCCAGATCTCCAAAGCAGTTTAGTCTTTGTAGGATTTGAAAGCTGCATTTCTACAAAGAGCATCACTAGCATCATCTTTGAACACCACACACAGCAGTGACCAAGCATTCTTGGAGCTAAAACTGTATTTGGTAGAAGAGCACCCTGGACTTTGCTGTAGTGGCAGGAATGGTGAATTAAAATGGTCATTCTGACATGACTTCCTCTAGTATTGCCAAGTGCTTCTTTGAGATTTGTCAAAGATTCAAGGTAATTTTCATGGCTCTGGCACCAGCTGCCAGGGGCATGATAGGAGCCGAAAGGAATTCATTTTCCTTACCTTACTGGTCAAGACAATGTGGGGGACTTCCCTTAAGTACAGCTGACGTTATTGGTGAGCTGACATTGAAAAGAAGAAAGTCATCCGAAGGTCTTTTTGGTGTTCCTGGCCTAATCAAAGTGGTGAAAATGTAACTGTTAGTCCTAAGAGTATATTGGCTAGAGTAGAAACATAAGAATAATCTATTTCCATTTAGAGAGAAGCAGCCACAGAAGGTGGCAGCTCAACAGAGAATCAGTAAATGGTGTGTAATGGTAATTAATTTGTTTGATCAGATGTTAAGTAGATCCTAGTAACCTAGTGTTAAGTATAGAACTCTGTCCATTAGTGAAAAGGTATGAATTCCCCACCTGGTGAAAAGGTGTGAATTTCCCTGTTGATGTGGAAGAATGCCATTGGCTGAGACACTCCCCTGAACCATGTTGACTTGGGAGAAGGCCCCTGTTTATAAGCAGGAGAATTTTATAGAGACAGACAGATTTTGGATTGGCTCCTCAGTGGCTGACTGAAGATATGAACATGATGGATCTTTGTTTGTTGGTGGCCTTGTTGATCCTTGAGTTCCAGGCAAGAGAAGTCCTGAAGGGTTTGAGGTGTGCTGAATCTGGTGAACTTCAGTGTGTGCCAGGGATTGCCTTGAGGACTGGACAAGGACCTGGGAGCTGTTCATCCCTGAGGACTGGACGAGAACCTGTAAGCTTTCAGCTCCTGAATCTAGGTGATTGTCTGGCAGATTCAGGAGGGACCTGGGACCAGGCAAGGGGATCCAGGGAATCAGAGAGACCACCCAGAGTCAAAGTGAAGAAAAGGCCTTCCCTTGGACTAAACTGAGGTTTGTTGGAAATCAAGGGGTGGAAGGATTTGTGTGGTTGTCTAGAGAACT
>CM053593.1:47786108-47813608 GCA_028646575.1 Pseudocheirus occidentalis
AAAGAGTTTGCAGATCCTATATATGACTGTATGCCACCATGGCAGGGGTGGGGGGTGGGGAGGAAGGGGAGAAAAATCTGAAACTCAAGTGACTCTGGAACTGAATCTTGTAACCTAAAAGTAAACAAGCAAGTCAATAAAAAAATATGCAAAATGTTTAGGACCCTAAAAGTGACTGATATACATCTATATATCTAGATCTGTGTCTCTGTCTATATTTAAATCATCCATCCATTTATCTGTCTAGCTTTCTCTTGTAATTATTCCCACAATTATTCAAAAGTCTCAGCGTATGTGACTGATTCCTGGTTTCTTGGCTGATATTGTTCCGTCATTCCACTTATGTCTGACTCTCCATGACCCCATTTGGGATTTTCTTGGGAAAGATAAAGTGGTTTGTCATTTCCTTCTCCAGCTCATTTTACAGATGAGGAAACTGAGGTAAACAGGATTAAGTGACTTATCCAGGGTCATACAGCTAACAAGTGTCTGAGGTCAAATTTGAGCTCAGGAAGATGAGTCTTCTTGACTCTAGGCTCGGTGATCTATCCACTCTATCTCCTACCTGCCTAGTATCAAACCATCTTGTTTTGATTTTGTTGCTTCTCTATGTCTCCCTATATATGCATTTTGGGGCTTCCTCAAGCTCTTGGGAGCAAGGTGGTTACAGTGTTTATGTCTTCAGCATCTAGCTAAATAGTAGGCAGTTAGTAGACACTTAAATGCTTGCTGATTGACTTCTTGCTTAATTGATTTTCCCAGCTTACAACTTGGTATATGCTTCTGACTGTTCATTGTGGTGATCCCTCCCTGGACTTGCTGTGGTTAGCTAACCACCACCCTTTTACTTCCATCTGCACATTGAACCATGGCATTTGAACCTACCTAGAAGACTAAAGAGACTGAAAATCTGGTCTCCCATTAACCTCAGGCTCTGACTGAATCTTACCATGCCCCTTCAGCCTATTCTGTTCCTCTAGAATATTCTTCAAACTGAAATGGAAGTGGGAGCAGAGGGAGTGTTTATGTTAGTAGGGGCAAAATTGCCTATGAGTAGCCATCAAGCCACCACTCATAGACTATTGTTAGAGGCAGCTAGCTAGGTGGTACAGTGGATAGAATATAAGATCTGGAGTTTGAAAGACCTGAGTTAAAATCTAAACTCAGTCACTAACTAGCTGTGTGTCTCTGGGCAAGTCACTTAACCTCCGTGCCTCTGTTTTCCTGTCTTTAAATGGGGATCATAATAGTAATAGGTTGGTATGAGAACCAAAAGAGATAATATTGGTAAAGTTCATGGCATACAGAAGGTGTTTAATAAATGCATTTGTCCTTTGTTTCTTTCCTACAACATAGTAAGAAGAGTGACAACGACACTGGAAAATCATGGGAGGAAAATATTCAGGAAATGAAACAGTAATAAAACCCATACCTGCAGATATCTATGCACAAATGTATATAGGAGAAATTCTAGAATTGAATGACTAGTATGGAAAATATTGTCTAAAGAAAAATGGCACCCAGAAATGGCACATTATTTTATTTGCCTTTCCTTTTATACCCAATGATATTATTCTGTGCCTTGAATTCTTTTAACATCACTGGAAAGTTTGATTTTTATTACCTGTGTCTATTCAAAATTACTGGGGTGGGGGGAAGCTCTCACCTGTTTTTTGAAACTACGGGGGTGATCAGTTCCCTAAGTAGGAAAGGCAATCTTCATGGAATGAATATTCACTGTAAATTATGTCTAGTTTAGAAAACTCTTTGAATCTCAGTTGCTCTTAAGCTTAAGGTTGAGATTCAGATTGTAGTCAGCAGGCAAAGAAACCACTGGTAAATTTCTCACTTTTTCTTTCTGAGAAAGAGGCATTTTGAGGATACAAAAATCCTGTAGGCAGTTTCTGATGTTATGAGAATGCAGAGGGAAAAAAATAATCTGAAATTTTATCCTCTGAAATAAGCTGAACTATGAAGCTTCAAGTCTGGCCTCCAACCAGTCCTAAGTGAGAAAAATGAGCCAAAGCTTCATTTCATAAAGTTATATAAGAAGAGAATTTGGCCAAATTTGGTAGTGAAGGAGGGAGGATGGATTCAGACAATTCAGAGGAAGAAAGCCAGAGAGTTTTAAAATGCTATCTAAAGCAGTTTTTGAAAATATTTAACTCGGTTATTCAATTTTTGCAAAAGGGCAATGGAAAGAAGCGTGATGGGTGAAGACAGGCTGCATACAGCATATTAGGGATGATCATTTGGTCCCCCAAAAGTACCATGAAAGATATTGAAGAGAGGAATAACCAGAAAAGCTGAATTGGAGGGGATGTGGTGGACATATCTGTGAAATAGGAACATATGGTGAATACAAAGGATGGACAATCCAAGTATTGCTCTATTGTCTGTATACAAGGGCTTGAGGTTTATAGATGATTTCTAGGACATGGACAAGTGCTTAGCACAGTATGCCTGGCACATAGTAGGCTTTTAATAAAATGTTTGTTGACTGATTTCTCAATATTTAGCTCCTCTCTCCATTCTGCATCAGCTGCTCTTCCTGCTTTCAACACCAAAGGATCAGATTTCCCCCATCGCTGTGTATCCCTCCCCCCACTTCCTGCCTCTTTTTGTCTATTGTCTCTTTCCAACAAATTGGGAACTCCTTGGAGGCAAAGACTTTCTTTTTATTAATCCTATCCCTAGTACTTAGCATAGTGCCTAACATATAGTAGATACTTAATAAAAGTTTATTGGATTGTATTGGGTTGATAAAGGATCATAAGATAGGAATATGTTGGAATTTGCATCAGTGGAGTACTTATCACATGTTTAACCACTAGGCGGCACTGGTAAGCATGGCTCTTTGAGCATGAGTCCTAAACTGAACAAGGGTATAACTAGACATACCTGTACAGTGTTCTTCCCGTGTGTGTGTGTGTGTGTGTGTGTGTGTTTTAAAAGCTTTCAAATGGCCATCCCTTTGAAAAGCCCCTTTCTTCCCCTTTCATGCCCCAAATGAACTTGAAACAGAAAATGGAAAAAAATGGTGGTTGCTCCTCACTACTTACCCACTGCGCCCTCCCACCGTGGTTACTGGGAGAGTCCTAGGATTATTTGATTCTGAGGATTGGTCTTTTGCTTCCCCATCGAAACTCTCATCTTTCTTAATATTTAGCTCTTTGAACTCTCAGTCAGAATTCTTGCTGGGGCAGTATTAAGTTGGAGTTTATAGCACTAAACCTACAATGTTATAAATTTCTTCCCTTCTACGTTTCTGCCCAATTATCTCCCTTCATGCAGAATCCAACGTTAGTACACACATTTTAACATTTAATCATGGCTTTTAATAGCAGAGAGATTAAACTGAACAGAGACGAAAGAAATTTCCAAGGACCCACAGCTTGGTCAGTCACAGAGTGAGGAGGTTACTTTCCCTTTGTGGGAGCTATGGAAATGATGCTGAGTGGGGATGGGGCCTGGAGTCTGGCTCTGTGGGATGAAATGAGCCCCCCACCAAATGATTCTCATGGGATTTTGCTGAATCATTGCCTGCATCTGTATCTCATTGGTCCTGCTCAGCTAGACTTGGAATATCTCTTTTTTACTTCTCACTCTCCTCCATCACAAGGTCAGAAGATGATTGCTGCTCTGTTTCCCTTCCCCACACGGTCACCTGTCTGGGGATATGCAGAAAGCAACTCATACCAGCTCACCAGAGTCTATTGTCAAATTCTCAGTGTGCACACTTGCACCTTGGAAATAAGTAAATGCTACAGTTCAGGGCTTGATGTATTGTTTTTTGTCCAGACTTAAGGAAGTGATAAAGAAAATGTTAATAATATAGTTTAAACTTAAAAGTCTGTTATGTTTCACTTCTTTCCTGGAAAGCTGGTTGTTAAACATTTACCAGCCCACCCCTGCCTAGAACCCCTGTTCTAATTGTCTGTTGTTGTTCTTCCTCCCAGGCAGAAGCTCCATGAATCTTTCTTCTACAAGTTGGGAGGAAAGACAGCTAAACTTGTGATTCAAGGTCAGTTCCTCTGCTAGGTCCAGATCAAAAAATATGTCTAGGAGGACATTGGAAATATTCTGCCCAAACCTATAGGCATCTGTTTCCAGTGTCCTGATCTCCTTGGGGACATCTATGGAAGATGTAACCAAAACAGTACATGGATGAGACCATTAATCTACCAATATACCCAAAGTATTTATTTCTTACATATTCTCTATATGTCTCTATATATACCTTCAGTGAGTAGATACTTAAAAGACAAAGGCCGGTTTATTTCCCTTGTTTTCCATACTGTAGCACCTAGCATAGCAGAGAATGTATATGAATCAATCAGCAGATATTAATTAAGCATTCATTATGTTCCAGGCACTATGCCAGGCACTGGACATACAAAGACAAAAAAAAAATCAAATACCTTCTTTCAAGGAACAATTTTGTTGTTGTTCAGTCATTTCATGTCTGCCTCTTAATGACCCCATTTAGGGTTTTGCTTTTTTTTTACTTTTTTTTTGGAGGGCAATTGGGGTTAAGTGACAAGGTGACAAGGTCAAGGTCACAAGGTCACAAGATCACAAGCCCAAGATCACATGGCTAGTTTTTGTGTTAAGTGTCTGAGGCCAGATTTGAAGTCAGGTCCTCCTGAATCCAGGGCTGGTGCTCTATTCACTGTGCCATCTAGCCACCCCCCATTTAGGGTTTTCTTGACAGAAATACTGGAGTCCTGCCATTTCCTTCTCTAGCTCCTTTTCCAGATGGGAAACTGAGGAAAACTGGATTAAGTAACTTGGCCAGGGTCACACAGCTAGCAAATGTCTGAGGTCAGATTTGAACTCAGGAAGATGAGTCTTCCTGACTCCAAGCCCAGCAATCTATTCACTATTCCACCCACTTGCCCTCTTTTCTTCTTTTAACCATTTCCTCTTTACCCTGTATATAGTGTTTATATGTATTTGTTTACTTGTCTTCCCCCATTAGTTAGAATGTGAGCTCCTTGAGAACAGGGTCTGTCTTTTGCCTGTTCTTATATCCCCAGTGCTTACCACAGTGCCTGGCACACAGTAAGTATTTAATAAACGTTTATTGACTGACTTATTGACTGACTCTTGCTTTCTTGGAATTGCGGGATGCATAGTAAATTTTATCATGCTAAAATTTATGTGTTTATCTTTCATTTTAAAATGTATTTCTTATATACAGAAAATTGGTAGGGTTTGTTGATTAGTCCACTATGACACTCTTTTGTTTTATTGGAGAGTTTAAACCATTCACATTTGAAATTATACAGGTTGTGTTTTTCTCCATTTAATTCTTATTGATTCTCTCTTCCTCTTTTAAGTCAATAATTTGTCCATGAACTTACCTCTGCTTATGTTAACTTGCCTAGTCTTCTCCCAGAGTTTGTTTGGTCCTTCCTACTTACCATAACTCTTCAAACTTTCTTTGACTTTGTTGAATTTATTTTTCATCACTTCCTATCTATCTATTTATTTCATCTATCTATCTTGTTGTTCTTATTTTTCATCCTTTGTTTTTGAGAACAGTTCATAGGGCGATGTCTTGACTTGCACATACATTAGATTTAAGTGAGGCAGAGTTGTACAAAGTCATCAGCCACACTCTCTTCCAGACACATCAAAGTCCAGTGGCAAAACAAAAGTCAAGATGACTGGCAATGGTCCAGGATGCAGTGGATGACATCTTTGATGTCTGAACAAGCTCTAAGCACTCCATTGCACCTGCTTCAGACACCTTCATGACCACTGGAACAAATCTATCTACCTTTCTATCTGTCTGTCTATCTATCTATCTATCTATCTATCTATCTATCTATCTATCTATCTATCTTTCTATCTATCTATCTATCTATCTTTCTATCTATCTATCTATCTATCTATTTATCTATCTATCTATCTAATCATCTATCATTGATGTAATCTGAGTTGTGATACTACCTCTGATATATACTACCTGTGTGACCCTGTACAAGTCATTTAGCCTATCACTGCTCTAGGCAAATGTCTAAGACTACAAGCTACAGAAGTATTGACCTTCATTAGTAGAAGGAGTTTCCTTACACAAGAGCTTCCAATACCAATGAAATCACAGCTCTACTCATTCTTTCCTAATCATTCATTCATTCTTTCTTCTATTTATTTACCTATTTTTATTCTATTCCTTCCTAATCCAAGTAAGAATGAAGTTCAGAATCTTCCCTCATCCTTCTACTGAAACTATCTAAGAAATATTCATTTCGGGTGTCCCCTCCAGGAATGATTCTCCCTTTTTTTCTTTTCTCTTCTAGTCAATTCTGAATTTTTTTGCCATTCCTGATCTATATGCTTATAAGCTCTTTCTGTATTCTCTCTATGTAGCTCATTTAAAGTAATGTTTCCAAAGAACAAAAGCTTTGCTCCTTTCTCTGCTCCATTTACCCCATGTGAAGAGTGCATGTTGAATGGTTTTTATTTCCAATTCTTTTGAAGGAATAAGTTAAATGCTTCATTGTTAAAGTTCTTTTTACTTTCAATGATGATTAAGTTTGGTTTCACAGATGATGTTATTTGTTAGTGCGATGTGGCATCTTTGGCTCTTTGGAATATTGTATTGTAATATATCTTGTTTTCTCATAAACAAACCATAGTTGTAGATTTTTAAATTTTTCTTCATAATTGATGGTCTTTCCCTTGGATACTTATATTTTTCTTTGGGTTTGTGATTTTAAAGTTTAGTGGTCTTAAACTGGGCATTCAGTAGATATCTTAAATTCAATACTCAAAACTGAACTTAAAGTCTTCCTCCTCTCTACCCCTAGTCTAGTAAGGAGCCCGTGCCCTCCTCCTCCTCCCTGCCCAGAAACTGAGGTTGGAAGAAGAGCAAGAAAGTACATGTGCCTGATAAAAACCAAAAAGAAAAATACTCCCTATTCCTAACTTCCCTGATTACTGTCAAGAGGACCACTATCCTCTCAACCATTCAGGCTTGCAACCTAGGTGCCATCTTTGGCTCTTTACTTTCTCTTACCACTCCCCACTCCCATAGCCAATTTGTTGCTAAGTCCTCTTGATTTTTCCTTCACAACATCTCTAGAATACATCCTCTTCTCTTCTTTGACACTGCTTGTCATCTTAATGCAAATTCTTATCACCTCATGCCTGCACCATTGCAATAGCCTGCTGGTTGGTCTACCAGTCTTGTCTCTCTCTGCTCCAGTCCATCATCTAATCAACAGACAAATTAATCTTCCTAACCATATTACTCCTCCATTTAATAAATATCAGTGACTCCCTATCACCTGAATCTAATATAAAATGTTCTGTGTGGTATTCAAAGTTCTTTAGAACACTCCCCCTCCCCATTCATATCTAGGAAATTTGCACATTATGTCTACGACTTTCCCACTAATTCCACAATCCAGTGACACTGACCTCCTTGCTGTTCCTCTTACAAGACTCTCCACATATTGACTGTGTTTTTTCACTGTATTTTCATCTTCCATGCTTAGAATATTGTCCCTCTCTCCTCATCTATGCCTCTGGGATTCATCTGCTTCCTTAAAGTCCCAGATAAAATCCTACCTTCTATCAGAAGCTTTTCCCAATATCCCTTAACTAAAGTTATATATCTTCTTTCTGTTGGATTATCTCCAATTTAGCTTGTATGAAGATTGTTCATGTGTGTGTGTACATATGTGTGTGTATATATATATATATATGTATATTTACACATATATATCTTGCCCATAGAGAATTGCTGCATGTTGTTGATTGCATTAGACTGTGAGTTCCTTGAGATCACAACTTTTGCCTTTGTAACACCAGTGCTTGGCACAGGGCCTGGTACATAGTAGGTATTTGATAAATGTGTATTGACTATTTTCCTTAAGCTTGATCTTTGATGATCTCTGAATTCTATCAATCAGTATTGTGTCTTCTGCTTTCAATGCTTCTATATAATTTTCTTCAATTATTTCCTGAAGTATGGTATTCAGGCTTTTCACTTCATCTTTTTTCTTTCTTTCTGAGAGACCTGCAATCCTAAATGTTTCTCTGCATAGCTTATCTTTTAGGTTTGATTTGTATGGAATCCACATTCAAGTGGTACAGTTTTCTGATTAGTTTGCCAATCCTGCCTCCAGATCTGTATTTTTGAGATACATACCTAGTATCCTCTTTTCTTAGATGACTTCTGCGATGGACAGATTCTTTGTTGTATATACCAAACCATCTCTTATTTGGATTATTGAGCCCAGTGAGAGCTCTGACTACATTCTCAATTTTTCATCCTTATTTTCTTCAAAAATGTTCTTGTTTCTCCTTTTGAAAGATTCTGGAGTTTCTTGTTGATTCAGCATTTCCGAAGGACTTTTGGGGTTTGCATTTTTTTTCTTAGTTCATTTGCTATTACATTACAATTTTTATTTATTGTATTGTAACTTTTCCTTGTCTCATTGTTCATTTTTTCTTCTTTCTTTGCCTGTCCTGCTGTGTTTTACTCACTGATTTGAACTTGATTTATCCCCATGTTTCCTTAGTTGCTCTTTCTGCTCCTTGCATTGTCTGCCTTATGATAAGATGGTTTTTATCAGGCACATGTACTTTATTGCCCTTCTTCTAACCTCAGTCTCTGGGCGGGGAGGAAGAGGAGGGCGCGGGCTCCTTACTAGACTACCAAACCTGGGCAATTTTAGATGCTTCCTCCCATTGGGAGTGAGGGAGGATAACTATCTGCCATGTGGAAACTCCACAGGGTTTGGGAGCAGCTGGAATCTCTACTCTTCCTTTCCCTCAGATTGGCTCCAAACCACTAAGTCTCCTCCCAATGGTTTTTTAACATCTCCATTGTAATTAAATGGTTTGGTGCTTGGTGGGGGTTGGGAAAGTGGGGAATCAAATGGATTTATCACTGCCATAGTTAGAGTGACAGAATCCATACCAATTAATGCTTCAAAGGGACTCTAGTGAAGTTAGTCTTGCTAGGATGAGGATATGAGGTCTTAATACCTCACATGGAAATACTTCCTATTATATTTTCTTTCTACTGCAATTTTAATAATAACATAACTTGTGGATCATTTGATGACTGAAGATAATAGATTCTAGGAACTCTGCTGAGACATGCCTTCTCCATTGTCTTTCTTCGTACAACTCTGGTAAATGCTGGTAGTGTTGCAGAAGGAGAAAGTGATGATTAAAAGAATGAGAAAAAATCATTGCTGACCATGTAGCAAGTCTGTTAAGAACTGAAAAATGGTAAGTCTAAACTCCTGACTCAATCTTGTACAGAGATTATGTTGTTCTTCCACATATGGGTGGCCTTGTATTATCCCAGATCAAGATACAACATAGTATAGTGGAAAAGGCATTAGACATGGTTTTAGAGGGATAGGGAATATGATTTTTCTGGTCTAGAGAACCTCCAGATTTCTTAGGTTTCAGCCTTATATCTTGAATTGGGCCTTTGTCTTGGTCTCATGCTCTGTGTTCTCCTGAAAGAAATACTGATACTGATTTTTATTATCTGAGGTCTACATTCATTGAGGATGTTAAAAGTAGCCTACTCTGGATCAGAGTTTGCTGGAGGAGGTGGTCTATGCTGGGCTCAATGCTCTACATGGAGGAGGAGGAGACTATTCTGGGGAAACAAGATCTATGCAGGTCCTCATCACTGTACTTCCAAGCCAAGAGATCCACAGGCTTCTGAGCCCCAGGGCAGGGTCAGAGCAACACCAGTGCAAGGTCTAGGTATCCTTGAATAGATCCTTGTCTGGGTTCTCATCTCCTGGCTCCTGAGACAAAGCTTTGGGATACAGGATATTACTTGTCTATGAGCTGGAAGATCTCAATGAACTATGCTCTCAGGTCAGGTTTTTCTCTCTGCCCCCCTTCCCTAGTGCCCACAGGATTTAGGCTAGCTCTTTGCATGGACCTGGGCTGACAAAATGCCCTTTCTCCACCATTTCTCTATCTCTTGCTCATTTTAAAGTCCTTTCTGGAGTAAGTGCAAGACAGTTGGGGTTTTTGGTTTCTGCTCATTCTGTAACTTCAGAAGAGCCCTCTTCCTCATGCTATTAATAGCATTACCACCCTCCTTTTAATCCAGGTCA
This sequence comes from Pseudocheirus occidentalis, assembly GCA_028646575.1. Classification (NCBI taxonomy): domain Eukaryota; kingdom Metazoa; phylum Chordata; class Mammalia; order Diprotodontia; family Pseudocheiridae; genus Pseudocheirus; species Pseudocheirus occidentalis. The sequence goes on from CM053593.1 coordinate 47,796,218, forward strand.
AAATCTTGGGGTTCATTTCAGACTTTTACCTTCTCTTCACTACCCCCTTCAATATCTATTGCAAAGTAATTAATTCTGCCTTTTATGTGTCCTCTCAATTCACATAACTGACCCCTCTGTTCAGATCATTTGAACTATGTTAACTGGTTCCTAACTGGTTTTCCTTTTTTTGGTGTCTGCCATTTTCAATCCAATTCAAAATATCTGGATCAATTCAAAAGACAAAATGTCTTTTGAAGGTCTGGTTCTCACCAGGTTCTCACCAAGTTATCTCCCATGCTAATTTTCAGAGCACTATGTTAGGCTCTGGGGAAAAGACAATTACTTCACTTTTACCGCTGGGTAATATGTCAACTCATAATCTACCCTTATGTCACATTATTCCCCTTCATACATTTTACTTCATAGCCAAACTATTAACTATTCCCTCCACAGGATCTACCCTCTCCCATATCTGAAATATATTTCCAAGTCTCTGATTTTGAACAAAACCCTTCTTTCTTTAAGGCTTATCTCAGGTGCCATCCCTTTCTCAAGCCTTTACTGACTTTTCATGCTGAAAGTATACTCTTCCCCCTCAACGTTTCCTAGAATATACTCTGTCTAGATTCTTCCTTTGTGACTATTTTTATATAACTTATCTCCTCCTTGCATGTCTCAAAGTCAAGAATTGCATTTTTGTTATTTCTGTTTTATATATTCTGTAACCCTAGCTCCTAACATAGTGCTTTGCATCTAATAAATACTAATTGAATGAATTGAAATTGGATTGCCAGGACTCCATCATTATGGTATTAAAAGACTTGTCCAGAAAACCAAAATCTATTCTTTTACATCTGATCCATAGTCCTTTGTTTTTCTTCTTTTACATTCCAAAGTCAAGACCTTCATTTGGAAAAAGAGATGAAAACACCATCTGTGCCCCGAGTCCTTCAGTGTCTGATATAAGACTTTAAACCACTAGAGATAGAGTCCATCTTTATCTTAAGTATATAATTTGTTCTTATATGAGTCAGCAGAAGTTTTCAAGCAGTTGTTGGTTTGGATGAGGCTTGGCAGGCTCTCTATCATGTCTTTGTTAGACTCAGGATCCAGGAAAGCAGCCTCCCTAATTAGTCAGACCACACATGACTGACTGTCTCTGCACCTCTCAGTGAGGTGACATCAGCCACTGCAACTTGAGTGAATTCAACTTACAGTATATATATAATATGTCTATATATGACATTGTATTGTTCTCTGATTCTTTCATGACTGTTTCATGTATATGAGTCTTGTTTCATCAAAAAGATTACAGAATAACTAGCATTTATAATAGCACTTTAAGGTTTGCAAAATGCCTTAAATATATTCTCACTTGATCCTCATGACAACCCTGGGAGGTGGATGTTATTATCATCCATACTTTGCCGATGAGAAAATTGAGACAGACATAGGCTAAGTGTCTTGCCTGGAGTCACAGGGCTAGTATCTGACTTTTTGTACTAACATTTCTTAATCTTTTATGTCCCACAGACTTCTTTGGCTAGGGGTGAGGAACCTGTGGCCTCGAGGCCACATATGGCCCTCTAGGTCCTCAAGTGTGACCCTTTGACTGAATCCAAACTTCACAGAAGTTTGCCTTTGCCTTTGGCAGTCTGGTGAAGCCTGTGGATCCCTTCCAAGAACATTCTTAAATGCATAAAACAAAATACAAAGGATTATAAAAGAAACCAATTATAGTGAAATAGTTGTCTATCCATATGGGCATATGTGTATAGAGAGAGATGGAGAGAAAGACAGAGAGAGACAGAGAGAGTTTAAAAACCCTACACTTCAGGCTAAGAACCCCTACTTTTTACAGAACAAACATTCTCCATTCACTTCAGATCGGTACTGTCCAAGTAACTCACAGTAATCATCTATTAGTTGTTAAGATCCAGATTGCCTGTCTAGCTGTGACTTAAGTCCTTCAGCTGTGGAATTCTCCTAGTAGTGGTTCTCTTCCCGCTGCCCCCGCTTCCCTTCCCCAACCGAGGAAGGACACTGTTAATTAAATCTTTTCCCTATTGACAGCTGGTAGCTGAATCCAACTCAGAAAATCTCAGACTTTGATTTACCCACTTGGTAAACTACCTCCTGCCTTACCCCTGAGTCTGGAAATGTCCATTTCTCAGGCTCAGTAGTTTCTAATCAGTGCTAAGAAAAGGAAACATAAAGGTCAATGATGATTGTCAGGAATTAGAAGACCCAGGATCCTCAGTCTCAGGCTCACCTAGGCAAGCATAAGCTGCTTCCTATTTTTGTATTAAAGTCATTTTTCCCCTGGTTGGTACCCTACACTCTAATCTGAAGGTCCAAGGTAGAAGTGGTGACTGGAATGAAACAATTTCACATCTGACCTTTTGTGAATACAAGGAGAGGTTCCTTTGACTAGAGTCCATTCTTCCCTCTCCCCCAACCTTATTCTGTTAATCAATTGTCAAACAGTAACTCAAGTCACTAGAAACCAATGAGAGGAATTCTCTAAGCCAGCACCTGGGGTGCATGTTTAGCTTCGTGGGAAATGTTTCCTTCTGACAAAGGTTCACTTTCTGTAATCTCATCAATTTGACTGGGGAACATGTCAGGGCAGTAAAGGTATTGTTTTATTATCTTTTCCAGACTTAATTGTAAAATTATTAAATGTAAATAATTGGGAGCAGCTAGCTGGCTCAGTGGATGGAGTGCCAGCCCTGGAGTCAGAAGGGCCTGAGTTCAAATCCGACCCCAAACTCTTAACACTTACTGGCCAGCTCTATACATGAACCTCTATACATTTTTCATGGGAAAAAATAGATTTGTATTAATCAGGCCATCCTTACTACTACTCTTTAAAGCAGAGATTCTTAACCTAGGGTCTGTGAACTTCTTTATACATACATACATATTACATGCATATAGAGATAGAGATAGATATAACATAAGTGTACATGCATATACATATATACATACATATAATAACTTTTAATATTATTAGTTTCTTTTTTCATTGTAGGTATTTTACTTTTTGCATTTAAAATATTATTCTGGGGCGTCTAGGTAGCACAGTGAGGAGTCAGGAGGACTTGAGTTCAAATCTGGAGTCAGGAGGACTTGAGTTCAAATCTGGCCTCAGACACTTGACACACTTACTAGCTGTATGACCTTGGGCAACTTAACCTCAGCAATCTCAGTTCCTGGGGAGACAAGCCTCAACAAAGCCATAGCCAGTGTCTTCATCAAGTCATACTCTGCCTGTAGGACAGTCCCAGAATCCCTGGGACTTAAGTTAACCCCAGCTGCCTTGCCTTCCCCCCTCAAAAAAAAAAACTATCATTCTGAGAAAGGGTCTGTTGGCTTCACCAGATCAAAATTGTGTCTATGACACAAAAGAGGGTAGGAACCTCTGTTTTGAAGGGAGTACATAGCCCATCCACTCCTTACACTCTGGAGCCTACCTGTCAGAATCTTTCCATTCAGACTTTACATGTAGTAACTCCATACAAATACTGCACATGAAAATTTCCTCTACTTCCCTTTTCGTGTGATCTCCATATATACTCCAATAATTAAAAGCCATATAATGGGGCAGAAAGGAACAAACATTTATTAGACAGATATGTGTCAAGAACTGAGCACCGTATGAAGGAAACAAGAATTTACCTAACACTTGCTATATGGCAGGTACTGTGATAAGGGCTTTTTGAATGTTAACTCATTTTATAGTCACAACAATTCTGTCACTTAGGTTCTGGTACTATTCCCATTTTACAGTTGAGGAAACTGATGTAAACAGAGTTTAAGTAACTTGCCCAGGGTCAGGTAGTGTGTGCCTGTAATGGTAATGTAATTTGGAGATGCCCCTGAATTGACTTGGATTTTGGGTTGAGTGTTAAGACCCAGAGCTGTGAATCCCACTTGTGGGATGGACTTGTTGACGTGAAGAGGGGGAGCTGACCTGGGAGGAGCCAGAAATCCTGGAAGGGGGCCTTGCTGATATTTTCAGGGGTTCTGGGACTGTCCTACAGGCAGAGTATGACTTGATGAAGACACTGGCTATGGCTTTGTTGAGGCTTATCTCCCCAGGAACTGAGATTGCTGAGGGCTTGCCTCCAGTGAAGATGACAGAAAGGCCTCTCCTTGGCCTTTCTACACTCAGATGTTATCTTGATCTTGTTATGGCTTAAGGGTGGATGGCCTTTTGTGCTCTCCTGCTCCCTTTTGAGAAAGTGCTTGGTGTTAGTGGATGGTATTGTAATTACTTTGAGTACAGGGGTGGGAAACCTTTGGCCTTTTTGTGAGTGTACTTTTTTTATGATTGGAAACTGATCTCCATTTGAGAAGAACTCTCTCCTTTTGAGAAGAGATTTTGACTGACTAAAAGACTGTATGTACTGTGTAGGGGTAGAGTAGTCTGATCTCCATTTGAGAAGAGACTTTGCCTTACCTGGATTGAATTGAGAACTTCCTTGTAAAATGTATGAGTTATACTGTATTCTGACATTCTCTGTTCTGTGAATGTTTGCTGAATAAATGGGGTTTGCTATGCTAGTAATCCGAACCTTGGAAGTTGCCTTTGCTTGGCATTACAGTGCCTGAGGCTAGATTTGAATACAGTTCTTCCTGTCTCTATATCCATTGATCAATCCTCTGTACCATCAATGAATTACAAAATAATAATAAAATGATATAGATATAATAAATTGTAAATGACATAGTAATTAACTAAAATGATCAACAGATATAATAGTAATCAATAGTAATGAAAGGAATGTGAAATTTGGAAATTAAATCGAATTCATTTGAAATTTATTTTGGAGTTCACTTAGAGACCATCAATTTCAAGTTGGGATTATAATGTCAATGCTTGGGTGTGGAGGCTAGCTAAAGATGAATATTGTTCAACAAGATGAGATCTGCACCAGAACTGGCTATTTCTTTCCCTGCATCTAATTACTAGACTCTTATGCCCTTTATGAGTACCAAAACTTTTAATGCCGCCCCCCCATCCCTCTTGGTTAGATGCTTAGGACAGTTGGACTGCTTTCATTTTTCTTGCCTTCTGAGGAATCTAGCCTAGTTTGACTTCCACCTATTAGGTTTGTGGACTGACCTCATAGAGGCACATGAAAAACAGATTGTAGAAAGAGGGTATGTCTAAATTAAACAGAAATTATGTAGTTGCTCCAATGGCAGCTTCAGCAACATGATTTTAGTGGGGGGAAAATATCCAGATGTGGTGGAAAAGTACTGTTTTGTGGTTAGGAAATCTTTTCAGAAATGTCATTAAGGATTTGGGGATGTTTATGTTAGCTCTAAATATTTTTTGCAAAATGGTAATTTCTTTGAGCAATCATTAATCATTGCTCCTCTGTAAAAGAGAGGCAATCAGTATTTTAAGCACCTACTATGTGCCAGATATTGTGTAAGGATATAAAGAAAGATGATAGACCATACCCACTCTCAAGAAACTCATAGTCTAATGGAGCAGACTAGCTAAAGGGAAGGTCTGATTGTGTCAGTCCCCTTACTAAATAAACTCCATGTGCTCCCTATTGTCTCTAGAGTCACATAACTTCATCATCATAACATCTGTTCAAAATTTCTATTTTTGTATAAATGTTATAATATAGATAATAGTTAATATAGTTGGACATGTCGATAATTATATATATACATATATATATATATGTATACACACATATGATGCATGACCAAAAATATTTTTTAACTAATGGGGGGAGAAAGATACAAAACATTTACAGAAATAGACTGTGAACAATTGTAATCCTCACCAAAGGAAAAGATGTGGCCATCAAGGGCAAAGCTCATATAGTCATTTTCCAAACATTATATAAAAGGTTTGAAGACTAAATGTAGTACCACCTTACAAAACAAGGAATAATACGTGAAAAAATGAGCCAACAGAGAGCTTGGCATTTAAGTCATTGTCCATTTGTAGACTGAACTAGAAATAAAAAGTCAAATAACAAACAGATGAGGCATGGAACAGACTTTGCCTCTATAGTGACCTATTCTCAGAGGTGAAAATGGGCAGGGTAACTAGGCGGAATACTGGAAAATGTTCTGGACTGGGAATCAGGAAGACCTGAGTTTGAATCTTACTTTGGGTACTCAATAGTTGTGTGTGACCCAGGGCAAGTCACCTAACTTCTCAGTCTCAGTTTGCTCAACTGTAAAATGAGGGTAATAAATAATAGCACCTACCTCTTAAAGTTATTGGGAGGATCAAATGTGTTAACAATATAAAGCCCTTTGCAAACTCTAAGGCATAAATACCAACTACCACGGTTGTTATTGTTGCTGTTGTTGTGAATGGATTACTTGAATTCAGCCACCTCAGGACCGGATGTCCTCTATGAGGAAATTCCAGTGGCATTTAAAAAGCCGAAATCAGGATGTGTGTCTGGAATGGATCAAAAGCAGACACAAAATAATCTGATTTGGAGGCGACACAGCTTTGAAGCTACTTGAAGATTTGTTCTCAACATGTATCAAAGAAGAGAAGTCTCTAAAAGAATGGAAAAGGTCAGTAACTTGATTTTTTTTAAGTGACTACTAGAAAGACATAAACAATTATCAAACCGTATGTCTACTTCCTCATAGCTATAACATTTTTAGATGTTATATGATATATAAAACATTATATAAAATACATTACAACATACTATATAATATATATATAATAATAATATTAGTTTATTCTCTAAAGTTATTCCTGGTGAAAATACGAGCAGGGAACAAGGAGGCTTTCTGAAGATGATTTTCTATAGCAGGTCATATATTTACAATCAATCAACTGAAAATGTAAGATTCTGATGTATCTATTGTGATTTTTTAACTGATTTGATGAAACAAAGTGCTGTTATTAAGGTTCTTCTTAAAGAATAGCACACACATGGGGCGGCTAGGTGGCGGGGGTGACTAGGTGGCGCAGTGAATAGAGCACCGGCCTTGGAGTCAGGAGTACCTGAGTTCAAATCCAGCCTCAGACACTTAATGCAAAAAAAAAAAAATCCTAGCCGTGTGACCTTAGGCAAGTCACTTAACCCCAACTGCCCTCAAAAAAAAAAAAAAAAGAATAGCACACACATTATAGATCTTTTATCAAAGATAAAATGGCACCTATGGAGAAAAATATTCTAGAACCCACTGAGTGTTAATATAAAGAGAGGCATGAAAGAAGGAGATGCGTGTTCCACTCCTGGGTTTATTTCTGTCAGAGGAGGTCCTGTGCAGAACCCAAACAGGAAAAGGATTCCCTCTAAATAATTCTCTAAGTTCTTCTGTTCAAAATTAATGCTCATTCATGTCTGACTTTTTGTGACACCATGTCAGACCAATACTGTCCGTGGGGTTTTCTTGACAAAGATACTAGAGTGGTTTGACTTTTCATTCTCCAGTGAAATAAGAAAAACAGAGGTTAAGTGATTTGCCCAGGGTCACACAGATAGTAAGTATGTGAGGCCAGGTTTGAATTCAAGTCTTCCTGAGTCCAGACCCAAAGCTCTATCCACTAAGCCACCTAGGTGCCTCCTATTCAACGATGATGTTTTACTAATTCTGTAGTACAGAATACTACAAAGCCTCCTCTGTGAAGTCCACAGTAACTTGAAAGGGTTCTGTTTAACCCTCCAGACTAAAGGGGGAAAATGGGCCCAAAACACAAAGTATCCAGATTATGATGAGCATCGGGAGAGGACCAATGAATATAGCTTCTTTATGTGTCTACTTAGACATACATTGCTGCTAGATGATGAGGTGGGCACAGAATTAAGTAGGAGGAAGAGACTGCGTTTGGGCTAGATTGCATTTGGAAAATTTGGTGCTCTCTATGATTCTGAATGGCTGGTTGCTACAAAGGACTTTCTCTTTGACCCTACTATTCTCCCAATAATGCTATATATGGCTGCAGATCATTGAACACCAGAAGAATCAAAATTGCTTGTGACCCAAAGGGTAATGGAAAGAGGCAAAGCAGAAGTAATCAGGCTGGCGGCACATTACCAACAATGACGGGGGTGAGGAGTGATGTAAAAAAACATCATGAAGGACATAGATGATCAGAAGAGTGTGAGCCTGTCCTGCAGGGATACTAGAAATATTAAAAAGAATAATAAGAAAGTTTCCAGGGGAGGCTAGGTGGCACAGTGAATAGAGCACCGGCCCTGACGTCAGGAGGACCTGAGTTCAAATCCAGCCTCAGACACTTAACACAAAACTAGCCGTGTGACCTTGGGCAAGTCACTTAACCCCAATTGCCCTACCTTCTCCCTCCAAAAAGAAAAATAAAATAAAATAAAGTTTCCAGCAAACGGGATGGATCTTTAATGAAAGGTTTCTGTAAAGAAGTGCACATTAAGAGAAAATGTGCAAGGGCTTCTTGATATTGTTGTTGGTACTGTGGTATTGATATAGCGGCTTCCTTGACATATCCAAGTGTAAGTAAAGGAGAATTAAAAGCAATCATACGATTTTACATTTTCTTAACATTCTTAGCCTTTCTTGAGCTGAGACACGTCCTAACAAACTTTCTTCAGACCATTCCCAATGTCATGGCTTAAGACAGGTCCCCTGAGCCCAAACAGTAGATAAGTAGGCTCCAGAGATATGATGTCTGTGTGGCATGTTTGATTTCATCCCGTGTTTCTGGATCTTGAATGAAAGTTTTCTGTAGCAATTCTAACCCACAGCTACAACTGAAGGCTAATTCCAGAAAGTGTAAACTGGTGTTTGATATGGATATACCCCTAAATTACAGAACCCTCTTTTCATGGCAATTGCTTCAAAAAGTCAGAGTGCAGTTATAGACAACCAGCATAGTATTGATCTGATCATTCCTTTTAGAAAATACCTCCTGAAATGCTGAGCATTTTTATAATCAGAAACCCACCTCTCTAGTTTATTACCTTTCTATGAATTGTTATTCTCATTGCTTTTTTTCTCTGTAGGTCTTTCAATTACCTTTGGCCAAAGGCAATAAAATATGCTTGCTTTGAATTGGATCCAGAGTAATTCTTAGTTAATTATCATACTACCAAGTAGAAATCATAAATAAATCCTTCCCACTCTCACCTCCCACTGGATCACAGCTGAATGTACTCCAGTCTCAGCATGCTCCCTTTTCTGTCTCTCAGCTCTTTGGGTCTCTTCTGTTTTTTTCCATGAATTTTTGGTATAAAGGGTTTGGATCAACAAGATATGAATATAAAGTAACAGGCAGCAGACAAAAATAAAGACATGACAACTTTAGTACAACACAATTTTAACCTTGATTCCATCAAAATGCATTTGCAAATCATTCACAAAACACTTGTTACCTAACTTTTAGATCTTGTAATTACTTTATAGAGCAGTAAGGTGACAGAGTGGGTAGAGTGCCAGGCCTGGAGTCAGGAAGACTAATTTTCCTGAGTTCAAATCCAGTCTCAAGACACTTAGTAGCTATGTGACCCTGGGCAAGTCACTCGATCCTGTTTGCTTCAGTTTCTTTCATCTGTAAGAAATGAGTTTGAGAAGGAAATGGCAAAACACTCCAGGATCTTTGCAAAGAAAACCTAAAAGGGGTCATGGACAGTCAAACATGACTGAAAAATGACTGAACAGTTGCTTCATAGAGATAGCTAGGTAGTGTAGTGGTTAGCATTCTGGACCAGAAGTCAAGAAGACCTGAGTTCAAATCTAGCCCCAGATGCTTACTACCTATGTAACTGTGGGCAATCACTTAAATTCAGGCTACCTCGGTATCCTTAACTAAAATGGGAATGATAATAGCATTGTTGTAAAGGTTAAAGAAGCAATATTTGTAAAACACTTAACATAGGGAAATAGTAGGTGTTTATTAAGTGCTTCCTTCCTTCCCTATTATACTGCTTAGGGAAAAGCTTATACCTGGCATATTTGTAGTTCAGTCATTTTTAAGTCATGCCTGACTCTTCACTATCCTATTTTGGGTTTTCTTGACAAAGACACCAAAGTGATTTGCCATTTCCTTCTCTGGTTCATTTTGCAAATGAGGAAACCTTGAGGCAGAGTTAAGTGACTTGACCCAGGTCACACAACCAGTAAGTGTCTGAAGTCATACTTGAACTCAGGAAGATGAATCTTCCTGACTCCATCATGGGCGCTCTATCCACTGTGCCACCAAACTAGTAGGTGCTTCATAAATGTTTATTGACTAACTAATGAGAGTTCCTGTCATTACTTGTTCTAAGAATTTTATTTCTATGTCGGAGTCACAATTTTTTTTTTTGGCTTTTTGGAGGGCAATTGAGGTTAAGTGACTTGCCCAAGGTCACAGAGCTAGTTTTTGTGTCAGCTGTCTGAGGCCAGATTTGAACTCAGGTCCTCCTGACTCCAGGGCTGGTGATCTATTCACTGTGCCACCTAGCCGCCCCTCGGAGTCACAATTTAAGAAGCACATTAAAAAGTTGGAGATTAAAGAAAATGTTTATAGTTGAAATGTGAAGCAGAAAGAGGGCATTAGGATTGAGGGCACCATAAAGCTACCTGATGCCTACTATCTGTGTGATTTTCAGAAGTCACTTAAATCCCTTTGGCCTCCATCTCATCTACAGGACCAAGAGGACCCTTTGAATTCTAAATCTATTCCTTCATAATTATGAAGACCTGAATCAACAAAGACTTTGCTAATAACTAGTTGCCAAATCACTTAAAGCCTCTAAGTCTTAGCTTCCTTATTTATAAAATGAAGGGGTTAGACAATGATTACTAAGGCCTTTTTACTTCAAGGATTATTTAGACAGACGCCTCACTTGAGGATCAAGAGGGCCATATGTGATCTTGAGGCAGCAGGTCCCTTAACCTTGATTCCAGACTCTTGATTACAGAGCCCTCTTTTTGGGCTGAAAAAGTCTATTAGGAGTTGTTATATTGTATAAGAATGGTTTGAGGATATATATTGTGTAACTTTGCATAAGAATATATTGAAGAAGAATAGTTTGAGTCAATGAAATATTTTGGCATAGAAATGGCTCAATTATTGATAATATTGATAAGCAAATAGGTTTAAATTATAAGAGGAAAATTTTGGTCAGCTTTTAGGGGTAATGATTTAGTACTAAAATAAGGTAACAAAAAAAAACATGAAAGACCCCCCCCCCCATCTCTCAGTTCTATGCCTTTCTATTGGTTGTTCCCCATATTTGGAATTTTCTTCTCCTTCATCTCCACCTTCAGCTTCCCTGGTTTCCTTCAAGTCCCAGCTCAAATTCCACATTTTACAGAGATTTTTTTAAACAGAAAAATATAGATTGACTAACTTCCTGATATTGTATAATGATATGTGCTTGGAGACAGAGGCATACATAAAGGGACCTCAGGAGGTGTCTCTGACCTTAGGTAGTGCCTCAGGAAATAGTCAAACTTCAAAATGAAATCCCAGGAGCTCAGAGGTTATAGCCTAAGCCTGAGAATTAGATAAGATAAGAGCAAGGCAGTCAAATTCAATTATGTCTGGTCAGTAGACCAACACTAAAGAAGCAAATGGAAGAGAGTGGCCCTAGGAGGTGGGGAGTGGAAATGACAAAGGAGGAGAGGGACGGGAGGGGGAAGGAATCAGGCCTGAAGGAAGAAGGTGACCTAAGAAGTACAAGATGGCTTCCAAGCTTTTAAGAAATGAAGATTACAAGGAGTACAGGAAAAACAAAAAATATTGCTATTTTTTTCAGGGCTCAGTAAATTTCCTTCCTCATCTATGCTTAGTTCTCTGTAATGCAGGCTTCTCAAGGAATAGAGATAATGTGAATCGAGTCATACAACAAATCAAAAATTTGAATTTTGCAATTGGGAAATAAGATATACAGGCAATGGGGTATAGAAACCCATCTTGCCCTACTCCTTCTAGATAGTTGGGGGTGGGGGAGAGGATATAAGAGAGAATAGATTGGGGGAAGGGGTATTCAGTAGGCTCGCTATCTTGTGGTGGGGGTAGGGGAAAGATAGGGAGAAAATCTGTAACTCAAAATCTTGAGGAAATGAATGTTGAAAACTAAAAATAAATAACTAAATTGGAAAAAAATTGAGTTTTGCCAACATTACATGTGTTAATTTTTTACCTTTCTCCCTTTTCCTGTTAAGACAAAGAAATAGAGATAAAGAGATAGGCAGGTAGGTAGGTAGGTAGATAGAGAGAGAGAGAGAGAGAGAGAGACAGAGAGAGAGAGAGAGAGAGAGAGAGAGAGAGAGAGAGAGAGATAGATAGATAGATAGATAGATAGATAGAAAGACAGACAGACAGACAGGCAGGCAAGCAGACAGACAGACAGACAGACAGACAGACAGACAGAGACAAAAACACAGAGAAAGAAAAAGATAGAGACAGAAAGAGACAGGGAGTGAGAAATGTTGACGTCCACGTGTATGAGGGCAAGACTTGGGGTATGGGAAAGTCTGTGAGTCGAATGCTAAACTCTTTGAGTACAGTCCCCTCTCTCAGTGACCCCTTTCCATGTAGAGGTCCTTCAAAAATGTTTGTTGAATGAATATTAAGTGAATTAAATGAATTAATAATGCATTCTTAGAAGGCCAAAGTTCTTCTGACTCAAGCTACCTTTCCAATGTCATTGGAAATACATCACCTTCTAATACTCTGTGATCCAGTCTAACTGGTCTTCTCTCAGTCCCTCACTCACAACACTCCATCTCCTATCTCTATGCCTTTTGACTAGATGTCCCCCACGCCTAAAATACACCCCCTCCTTGCTTTCATTCCAACCCCCCCGATTTTACGTGCCACATTTTGTGTACATTAACTAAACGCTCAGCTGCTCCTTCCCTAATCGTCAAAGGCAGCAAATGCAGAAGGAAATCATTTCCCACAAAGAAACACATGGAAACCTAGTCATTGATGTTCCTCTCAATATCAAAAGTAAATGGCAGGCTGGGCATAGTTAATTCTCTTTCTAAACAGTCTCAAAGTGCATTTAGATAAACTGTCTTTCTGAAGTATTTTCTTCAAACTGATTATGCTTTGGCTGTTTTTCCCTTGGCAAACCCTGGCAGTCCTTAACCTCATCCCTGAGCAGATTACAAAGAACGCTTCATTTTGGCTTATTGAGTTTGAATTTTTCCATAATAATTGTAAAGTTTGGCACATACGTGGCTCATATGTGTCCATTTCATCTAAGATGCAGCTCAGGTACCATCTTCTGAAGCATGAATTCCTTCCTGATTCCTCTCCAACTCTCATTAATTTCTAGTGACCTCCCTCCCCAACCTACCTTATATCCACTTAGTGTATATATGTAGGTATCTATAAATTTTGTTTATAGTGAAATATTTTTATTGCACTATATTGTTTGCACTATATATATTTGCACTATATTGCAATATTGTTTAAGTGCAATATTCACTCTATATTATTGTAATATTAATGATATTTAAGATCTTCCCCTCCAAATAATAGGTCTTACAGGGAGCCCATTAAGGGAAGTTTGCTTGGGGGGAGGGAGGCTTGCTTGTAGGGAGGCTTTCATACATTTTCCTAATTTCTAATTAGGCACTGAGACACAAGGGCTGTGATGCCTTCTGGCTCTGAGGAGAGTGTATGTATTCTGAGTTGGTATTTTGCTTTGGAGGCTTATTTACGAGAAGGATCTTATTCTGAATGGCTGTATGTTCAGAGCTTCCTGACTGCTCAGATGTAAAGGTTTTCTTGATCCAGGGTTGTATGCAAAGTGTACAGTGCTATTGCTTTGATTCAAACAGTCAGAGCCCTGTCTGTTGGTCTTAATTTCTCTGTTTGAATGTTGCCTGGATTTTCTCTGTTCCCGTTTTCTCTGAAGTTCAGGGTGCTGACTTTTTCCCTGAACTAGTGAATGTAATTTAAAAAAACAAAGATTGTTGACCCCTTAAACAGCTAGCTTTCCTAGTAAATCAGATCTAAGAAGCTGTGTTAGTAGCCATCCTGGGTATGCCAGTGTGGTTGCTGCTACAATTATATACACTTGTTATCTCTTCCTTTAGAACCTAAGTTCCTTGTGAGTAGGGATTGTTTCATTCTTTATTTTTACTGTATCTCCAGTATCTAGAACAGTGCCAGGCATATAGTAGGCACTTAATAAGTGCTTGTTGACTGATTTATTGATTTCACGCCTTGTCCCCTTAAATTACCTTTAGCAAATCACTTAACCCCTCTGAAGCTTAGTGTCCTTCCTTGTATAATAAAGGTGTGTGTTGTAGCTGGTCTCTTCAGTCTCTTCAGACTCTAAGATATGAAGTTTCCCAGCTATCAGGAGTCAGAGAGAGGAAAAGGGTCTGGGCTTCTGAAGCCTTAGAACCACTAAAGTCCCCCAGAAAGAGGCAAGAGGAGGCCTGCACTGGTGGGCCCTCAGAAGGGCCACAGACTAGGAGGCAAGTGTATATTTCCACATGGGGGATATCATTTGGGAGTACTTCACCCTCCCCCCCACCCTTCACGTGATGAAGATAAATTGTATGTCAACAAGTATTTAAGCACTAACTATGGGCCAGGCACTGTTCTAAGGACAGGAATATTAAAAAAAAAAAAAAAAAAGCAAAACTATGGGGGCGGCTAGGTGGCACAGTGAATAGAGTACCAGCTCTGAAGTCAGGAGGACCTGAGTTCAAATACAGCCTCAAACACTTAACACAAAAGACCTAGCCGTGTGAACTTGGGCAAGTCACTTAACCCCAATTGCCCTCCAAAAATAAAAAAAAATAAAAAAATAAAAACTATAGTCTCTTGCTTTCAAGGAGCTCACATCATGAATGAGGAAGACGATATGTAAATAACTATGTATATAAGAAATAAAGGACAAGTAGGTAGCACAGTGGATGGAGTACCAGGCCTGAAGTAAAGAAGACTTGTTTTCCTGAGGTCAAATCTGGCCTCAGATACTTCCTAGCTGTTTGACTCTGGGCAAGTCACTTAACCCTGTTTGCCTCAGTTTCCTCATCTGTAAAATGAGCTGGAGAAGGAAATGGTAGACCAGTCCAGCATCTCTGCCAAGAAAACCCCACACGGGGTCCCCAAGAGTCAGACACAACTGAAAACAATTAAACAACTAAAAATGGAAGGTATTATCAGAGGGAAGGCCCTGGCATTAAGAGAAACTCAGAAAAAAGTGGGATTTGGGCTAATACTTGAAAACCAGGGAAGCCAAAGGTAGAGACGAAGAGGAGGCATGGAGGACAACCAATGAAAAGGCACAGAGTTCACAGACGGAGTGTCTTGTTTGAGGAACAAGAAAGCTGGTGTAACTGGATCATAGAATAGAGGATAAAAAGATTGGAAAGATGGGAAAGGGCCAGACTTGGAAGAACATGTAGGTTTGGTTTGGATCCTAAGGCCTCAACCTACTTGCCCAACTTTGTCTCCTTGAAAATCCAGCCTCTTTTTCACTAAAGCAATGAAAAAAAGGCAGATGGCCCTGTCTCTCATCACATGAGCCAGAAAGGTATGAGCCCAATTCAATAGGTAAACTCCCACTTCTTCCTTTAATCTGTAATTTAGATTTGCCATTTGCAATGGTTAAAAAAATACTTCTATTGCTATCACTCACTACTCTTATCCTCATTCATTTTAATTCTATCCTTTTCTAGTCTAGATGCTTCACTTGCCTCTTCTATCATTTTGCCCTCTAGAAATCTTGTATTATTAACAGACTCTCCTTCATCCTAGACTTTTTCATCTCATATTCTTTCTTATTTAGGATGGAACTGGATTGTTATTTTGTTGGAAAGAGGAACTTTGAATGAGGACATTTCCTCTACCAATTCAGACTACCAAAGGGGTCATGAAGTAAAAATTGTTCATAAATTCCTCCTTGGAATCAATAAATAACATTTATAGGCACCTAACTTTTGATTTCATTTGGTATATATAACTCCCAAGTGAAGAAGCTACCTCTACCAATACAGGATGGCACATTCTCTCCAACCTGGACAATGAAAGGTTAAGTGTCTTGCCCATGGTTACTTACCCAGATATGATAGACTTGGAATGTCCAGTTATGGTACGACTTGAGACTTGCCTCCTGACAGCTTAGCTCTCTTCTGAATTCTAGTATTGAATCTTTAACTGCCTATTTGACATCTTGAACAGGATGTTCTGTAGATATCAACTCAAGATGTCCAAAAATGAACTCATTATCTCTTGCCTAAAACTTTCCTTCTTCCAAATTTCCCTATTATGAGAGCAGGTACCACTATCCACTCAGTCACCCAGTCTCACAAGCTAGGTATCATCCTCAACTCCTCATTCTCTCTCACCAATACTATCACTACCACCCCCATATCCAATCTCTTCTTGATTTTACTTTCATAATAGCTCTTGTTTATGCCCCCTTCTCTCCTCTGACGCTGCCACCACCATGATTTAGGTCCTCAGTATCTCATACTTGGACTATTGCAATACCCTGTTGGTTGTCTACCTCTAGTTGTTTTCCCGTTCCAGTCTGTCCTCCAATCATCTATCCAAATGATCTTCCTAAAGTTCAGATCTGAAAGTATCAGGTCCCTACTCAAATATGAAAAAAAACTCTTTAGAGTTCAAAGTCCTTCATAACCTGTTTCTACACACATTTCCAGTCTTCTTGCACCTTATTACCTACACAGACACAGACATAGACACAGACACAGACACAGACACAGACACACACACACACACACACACATCACCAGCGACACCAATGTCTTTACTGCTCCTTGAACGAAAACACCCCATCTCCTGGCCCCTGGGCATTTTCTATGGCCATCCCCCATGGATACAATGCTTCCCACACTCCTCTCCACTTCCTGTCTTCCCTGACTTCCTTCAAGACTCAGCTAAAATCCAACTTTCTATAAACCATCTTTCCTGATCCTCCTCAAGTATAATGCCCTTCTTTTATTGGTTGTTTCAAATTTATCCTATAGATAGCTTGATCGCAAGTAGATGTTTTCATGTTCTCTCCTCCATCAGACTGTGAGCTCTTTAAGGGCAGGGACTGTCTCTTACCTTTCTTTGTATCCTCAGTACTTATCCTGGTGCCTGGCTCATAATAGATGTTTACTAATCGTTTATTGACTGATCAACTCCAAGTTCACTATGCCACACTGGTTCTATTCCAACTTCTTACACTTGTAGAAACTTAGTTTCCTCTTGAAGACATTGCACTCCTCCCACCCTCTCCAGTACCAAAAACAAATTCTCTTACATACCCTTACATAGGCTTGGAGGCTACTCCTGAAGGAGGTCCAGTTCCAAAATCCCTCCATAACCATCTGAGAAATCTGTCCTTCTTTAAGGAATATTCTATACCACTGACTTGCCTTCAACTCACAGAATTTTTAGTACCTGTCTCAGTGTTCTTCCTCCCACCAGATTTTACCCTCATGCTTGGGGAC
>CM053593.1:47816108-47823043 GCA_028646575.1 Pseudocheirus occidentalis
CCAAGCTGGTGCTTTATTTGGCAGCAGAACTAACAGTGAGAGAGAAGGAGGACATGGCAATATGGACTGATAATATTCACTAGCTGGCAATGGGAGGAAATAGTTCTGAACTCAATTAAAGGTAAAAACAACTTCTTTTAAAAAGCCTCTTTTAAGGGGCAGGTAGGTGGTTCAGTGGTGGTGCAGTTATGAGCACCATCCCTGCAGTCAGGAGGACCTGAGTTCAAATGCAGCCATAGACACTTGACATGTACTAGCTGTGTGATCTTGAGCAAGTTACTTAACCTTGGTTGCCTCACCTCCTCCCCCCAAAATAAATAAGTAAAAGCCTCTTTCAATTTCCCCCAGGGTGGAGAGGACTTTGGGTTCCCGTGGACTGGGCTAATTGAGTCCAAATTCTGGTGATACCAAAAACCCAGTTGGAAAAATCTTTGAATCTTAGCCCTGTATTAGATTATATCTGTTTTCTGAAGACAAATACAGTTAAGTTTCTAGAATCTTATCACCACACTGATTTCAGGGTGATAAAGTTTTCATTCACAGAACCTCAGTGACCAGAGGTCCACTTTTAGCATCAGGAAAATGTGGATTCAAATCCCACCTCCAACATAGGCTAACTATGTGAATCTTGGGAACTCATTTCTTCTGTCAGAGCCTGAAGCAAATCTATAAGACTTAAAATCACAGCCCAATTGCAGATCTATTTCTTTTTTTTTTTTGGAGGGGGAAGGCAGAGCAATTGGGGTTAGGTGACTTGCCCAAGGTCACAAGGCTAATAAGTGTTAAGTGTCTGAGGTCAGATTTGAACTCAGGTCCTCCTGACTCCAGGACTGGTGCTCTATTTGCTGTACCACTTAGCCACCCCAGCAGATCTATTTCAATCAATAAACATTTATTAAGTGCCTACTATTTGCCAGGTGCCATGCTAAGCGCTGGGGATACAAAAAGAGGCAAAAGACAGTCCCTGCCCTAACGGAGCTTACAATCAAGTGGAGATTCCCCAAAGCAATGAAAGTAGTGGTCTGGAAAAATAAAAAAGGATAATCATAACTCCTTGCTGTTGTTTTTTAAATCACATGTGATTTTTAACAACACACAAAGCTGTTACTGACAGTGAGGAGAAAATGAGAGCAAAAATGACTTGCCCAAGGTCACTCAGTTAGTACATGTCAGAGGAAGAACTTAGGACTGCCTGACTCCTAGGCTTTCTCTCTGTCTATCAGACCATGTGGCCTTTTATAATTCTATAATTATTATTTTTATTGGGTAATTAGAATAAGCAATTATGAGCAACAAATACAGTAAAAGCCCTGGGTTGGGGGAAAGGACTAACACTGATAGCAAGATACTTATTGTCGGGGTAACTAGGCGGTGCAAAGGATAGAGAGCCCTGAGTCCTGAGCCCTGAGCCCTGAATCAGGAAGACCCGAGCACATATCTGGTCTCAGACCTTAGTTGTGTGGTTCTGGGCAAGGAACTTCTCCCCTGCCAGACTCAGATTCCTCTTCTGCAAAAGGAGAATAATGATAGTAGCTATTTCCCAAGAGTGTTATGAGGATCAGATGAAATGAGAGTGATAAAGGGCTTACCACAGTGCTTGGGGACAACTAGATCGCTCAGTGAATAGAGCACCAGCCCTGGAGTCAGGAGGACCTGAGTTCAAATCTGGCCTCAGACACTTACTTGCTGTGTGACCCTGGGCAAGTCACTTAACCCTCTTTGCCTCGGTTTCCTCCTCTATGAAATGAGCTAGAGAAGAACATGGCCAACCACTCTAGTATCTCTGCCAAGAAAACCTCAAATGGGGTCGCAAAGTGCTGAAAATGATGGAATACAACAAAATGCTATTTAAATGTAGGCTCATTATTATTTGACTCAGTAAAGATTACGTGAATAATGATAGCTCACATTGGTATAGCGTTTTAGGGTTTGGAAATTATTGTCCTCTCAACAACGTTGTGAGGTAGGTGTGTATAGTTATTCCCATTTTTCAGATAAAGAAACTGAGAGACAGGACACAACTAGTAAATATTGAAGGACAGATTTGAACCTGGGCCTTTCTGGAATATACTGTTCATTAGATCAAACTGCACCAGCAGTTAGGAAAAGAAGGTTGAGAAAGCAAATAGGCTGAATTTTTCCCTGAGTCTCCTCACTGCAGCACATGGAACCTTTTCAATAACAGTTTCTGAGAAAATTTTGCTTTTGTGTAGATTTTTTTCTTCACTATATTGTGTTTCTTAGGAGTAGAATTGTAAAGCACATTTTAATCCAAACGTACCTTTGTACCTCCTCAGATCACAAACCATGGTTTTAAGTCTTCTGTATGTAAGCAATTCTGGGGAAAAAAATGTCTCCATTCCAGCAATGTGGCCATTATTAAAAACACCTCTTCAAAATTACTCTGAGGGAGAAATGAATACTGACATGGTCTAAGGACTGCCTGATAAGAAGTAAGTTTCTGGGCAAACATTCTCCCAAAAGAGAGATAAGAAGGGGGTATTTGTCTTTTTTTAAGGCACAAATGCAAGGGCACCTACCAACGGACAAAAGCCAAATACCCTTACTTTGTTTCACTGAAGTCAGATTAGCCCAGTGGTGATACCACTTCTCCAGAAATCTTTCTTCTAGGCTCTCTCTTATCATAATAAAAGAGAGAAGACAAGTGAGGCTACATCTATTTTTTTCTCTCAGTTGTATTAGATCTTGAGGGAGTCAACTCTCTTTGTACCAGCACTTTCCATGTTTTTCTTTCATCTCTGGTCAATGGATATAATTTAATCTGGGTACAACTTGACAAGTAGTCAGTGAAAAATTAGCTCAAACAAAGAAAACTAATCTCAAGAAAGGGGGATACTGAAATAGTTTCATAGGCCTATCGTTACATCTAAAGAAGTCAACAGGTGATTTCTAAGTCTTCTGTCTCCAGAAGCTGAGAGCCCTCAACATTGAGAGCTAGCAACTCCAGGAACCAACCATCTGAAGAGCCCTCAGTGAGACAAGTTGTGAGCAGAAAAAAGAAGAGCACCTTCACAGCTATGTGTGTACCTGGCTAACAATAAAGCTGCCTTTAATGTTATCTAATATGCACCTTCACTTATAAGAAGCATCACCACCTTGGAGTTAGAATTACAACTTGTGATTCTCAGGTACCATCATAATCCCTGTAACTAATGAATCTCTCAAGGGGTTTGCTTAGCTTATCTTGAATTTCAAACAGAACAATTTTTTTTCTGAAAGCAAACTGAGACAAGGGAATTCAAGGTTGACATTTGCATCAGCAAGTATGATATTTGGCAATTTAACAATTCACCTCAACAGGCATGCATTAAGCCTGCTATGTTCAAGGCTTTATGCTGGGTCTAAGGGCTAGTCATATCTAAACGATAAAAAAGGGAGAGGGAACATGCCTTTCCCTAGAGAAGCTTCCATTCGCTTAGGTAAGGTTGGCAAGGCTGTACCTTCAACTGAACAGGCTGCAAACACTGAGGGTACTTTTCTATTGCTTTGGTGAAAAATTAAATCAAATTCCAAGGCTAGTGATATATCCTTTGCAATTTCTGGAGTTAAGCTGAAACTTAGAATTTATTATCATCTTCCTGTTATTTTTACATTTGCCTGGCTATTTGCTCTGTGGCAGTCAAAGTCTCTGTGTGACCACGTAGTTCAATGTCTGTGGTCTTAGAATCAATATAAGGCTTTTAATGTGCTTTGCCTAACTATTCATTAAAGGTTTGCAGGCAGGGAATTAAAATGCAGTTGAGTCAAAGTGCCTTCACAATCTTTGGTCATAGTAAGTGCTTCCTCTAAGAGAAAACTCCTTTAGATTCTGGATTTGTCAGGCCTCTTCCTTTTCGTGGAAAAGGCATCTAAAACAGGGGTCTACAGCACCCCATTTTGGCCTTCTAAGTGCTGCATTGCTACTGAATTTTCATTCTTCAACTACTATAGGTTTCAATCCTACAAAGATTTGTGGCAGGCAAAAACCTCTGGTCAGTTTAAAGTAACTCTTCTGAGATTAACTCCCTCTTCCTGGGCACCCGTGCCTTTAGGAGAGAAAGCTCTGTGATGGCCCTCTGAAATTCTGGCTGCATTTACCCTCAGTCAGTACTCGGTTAAAACAAGGATAAGGGTGGCAGCAGCCTGTGGTCGTGACTCCAAAGGCAGCAGGATCAGGCTTAGTAAAGTTCAGGCTCTTTGGACAACAGGAAAAGGATTCATGCATTATATTGTTCACTTCAGCTGCATTTACTTGCAGAACAAGTAACCCAGTTGGCAGCCGTTTGCTCAAGATAAATGTTTAATATCTACACTCTCAGCAGAGGAACCTATTTTAGGGCAAGAGGAATGGGGAATTGTAATATGGGGGTGTATGATTGTACTGACAAGTTAAACCATATATGAGAATACCCAGCCATATCACAGTCTAAGTATTCACCAAGAATATTTGCTGGAATAGAACTGGAATTAGAGAAAACTCTTTAATCAGGAGGAAATAACCTCATTACAGATGAGATGTATGGGTGATAGCATTGTTTCTCAGAAGAATGGAGTGTTAGAAAGGCAATGTGGGATAGCATATTGATGGCCCACTGAGTTTGGAGTCAGGAAGACCCAGGTTCAAATCCTCTAAACTGATTAGTTCAATAGTCCTGGACAGTCAACTCGCCTATCTGGCCAAAAAAGAAATGACAATAAGATCTTCTCCTTAGAGACAGGAGGGCTGATAATATAGAAACTAAAGCCCAGAGAAGTTGATGCTTTTCCCAATTATCAAAGCACTTATTTGATAGAGTCACTGTGATGATCAAATTAATTAATTAAATTTATTTAATAGTGTATGTAAATAACTTTGTAAGCTTGATAGCATTAAATACATGTCAACTATAGTCTTGCTGTCATTATTTTTGTGGTTATCTAATCTAATCCCTCATTTTGCAGATGGGGAAACTGAGGCAAACAGGGATTAAGTGACTTCCCCAAGGTCACACAACTAGTAAATGATAGAGCCAGGATATATGATCAAGTTAGGTACTCTTTCAATGATGCCATGCTGTTCTTTGTATTTTGAGTTTATTTTTGCCTCTGTTTACATAGGTGGCCATAATTCTGCTTTGACTTGTTCATATTAATTATCTCTTAAAAGTTATTAGACTCTTTGGAGTAGCAGAAACATAAAAAATAAAGAAAGGACTGTTTTGTTTAGAATTTATTACTATAGAGGATTTCATGCTTGCTTTACAAATGTCTTGCCACTGCTTCTGTTTGGTAATTAAAAAAAATAATAGTAAGAGCTGACATTTATAGAATGCCTTAAGGTTTGCAAAGTTATGCTGCATACATTATTTCACAAGTACCACAACAATCTTATGAGGTAGATATTACAGACATTATTTCCATTTTAGAGATAAGGAAGTTGAGGTTCAGAGAGATTGTATCTCACCCATCATAAAGTGTCAGGATTCAAATTCAGGTCTTCCTGATTCCAAGTCAAACACTTTGTCCATTATATCTTTCAAATTGTTCAGTGAAGTCCCATAATGGCTGATGGATATTAATTACTTGGTCATTGCTCTCCTTAGAAGGGGGTTGACATTAAGTGACTTGATTGAGCATCACATCATCCCAGATTTATGACCTGGAGTCCATGCCAAATGTGAGTTTTTCTATTTGTCTTTTTTGAAGAAATAAACATAATGACACAAATCACAGTTTTTGACTTTAATACCAAAATCCATGTCTATTTCTGGAAGGAAACCAACCAACTGACCAACCCAAGAACACATGGTGACTGATTCAGTCCCCTTTTAATCTGATACTGAGCATTGATGATTGTTTCTTCAAATGATTCAAGTGCCGATGGAAAAGAAGAGAATTGCCATTATTGGTGCTGGAATTAATGGTCCAGGGGAGGGGGGGGTTTCAATTAAATCCATTTTGGATGAAGGACTAGAGCCTGCATATTTTGAACAAAGTGATGATATTGGGGGTCTTTGGAGATTTCAAGAAAGTTCAAGTTTTCTTATAAAGGAAACATTGTAAAATTCAAGGAATTTTATGTTATTTCCCTGAAGTAAAGGTGCTGGACTTGGAGTTAAGAAGACCTGAATTCAAATCTAGATTTAACTATATGACCCTGCTCAAGTCATTTAATCTCTGTCTACCTCAGTTTCCTCATCTGTAAAATGGGTTTAATTTTATCATTTGCCTCCCAAAGTTGTTCTGAGAATAAAATGAGATATTTGTAAAGTACTTTGCAAACTTTATGAAACTACATAAATAATAGATATTACTACTACTACTGCTACTACTACTACTACTACTACTACTACTACTACTACTACTACTACTACTACTACTACTATTATTATATAAAATGTTTACTTGCCAAATCACTGTTTTATGGAAAACTTACACAGGGAAAGCATTCACATGGTGGTCAGAAGAAGTGATACAAGGACACTCTCAAGGTCTCTCTTAAGAACCTTGGAAGTGATTTTGTGTCATGGGAGACACTGGCACAGGACTGGCCAGCATGATGTGCCCTCATCAGAGAAGGTGCTGTGCTCTATGAGCAAAGCAGAATTGAAACAGCTCAAATGAAATGCAGGATACACTGACTTAAGAGTACCTTGTGTTCCACCTATGGTAGAGCATTCTGAGCTCGTATCGGCCTGATCAGCCACAGTGGGATGCATTGAAACAACTCTAGAACAGTGATGTCATTTTGGTCTTCTTCAAGAAAGAAGGACAGCAATCGACCATTGTTGGTGGTGGTGGTGGTGATGGTGGTGGTGGTGGTGGTGGTGATGATGGTGGTGGTGATGGTGATGGTGATGATGGTGGTGGTGGTGGTGATGATGGTGGTGGTGATGGTGATGGTGATGATGGTGGTGGTGGTGGTGATGATGGTGGTGGTGATGGTGATGGTGATG
>CM053593.1:47823543-47876878 GCA_028646575.1 Pseudocheirus occidentalis
TGTGTATATAGAGGGTATAGGATGAATTGAATACAAAGGGATGATACTTTAAAAAGGTGGGAGAGGACTAGAATGAGAGGAGACAGGGAGAGACAAAATAGGGTCAATCATCCCATATAGAAGAGGCAAGGGATAACTGTTACAACTTTATTTTCAGTTACTCGCATTGAATTTGGCTTAGGGAAGAAATGGCATAAACTCTAAACTGGGCATCTTGCCACACAGGAGAGCAGGGGGCATAGTCATGAGAGGGGGGATGACGGAGGGGAGGGCAGGGTTTCGAGGACGGAAGCTGGAAGCACACACTTCAGTAAAGGGACAGGGACAGGGTAAAGAACAGAACAAGGGTGGGGAGGGATAGGAAGGAGAGACAGATGATCATTGTCACAAAATGTCCACTATGAAGATGTCCTGTGTAATCACACATCCACAGCCTGTACTGAATTGATTGTCCTTCCAGTGGGGGTGAGGGGCAAGGGAGGAATCGAAAGAATCTAGAATTTAAAGTTCTGCAATACCTGCAACTAGGAATTAAGATATACAGGGGCTAGGATAGGGAGACCCTCCCTGCCCTACCAGAAAGTAAGAGAGCATAGCAAGGGAGGGTCTTTACATGGGATTGCTGTTTTAGAGTTGGTGCAGGGGAAAGACAGGGAGAAAATTTGTAATTCAAAAATGTCATGAAAATGAATCATGTAAACAAGAAAACAAATTTTAAAGATTTTAAAAAGAAGAAGAAAAAAAGGAAAGTCAAACAGAGTTCAAATCCTCCCTCTGATTTGTTAGCTGTGTGACTCTCTGTAACTTGTCAGTGGCCTTGACAGGTCTCCAAGATGGGTGTTTTCAGTAATCTATTTACAAGAATGTATCAACTAGCCACTAAGTTTCAAGTACTATTCCAGGTTCTAAGGATACAAAAATCAAAATGAAACAGATCTCGGGGTCAAAATGATTACCTCCTATAGGGGGAAACTGTGTATATATGTAAGTAGATATAATATCTCTATGAAACAAACATGAGGGAAATTAACAAAGGAGTCACTTAGCCAGGGTAAGGGTAGGGATGCTGATCTGGGTCAGAGAAGGGAGTTTCTACACTAGACATTCCCTCATCAATGGAAATACTGATCCAAAGTGGGTAGATATGAGTGTGTCACATACCCTCTTTGGTAATATATATATAACATATTTATATAACATAATATAAATAACATATTCATATAATATCCAACCTAGGGTTATATATTCATACATGTACATATATTATACATGCATACATCACACATTTGTATGCATATACATTTTATTTTGTGTTCAGAAGTTTTGTTCCTTGCCATGATATCATTTCTACCTATGTGTATATCAAACCACGAGAATTCTGTGAAACCAAAAGTTGCGTTTGTGACCTGAATTTGTTCTTTTAGTCTCAGTTCAAAGTGTGCAGTATAAGGAAGTGTCCAGATTTCTGTTCCACTGATCAGTGCGAGTTTATGGTAGAGGTTGATGGAAAATTTCAAACCTCCATCTTCAATGAGGTAGTGGTTTGTACTGGATGTAACACTGACCCTCATTTACCATTTCAGTCCTTTCCAGGTATGTTACTAAAGCTGGAGAATCTTTAGATGGGAAGAATATTTCATAAGTAATACAAAGAAAGAAAAAAACAACTAAGGATATTTATCAGAACATTATGACTATCAAATTATTTTTGATGTACAAATGAGTTTCTATGACCTCATGTAGAAATCAGCATATGTATAGTCAACTAGATAGCACTGTGGTTAGAATGCTGGGTCTGGAATAAAAAGACCCGAATTCAAATCCAGCCACAGATGCTTTACTGACTGTGAGATCTTGGGCAAACCTGCCTCAGTTTCCTCATCTGTAAAATGAAGATAATAATAGCACCTACCTCAGGGTCATTGTGAGAGTCAAAATTGATAATATTTATAAAGTGCTTTCAAATTTTAATGGGATATAACTGTATAGAATGATTAGCTATGTAACATTTATTATATAATAATTACTTATTATATAACAATAATTATTAGCTATGTAATATTTATTATCTAATAATTATATATTATATTAATAATTATTGGCTATGTAATATTTTATATATAATAATTATTTATTATGTATTAATAATTATCAGCTATGTAATATTTGTTATATGCATATATGTACACACACAGACGTGGTAGTAGTTATATTGACAGCACACCTAATGATGAAGGTCAAAAGCCTTAATGTAAAAGAAATCCCAGCTAAAGCTCATTAATTTCAAAGTTATACATTGGTATAATAAAAGGATCAGACCATCACCTGCCAGCATATTTGTGCCGTAACTATAGATATGAGATAGAATGTTGTACTTAAAATCAGGAAGATTTGGGTTCTGCTCCTTTTAGCTTGGTGACTGTGGGTAAAGTACTTAACCTTTTCTGAGCCCTTCTTATGTGATCACTAATCAGTAAACAATGGTTAAATTCCTACTATGTATAAGGCACTGTGCTAAGCACTTGGGATGCAAAGAAAGGTTAAAGATCTTCCCTGTTTTCAGGGAACTCCCAGCCTAATAGAGGAGACATCATGCAAATAACTGTGAACTAACAAACTATATCTAGATTAAACTGGAGATAATCAACAAAGGGAAGACAAGAATTAAGGGGGTGAGAAAAAGCTTAGTGTAGAAGGTGCCATTTTAAAGGAATTTAGGGAAGCTAGGAGGAGGAAACCAGGAAGGAAAATGTTCTAAGGCTTGGGAGAGAGGCAGTGAAAATGCCAGAGGAACATAGAGGAGGCCATATTCTATTCCTCACACTTATTAAGATAAAGTAAGATTAAAGTATATATATATAACTTTGGATACTTTAAAGTATGTCTCAATTATTCTTCTTCTTTTAGAATAATATTTTAAGCTTAGAAAATACTTCATATGCACTACCTAATTTGATAGCACAGTTCCATGTAAGAGATATTATTATCCTTATGTCACAGATGAAGAAACTGAGGCTGAACAACAAGCATAAAGTGTATTTTGTCCAGTCTTCTGTCTATAATTGGTAGAAGAAGATGGTGGTCCCTTACAGGACCAGGAAATGAGAGTTTAAATCAAGTGTTATGAATTTTAGTTATTTACAAGGATATATTTTTCACTTCCCAGAATTAATGGATTAGAGGTAAAGTAACTGTTTCATTTCTAAGGATGTCAATTATTCTTCCTTTTAAAAAAAATAGGTATTGAGAAGTTCAAAGGTCACTCTTTCCATAGAAAGGAATATAAGAGTCCTGAGGGATTTCTAGGGAAGAGAATCATTGTGATTGGCATCAGGAATTCTGGAGCAGACTTTGCTGTGGAGCTCAGTAAGACAGCAAAATGTGTGTGTGTGTGTGTGTGTGTGTGTGTGTGTGTGTGTGTATGGCAAACACTTCACTCCTAATGGTTTAAATTCCCCGAGTATTAGATGTCTGCTCCACGAAATGCAGCAATTCATTACTTGGTGCTTTCTATTAAGCAGAGGTCTAAATCCTTTCTCCAAAGTCCAAGTGATGTAGGGAGCAGAAGAATTAACTAATGGATTTTTGGTAGTGCAGAAAGAAAACAGGTAAGTGAGGCAAGAATCACAGAAGTCTGGAAGTGGGAGCATCCAAAATTGTCATCAATTTTGTTTTCTTGGCCGGAACCACTCCCAGGGAACGGTTATTGTTTACTGTTATATCACAGCATTTAAAATAAGAAGTTGAGACAATTAGCTGGGTAATTCAGCAGAAGAAAAGAATATGAGGGCAACTGCAGAATAATTTAGGAGCAACACTCTCATCCTCAACCCTCTGCAAGCCAATGTCATTGTAACATGCTATGGCTATCTTAACAGCTCTAAATTCAACCCTTTGCCAGGCTTTGGCTGTATGGACAAGATCTCAGAACAACAAAGGAAAATGTATTTTCCTGCTCTATAGGTAGGTAGCGAGATGCATACCAATTGCCTCAAGGACATGTGCTAATCAATTGCATGATAAAGTTTGCTAATGAACCAAGGGGAACTGTTAACAATAGCTACCCTCTGAAGCCTTCAGAAAGTGTTTGCTGGGTAAGCACTCCCTCTTCTGGCCATTCTAGGTACAACCGAGAAGAGATTTAAAATTATTTGAGAATTGCCCAGTCAAGAAATACCCTATGATACTGATTTAAAATAAATATATATACATATAAATACAATATTGCATTTTAGGAAGAAAACATAAATATCTAAATCAATTGCTTTGACTAGCTAAAGCAAAGACATATGATTATAAATGTATTTTATGTATATGTATGCAGTGTGTGTGTGTGTGTGTGTGTGTGTGTGTGTGTGCATGTGCCCGCACAATAGTGACTTGATCTCAGGTAAAATGGAATATCAGTTCCTTTGGCAACTAGAAAAGACTCTCAGACTATCATTTTTCCACTGGTGTTTGAAATCAGAATACAAACTATACTATTCCCTTTTCTCCTATGATATGCATAGTATCTAATTGGATTTTCATCACTTTAAGTGATAAGCTGCCCCTTGTTTCTATTCAAAGACTAATTAATACTATATGCTCTAATTGGTCTCTTAATCTTGATGTCAGTCATTTCATGTCAGCTCTTCCCAGTAGTTTTTGTTTGTTTGGTTGGTTGGTTTTTGGTGATCCTGAACCTTCTTAAACAATTCTGGTGGCAGCTAGGTGGTGCAGTGAATAGAACACTGGCCCTGGAGTCAGGAGGACCTGAGTTCAAATCCAGCCTCAGATACCTAACACAAAAACTAGCCATATGACCTTGAGCAAGTCACTTAACCCCAATTGCCCTATCTTACTCCCCTCCAGAAAGCAAAAAAATAAACAAAAAAACCCCAGTTCCATAAGTAGAATAAATTGATGTCCATATGGTGACATCATTTATCTTGGAAGAGTAAAAGGCAAGCTGGAGTCAGAAAGACCTAGCTTGAAATCCCACCTAGACCTTTACTAGCTATGGGATTCTTGGCAAGTTACAAATTTTCTCAGTCTGAGTTTCTTCACCAAAATGAGGACAATAATGGCATTTAGATATTGTAAGAATTACATAATCTAATGGGTAGACAATATGTATAAAATCCTTTGCAAACTTTAAAATGCTATATAAATGTCAAATATTGTTACTTATTAATAAATGTTTTGTGGGACTTGAGGCCACAAAAGCAGTTAGATTGAGAGTTAGATTGAGTTGTAATTCATTCTTCAGTTTGAAGATTAAAGTTAATAGGTTGAGTCCTTCTCATCCCATAGGATCCTAGAATAATAGCTTTGGAGCGGGAAGGTCATTTAATCCAATCCTCTCATTGCACAAATGAGAAAACTGAAAGAAGGAGATGGTGACTTACCCAGGGTCACACAGATAGGAGATGTCTGAGGCTGGATTCAAATTCAGATTTCCTTGGCACAAAGTCCAATGCCCTATCTACTGCATCAATCCAAACTTAATACATCAAAACCTGACTCATTTAGGGTCCATAATTTTGGCAGTTGTGGTCATTTGGTACATTACAGAACCAGGAAGGAAACAAAAAACTACCTATGAGCCTTAAAATGCCTGCATGGAGTTCACATACCAAGGTTCATACATTTTACTGACAAGAAAATTCTTCAAATCATTATTTAGACCTTACTGACTTTGACTTTATACTCAAGTCTAATAACTATTGTCATCTGATTCCTCTGATCACAGGGGATTAGAAGCAGCACATTAGTAGGAGGAATGTCTGGTGACATTAAGAAAGGAAATAGATATTACCCAATTCCAATCATTGAATGATAAGGTTTATAATGATGCCAACTGGGTTATCAGGAAGAGGTTATGGCATTTTTAGTCTACTCTACTTAAGAAATCATGGAAGTGGAGAGGTAGTGTCTTATTGGAGGAACAGCATAAATATCATTGCATCACAGAGTATTTGGGTGGGGGACAGTGGAAAGGAGAGGGAGTAAATGTATAAGGAGACTTGAAGGATAGGAAGGGACTAGGTTGTGAAGTGCTTTGAATGCCAGAGTATTTTGTATTTGATCATGGTGGGGTTATAGGAAGCCAATAGAGTTTTGTGAGCAGAGGGTTACATGGATGAATATGTGCTTTAGGAAAATCACTTCATCAGTTGAATGAAGATTGGATTAGAGTGGGGAGACACTTCTGGCAGGAAGACCCATTGGCTAATTCAAGCATGGCGTTAATGAGAACATGCGCCAGAGTGGTAGCATCATCAGAGGACAGAAGGAGATATATTTAAGAGATGTAGCAAAGGTAAAATCCATAGACTTTGGCAACAGAGACAAGTATAACATGAGATGAGTAAAACATGAGAGTCCAGTATAACACCTAGATTGCAAACCTGGGAGACTGAGAAGATGGAGATGCTTTTGATACTTTTGGTTATGTTGAGCTGAAGATGCATATTGGACATCCAGTTTGAGATGTCAGACTGAAGATGTGTGAGCAGAGGTGAGCAGAGAAATTAGGAATGGATATATAGATCTGAGAATCATCAGCACATAGATGACAATTAAATCTGTGGAAGCCGATGAGATTATCAAATGAAGGATCAGATGTATTTCCATATCCATGATGCTAAGCTCAAAGCACATTAAGATGATTATAAATGTGCTTACAATCACAAATAAATGACAGAAACAATTCTGGAAGGCACTGAGGCCAGAGCAACTTCCTTGATCAGCTGACTCCTTTGACAAACTTTAGATATCTCTTTAGACCCCTATCATGTATTGGCTTGCTTGAAGAGAAGCACAACTGTATTCTTTAGGTATGGAACAAGTAAAGTTTTCCTGAGTTCCCTCCACAGAAAGGAGGGACTGGCACATCATAGCTGTTTAATAAATCCTTGTTGATTGGTTGATTGGTTGGTTTGTTGGTTTGTTGGTTGGTTGGTTGGTTGGTTGAAGACAAAAAGAATTACTACACTTAGAATTGCCAGATTCCATTTTTCAGAGCCAAGTTCTAGTTCTGGATAAGTTTAAGTTTTAGTAGTTATTTATTAGTAAATGTCTACTGAATGCTAAACACTGTGTTGAGTGCTATAAGAGATACCAAAAGAACTTCCTTCCCTCCATAAGCTTACATGAGTTAGAGAGACAAAATATAGACAAATACAACAAGAAGAGATCTTCATGAAACATTATGATATTGGGTTGGGAAGATGGTCAATACAAACAAGAAGTGATATGGTAGAGTAGGAAGGGAAGAGATAAAAGGCGACTTTCTGCTGAGTCTCTAGGGTGACTTGAAAAAGTGGGTAAGATTTAGATGGACAGAATGGGGAGGGAATATGAGAAGGGGAGGTAAAGAAACACTTGAATGTCAGACAAAAACTTAATTCCTAGTTATTGAGTCAACCAGTTTTCCATTTCCTCAGAACAGCCAATGATGTTTTGTTTTGTTTATTCTTGGCCACAGATATACCCACAATTCCAGACACAGATGCCAAGAGGATTATATCAACTACATGGATCAACTAGCATTGTTGGCAGGGATGAAACCCAGCTTTCTACCTCTCTTACTCACAGATCCTAAGCTGTGTTGGGAAGTATTTTTTTATTGCTGTACCCCCTCAGTATTGCCTATAAAGACCAAGCAAATGGGATGGGGCAAAAAGAGCCCCATATGGTGACATCATATGGTGACCAGAGAGAACAGATCCTCAAATCTATGTAGACTTGAGTAGTCAATGAGGGCATCCACCAGTCTCACAAACCAGTTTGGCTCGGATTTCTTTGTGTTGACATTGCTTTATCCATGTTCATTTTATCCTGCTTTTAAATATTCACCTTCCTCAGAAGGCAAGAATGTGGAGAAAAAGTCACATCCAAGTAACATCTATTTCCTAAATGCGATCACTTAGGGCCTTTGGAAAACAGTTCCCTTGATGACTTGCCATCAATGAAGAATTTCTATATTAGTTCAAATATAGGTGACCCCCAAATATAGGCCATACTCTAAAATGTGATCTCTTTGAAAGCAAAAAAAAATGCCACCTGCTGGTACACCTTAAAAATAATGGTTATTATAGGATACACTTAAGTCTATTACAAAAATAAAAAAAAAGATTTGGGGGCAGGGTAGAAGGGTGGCAAAGGGAATACAGTTTATACTGAAACTAATAAATGAGTCACTTCAGGTCACTAAAGACTGATCATCATAATGGTCTTGAGCACTCCCTTATATACTTGGCAGGATGTTCTAAGTTATTAGCATTTGTACATATAAATTGGGAATCATCAATATGTTATGCATTTAATGGAATTTTGACATTACCCTAATATAGTGAAGCCTCTGGGCCTTCAACACAACAAATAGAATACTCTGTGATAAAGTTCTATTAATTTACTGTAGTGCAAAAGCATCTCAGATCCCAATCCCATAAATATGTCCAATGGATGTTTTTCAAGAACCTGCATGGGTAATATGTATTTCTCTTATTAGTCTAATATTTTATCTAGTTTTGCTCATTGCTTATTGGAGTGAGCAAAGAATTATATTGTACATAAAGACAAGAAATGAAATTTCCTATCTGAATTTATAATTTATAACAGAATGCTTTGTCTAAGTTCTGAGTTACCTCCTAAATAATTTACTGTTACATGTTACAGCTATCTGAAAGTGAATCCTTTTTTTTAAATCACAGTGTATTTTGCATAAAAAAGAAATGGCATCAGCCCATAGGTAAAGTTTAAAGAAAATGTATGTGCATTTAAAGAACCTCTAGCTTCTGTGCTTTTTTGTAAAAGGTTAATAGATGCTGTCAAGTCTTAATTAGCCATCCAAAAGGGAACAACAAACTGAAATAGCAGATAATTCCCAAATCATTAATATTTAAGATTTTGAATGTATTTTTCAGCTTACTTTTGAACATGGGTATGTCTAATCTGGGAACTGACTGCACAGAAATCACTGACTAGAGATCAACTGGGAAGCCCCCCAAACTTCTCCAGTCAGTGCCTCTACTCTATGTAAGGCAAGGGGTACAGCGGGAAGAATACCAGATTTAGAGTCAGAAGACTGGGGTTTGAATCCTCACTCTGCTTCTTAGTATCTATATGATCTTAGGGAATCAATAAATTAATCAGTCAACCAATACTTCTTAAACGTGTCAGGCATTGTTCCAGGAGCTATGGATACAAGACAAAGAATGAAACAATCCCTACTCTCAAAGAGCTTACATTCTAACAGGGGACACAAGTAGAGAGTAAATAGTAAAAGGATAAATGCAGATGCAAACAGTTCAATGCCAGTAGAAGTTTGGGAGGGAGGGCACTGGCAGCTGAATTGAGTCAAGAAGGGTTGGATGTAAAAGGGGTTGTCCACTAGGTGGCATAGTGGGTAAGAAGGAAGAAAATATGAACTCATAAGTGCCAGACACTTTCCAAATATTACTTCATTTGGTCCTGATAACAATTCTGTGAGGTGGGGGCCATTATTATCCCCATTTGACATATGAAAGGAACTAAGGTAGACAGAGGCTAAGTGACTTCACCACCGTCACAAAACTAGTAACTGTCTGGGGTTGGATTTGAATTCAGGTCTTCCTGACTCCAGGGCCAGCGCTCTATCATTGCACCACCAGCTGCCTTATTTCTGTGACTTAGAACCTCTAACTGACTTCAAGGTTCAGATCAAACACCACCTCCTACAAGAGAACTTATTTGATGCCCCAGTTCCCTGGGACAAGTCCTGAAGGAAACTAGGGATGCTATGTGGAAAAGATGAGGGAGTATGTTCCAAGTGTGGGAATCAGTCTATGAAACTACACAGATATTGGTGATAGAACACTGATTCTGGGGTAACAAAAAGCATGCTGGTTTAGCTGGAACACACAGTGTGTGGAAGGTAGTGATGTGAGTTAAGTACAGAAAAGTAAGGTAGGCTGGAGTCTAGAGAGTAGGTAATTTAACTTAGAGTAAAGGCACACCAGAAATTCTTGAGCAAAAGAATATTGTTAGACCTGCCCCTTAGTAAGAGCATTTTTGGCGACTCTGTGGAAAATAGATTGGATATGGAGAAAGTGAGAATCAGAAATACTGATTAGGAGGAAATGAGAGACTAAATAGGGAGGTGGCTATGAGAGAGCAACAAAGGGGAGAGTGATCTCAGACTTGGTAGTTTCAATATAGCATCGGTCTCACCCAGTTCATATCCAAATGTGGCATCAGGACATCAATCTTAGATGAATTCTCATTTCACCTGCAACTGGGCTGGGTCCCAAAGGTTGCTGTTTGCTCCTCAGGTCATCACAGTTTGGAAGATTGCAAAACTTGGAATGGATTCAACTCTCAGACTTTTGGACTGACTCAACTCTCCTAGCATTTTGAAACTCATGAGGTCATAGCCTCCAGATTAATCTCATTCATCTAAAATGATCAAACACATGTCAAGACAGAAAACTGAGACTTGTATTCACAGGCCACATATTGACCTCCATGAGGAGTGCCTAAGGCTTTTTCCCTTACAATGTTATCTCTCTTTTCTCACCAGAACCCTGTTGTTGTTTGTCCTTAGTTTTCTAAGAGGAACAATGACATCGCAAGGGTGATGTCTTGACTTGTGCATGAAGAGAATACCATTAGGCTGTAAGAAGTCGAGCCCAACTCTACTCAAGTAGTTCTTTTGAATATATACCTTCAGTCACTCATATAGGTAGGCTCCTCATTATGTGGTCAACAGAACAGAACCAGTAATTGAATACCTAGCATGTTCTATATCCCTCCATTTCATTTGCATTATACATCATCAATACCAGAAGCAGTCATCCTAGAATCTTCCATATAGAGAAGTGTCTTAATGGCATCCTTCATGTGCTCATAGGAATTATCTCCATGACAGACCTCTGTTAAATAGATTTTATTATCACCGTGTGACAGATGAGGAAACTGTGGCACAGAGGTTAAGTGACATAAGTCACCTGGAAGATACATGTCCTGCCAGTGCCAAGATATAGACCTGTGTCTTTTGATTCCAAGTCTGGTGTTCTTCCTCTACTTCAGCTGAATTAATTCTGCCATACACCCAGACACAATGGTTTAAACTGATAATATAGGGTCTATAAAGCAGATTTTCTGTTTTGTGAATTATTTATAAAAAATATTTAATTTTTTTAAACCCTGATGATTGCCTTCTCCAAACTAAGTATCTCCAGGTCTTTCTACCAACTTACATATGGAGCATTTCCTCTCTTCTCAAGCTCAGTCACACAAAATAAAGTCATTTAGATCATCTTGCTCTGTCTTCAACATCAGGTTTGTTTGTTTTTTTTACTTGTTTTGGTTTTCCTGCCTTGACTTAGCTGTCTTGATTTTGTTCTGATATTCTTCGTCTCAAATCATCATTTTTTAGTTCTGATTCTGCCCATTTCTTTTTAAGTGTCCACTCTTATAGTGATTTCTTTTGCTAGGAACCTGCAAACTATTTTTGTGTCAGGGACCCCTTTGGCAGTTTGGTGAAACTTACACGCTCCTTCTTAGAATCATCTTTACATGCATAAAATTACATCGTTGGATACAAAGAAAACTAATCATATAGAAATATAATTATCAATTTAAAAAACTAGCTAACAGGTTCATGGACTCCAGGCTATAAACCCTAAGGCAGTTGGTTCTCTGGTTTCTTTTTATGAATATTTCCTTAACAATGCTAATATCTATCTTATTTGTTTTTTTTTTATTTCTATCAATCAATCAATAAATAAGCATTTACAAAGTGCCTACTATGTGCCAAGCACTGTACTAAGCTCTGGGGATATAAAAAGAGGCAAAAGACAGTCCCTGATCTCAAAAAACCTCCAGAACCCAATGTATCTAAATTACTCTGCAAGCTCATGAAGCTGCTCCCTTCTTGCTTTGGGCGGGGTGGTGTATCTACTTGTTGCAGAATTATTTCCTTTGTGGAGGGGGGGAGGTGGAGTGAGATCTTTCCTTTACCACCTAATATATACTTGTTGTATTGAGATATCTCTTTCTGTGTGTTTTCTTCTGCTACTTTTTTTCTGTGTCATGAACTCTACTTTTTCTTGTTTTTATTGCCATTATTTTCCCTTATATAGTACCTTAAAGGGAGCTGGGCTTGAACACAAGATTTATTCAGTTCTCCTACTTGAAATGCCTGGGACACTCTCCTTAAAAGCACCGTTTGCTACTGCTCATGCTGTTGTGACTGACCACTAGGTGGCGATAGATGAGGGATTAATGATTGAGGATTTCCCAAGATAGAGACAAGTGACATGTCGCTTCCTGGGTGGAGGGAGTTGGTTATTAGAATTCATAAGCATCCAATCTTCTATCCCATCTTCTATCTGGAAGCTTTTCTCAACCCTTCTTAATTCTAGTGCCTTGCCACTTTTACTTATTTCTTATTTATCCTGTGTATATATAGCTTGTTTGTACATAGCTGTTTATTTGTCCTATCCCCCATTAGATTGTAAGCTCCTTGAGAGGAGGGGTTGTCTTTCACTTTTTTTTAAAAAAAAAAAATATCCAGCACTTACCACCAATATATGGTACATAGTAGGAATTTAATAAATGTTTATTTGCTGACTATTGACCAACAGATAAGCAGAGACCTGAAACCCAAAGTGGACCCAGGGTTAAGGGGTTCATCATGCCAAAGGGTCATCTGAAGAAGACATCAAGTCAACAAGCATTTATGAAGTGTCTACTAAGTGGCAGGCACTGTGCTAAGTATTGGGGATACAAAGAAATGGAGAAAAACATTCGCTCCTTAAACAACTATGCACAAACAAGCTGCACACAGAATAAACAGGAAATAATCAACAGAGGAAAAGCACCATAATTAAGGGGGATCAGAAGAGACTTCTTGTAAAAGACTGAATTTTTGCTGGAACTTGAAAGAACATTGGAGAATTTCAATCCCAGGTCATAATGCTAAAAATGACAAATCATGTAGTAGAACAAGTCTTGGATTCAAGGCAGGGGATCTGGGTTTGATTCCAACTCTCTTATTTCTTAGCCATGTGACCTTGGATAAATCACTTGATATCTCTGACCCTCAGATGTTCTATCTGGAAAATGAAGAAGCATTTTAAGGCATTTTTAAGGCATCTTCTAGAGTTTGAAAGAACATGAAGAGTCATAAATAAGCCAGGGTTAAAAATGGCAACAAAAAAAAATGAGAAAAGTTAGCAAATTAAATAATTAAGTATGTTTCTGTTCTCAGGCCCTGTAGAGTCTTTAACAGAGGGTCTAAGCATCATAGTTATGCCTAGTTCTGTACCATAGACGGGAAGTCCTAGGTCTGAATACCAGATGCTATCAAAAATGGATATAGATAGAGAGATTTGGATAAAAATGTGTCTGTAGCAATGTGGTTGTTGTTCAGTCGTTTCAGCAATGCTCATATTTTCATGGCCCTATTTGGAGTTTTCTTGGCAAAGATACTGGGATGGTTTGCTATATCCTTCTCCAGTTCATCTTACAGATGAGGAAACTGAGGCAAATAGGTTAAGTGACTTGCCCAAGGGTCATATAGCTAGTAAGTTTCAGGACTGATTTGAACTCACATTTTCCTAACTCCAGACCTGACCCACCATCTACTGTGCCACCTAATTACCTTGTGAATATAGTTATAATATTAATGTAGATATGAATATATAAATATATGGCTATAGATAGATATAGGTATATACAGATGTAAATATAGATAAGGCTACAGATATAATATAAATCTATGGCTATGGATACAGTCTTATATGATTCTGTGTTCCAGACCCATAAATCTATTGGTATACAGAAAAATACCAGTGAGGAAATTTCTTGTACCACTGCAGAACAGTAACTGTTGTACAACTTATAATCTTAGAAAGTAGCCACTCAGGGTCCTCAGAATTTAAGTAACTTGCCCAAGGTCACATTGTGGATCAGAAATAGCACTTGAACCCAGATCTTCCTGACTCCAAAGCTAATGCTAACATGGTACACGCTGCCTTTACAGCCCCCTGCTCTTTTTCAATAAAGTGGGGGTTTCTGATACTAACCTGTGAAGCATTTTACAAGCAATCCAACTGATAGCTCTAATGTTTCTACAAAGCATCTCACATAACAATTTCATAATGACTATCTCAATGAATCAATAATGGATCTTTATATGGTCAATAAAAGAAGCCTAGGCTCAGAGATTCTAGGTGTAGTGAAATCGATCCCCTGAAGCTTGAGTGGAGATGGCTCCAGCCTTAGCATCGCTTACCTAGAATGTGCTCCATCTCCTTTTGGTTCAAATAGTAATTTTTAGGCTTTTGGATAGAGCCAATACTCATGGAAATGAACAAGCATAGTCCAAGAATAAATAACTGTGCTGGTCATGAGCCTAGAAAGAGAATATTATCCACAAAGACCAAAAAATTGAAGCATCCCATTAAATCATGGTGGTGTTTGGTTTAAAAGAAGTTCAGAATATTCTGCAACCATTTGCAGAAAACTTGACACTATAACAAGATAAATTATATAAAAACACAGGTCCAATCATGTTATTCTCCTGCTCACTAAACTCTAGTGGCTTCCTATATTCCTATTAACTCCTGGGACAAATACAAAGTGCTCTTGTTTGGCATTTGCAGTCCTGCATAGCTTAGCCCCTTCCTACCTTTCCAGTCTTCTAATATCCTACTCCCAACATGTACTCTTTGAACCAGTGACACTGCCCTCCTGGCTGTGACACAAACAAGACCCTCTATCTCTCAGCTCCAGGCATTTTCTCTGGCCATCTCCCATATCTGGATTCTCTCCACTTTGCTAATCTCATTTAAGTTGCGACTAAAACCCTACCTTCTTTAGGAAGGTCACTAACCCCCTCTTAATTCCAGTACTTTCCCTCTTTGAATTGTTTCCAGTTTGTCCTCCATTCAGCTCACTTTGCATGCTTTTGTTTTCATGTTGTCTTCCCCATTGGATTCTAAGCTCCTTGAGGGTAGGGACTGTCTTTTGTCTCTTTGTATCACCAGCTCTCAGTGCAGTGCTTGGCACATAGTAGGCATTTAATAAATGTCTATCCATCTATTGGTTGATGTTGTTGGCATGGTCATTATTATTGTATTTCCTTTAAAATGTCTGTTACAGATAGGTAGTGTGGAGAGCTAGAAGTCAGTAAGACTGGATTCAGATAGTGACTTAGCCTAGTTATGTGGCCCTGGGCTACACACATACATACACACGTATGTACATACAGACATATATGTTGGTATATAATCCCATTTGATTCTTACAAAATCTCTTTGAGGTAATGCTATTTTCAGTTCTGTTTTTACAGATGAGAAAACTGAGACTATTTTAAGTGAGTTGCCATATATACATATCACATACTTATGTGTGTATGAGTGTGTGTGTGTATGTGTGTGAAGAGGAAGACAGAGAAATTTCATTTGATCCTCATAAAATCTCTACAACAATGTATATACTTATATTACATATGGTTATGTGTATACATATATATGTATAATCACTTTGTAATCCTTAAACTGGTACATAAATGCCAGTTCTTTTTATTAGTAACAGGAAACTGTGTCCTAAAGGCAACTGAAATGTTCATGTGAAGATAAATGCTATACTTTCACTCTGAGCAAGGTAAACATTTGAGGTTAATAGGCTTTGGTTTGTAGCTCTAATTTTATTGGCCTATCAAAGCAACTGTGATTGTTCTGCAATTTGTAGTCTTCGACTTCCCTGGGGCACTGAGAGGTTAAGTGACTCGTCCACAGTCACACAGCAAGTACATGTGAGAGGACAGGCTTGAACTCCATTACTCCTGCCCCTGAGACCAACTCTCTATTCACTGTTCCAATCCATGCCTAAAAGATTATGTTATCTTTTGTAAATAAGTTTATACTCCATTAATCTTTTGGAAAATCCCACCAATTACCAGGCCAAGAGTCACACAGCTCAGCTTTCCCCATTTGGCTTTACCTTGAAGAATAAAACAATTCTATCTCTTCTGATAGAAAGGACACAGAACTCTCATTACCTTGCACTTTTATTTTTCTGGTTTCTTATATCTGCCTAGCACCATTTCCCCAGGCATTCAAAGTGCTTTACAGATATAATTCCATTAATGCTCTGTATACTGATAATGCTAATGCATATTAAAAACAACCGTCTGAAATATTTTTATAATTAAAAAAAACCTCGTGGCGACTCCTTTAACTCTTCTTTTTTGTTTATTATAACCTCAGTTTATTAGCTTATTAAATGCTCCCAGAACAGTACATTCACTACTACAAAAAGAAACCACAGAAATTTTAGGGAAGAAATCTAATTTCTCAGTCT
Source organism: Pseudocheirus occidentalis (assembly GCA_028646575.1). Lineage (NCBI taxonomy): Eukaryota > Metazoa > Chordata > Mammalia > Diprotodontia > Pseudocheiridae > Pseudocheirus > Pseudocheirus occidentalis. Next base: position 47,839,882 of record CM053593.1, read on the forward strand.
CCAACACAGGTAAAAAGCTATAACCATACAAGACCTGCTGGATTCTGGGACCTACAGCAACTGTGTGTTTAAGCAAGAAAATGTCTATGTACAGCTTTGAACCCTCTTAGTAGTAAATGAAGCAGTCATCAAAAAAGTATCAGATCCCATGAGGGGTACTGCCATAAAATGCTCTCAACATCAAGGGGTCATCACCCTTTTTCTCTTCTCTGCTTTGGGGCATCCACAGATAACCCCACATGTGCCCCATATCTTCTGGCAGTAGAAGCCAATCACAACCTATCCCATCACTATCTCTATCATAACTTTTAGCTCCTCACAGCTGTAAGCAGCACTGATTTGGCAGTTTCTGATTTTTTTTCCTTGATATGGGGACCCAGATGCTTTTCCCTCCCCTGATCCCCTTTCTTCACACCATACCTATGGCTGCAAAAGTAAGTTAGTCCCAAGGACACTCTCATTCCTTTCAAACATGACTATTTCTTTCAGGTAGGAGCGCTGAGACATGAAATTCAAGAGAAATTGTGGATATTAATGCCATGTAGAAGTTCATTCCACTTTCACCTCATCTGAAAGGACACTAATATTATTTGTTAAAAGAAAAAATGTGAACCTAGTACTTTCACAATTACTAGTCTTTCATGCCATCATTCAAGGACTGATATACATTTGTGACTTCCTGTAACAATTGAAGTAAGTTACTATTTTTTACTTCATTGTACCCTTGGAATATACAATCTAATATGTATCTGCTGAAAAAAAAATTGAATTGGAAGTAAAATCAGGATTGGTCTTCTTCTGCCAACCAGATCCAGGAATTCAAGGAAACTAGAAACAACCATACCCACCTTAAGTTAACTATAAGGTTTAACAATTGTGGGAACACACCGTCATAAAAAGGCATTTTTATAGAATTCTAAGGTTTGCAAAACCCCTTATACATGTTATCTCATTTCATCCCCACATCAACTCTGTGAGGTAGAATTTATTATTATCCCCATTTTATAGATGAGAAAACTGAGGCTGAGATAGGTTAAGTGATTTGTTTAGGATCACACAGTGTTTGAAGTAGAATTTCAATTCAGGTCTTCCCAACTTAAGGTCCAACATTCTGTGCTTGTCCTTTGTCATCATCCCTGATGGTTAATCTTGGTGTGGCTACGGGAAATGAAGTCATATGTAACTGCACCTTAGAAAGTTGTTTCATCTATATTTATGAGCCTATATTGTATAATGCTAGGCTGCAAGAGATTGCAAGGTTTTCTACTGAGACAAAGGAAATTGTTGTTGCTGCTGTTCAGTCATTTCAATTGTCTCACTCTTCATGCCCTTATTTGGGGTTTTCTTGACAAAGACATTGGTGTGGTTTGCCATTTCCTTCTCCAGCTCGTTTCACAGATGAGCAAACTAAAGTAAACAGGGTTAAGTGACTTGCCCAAGGTCACACAGCTAGAAGTATCTAAGGATAAACTTGAACTCAAGAAGGCTCACATTCCTGACTCCAGCCCCTGTTCTCTATCTCCTGTGAGCCCTCTAAAGGGAATTATAGCCCTTTTGCGAATGTAGAGATCTAAGGTAAGCAGAGACTAAGTACATTTGAATACATAATCATGAAGGATAGAAATATAAAAACAGGTGTTGGTAGATTGAAGTACTATAAAAAATGTGAAGTATGAATATCATGAATGGCTCCTCCTCATAGTCATCCAAAGCCTGGATGACCATTTATTGAGACAAGAGTAGATAGGAGTCTTGTTCAAGTACAAGTGGGGTTAAATAGACTCTGAGGTCTCTTCCAAAAGAGCTTCTATAATTTTGATTCTATGCCAAGGGATGCAGTCATTCTAATTATTACTACCTACTATCTACATGCCACCTCTTCCTCGAGGAAGACGGGACCTGGTCTCACCAGACAGCATTGCTATTGTCTGGGCAATGTGACTCTTCAATATTGTCCTTTGTAATCTGTAATGTTCCTCCCATGTTTCAGTTGACAGATTTTTCTGTGATGGTCTTCTTGGATGACATCTTGATCTGCTCATGAGACCCCAAACACTCCATCCAATTAACCCCATGGTATTGTCCCTTCTTCGTGGCCACCACATTCAAACAAAATGCCGGTTCAGAAGGAAATAAACAGAATTTCTGAGGCAATTGATTAGTCAGCTGGGTGTTAGAACAAATCCCCAGAGTGCCAACACAGAGCTCTTTGGGGAATTATCCCTGAATGATACAGGATTATCATAGGGCTTGTGGAATACCAGGAAAGGTTGACAGGATAAATATAGCCCTGATCATGGGCATAGTAAAGATCCTTGAAGAGTCAGATTCCGCTAAAAAGGCTTTTCAAGAATTAAAAGGGATATTCACTACTTTCTACTTCTCAACATACTCTGAACCAGGAGTGTGTTAGAGCTAGCTCAAATTGGCCCACAGGAGCTAATTGTTAAATTTTCAGTGCTAACATTTATACTTCAGAAATCAGTAAATGATATAAATCAGTGCTTGGCTTAGTGGGGCTTTTTATTGTCTAGGCTTAAAATTATGGCAAAAATGTTAATAATACAGATGAAACATTTTTTGTATGGACATTTGTTAAACAGTCCACCACTGCCCTAAGCCCTGTTGGAGTAAAAATAGATGCCTGTAAGGTAGAAATAGGTATTTTATCTTATCATTGTATAGATGGTTCCAGAAACTAGACTATTACTAATACTCTGGGGGGAAAATGTTTAGGATGGAATGTAATTATACTATTTAGAAAGAAGAACATCACTGGCACCAACCACCAGAACTTAGAGCTTCTTCAGTGGTTCCATTTGTTAAACTAGCAACAGGTATGATGGGATCTTCAGTTTGTAGGGCTTCAAAATTTAATATCTACTCCAAAACAAGCAGATGTACTATCTTGGAATTTAGTACATGGATGCCCTGGGGAGGAACAACCCTTGTAAGTTCTCCTCTGGTCCAAGAGTTTTGCAGTCACCAAACCTAGACTAAGCTTTATTTAGCCTCTTTGGCAATAAGATGAGGGAAATCCATATTCCTAGACTCTAATAATTGCTCTGTATGTCAACACCATCCCTGCCCTAGGAACAAATCCCTCTCAGACAGGCTCCTATACTTGTGGAAAATATTGTTCATAATCCTTGGAGGGGATGGTTGCTTTCCCACTCTATCACAATGGGTGGGTAGCAATCCATTAGAATGAGGATCAGTGTTCTAATCCAATCCAGTCCAACAGGCTGGATTGGATTAAAAGTGTCTACTTCGTTCAAGACACTGAATTAATTGCTGGGGAGACAGAATTTTAAACAGTTGCTGTCCTCAAAGAGCTTATATACTAAGTGGTGTATGCAACACTTAAACACTTGTATGGGCAAGATGCTCACTTTACCCCCACTCCCTCCCACCCTCTTCATAACTAGGATAAAAAGGAGCAGGACAAGAGACTAAATCTGTGGCCACTGCCAGGGGAGGCATACCAAACAGAAAAAAAATAGCCTTCAGGAGTTCCAGTTTGGACTGAATCCCAGCTGCTACAAATACTAGATTCCAAATTTCTAAGTCGTTATTTAAAGACTGACCCTTCTGAGTTTATAAGGCAAATGTGGTTTACATATCATGGCATATTTTCTATATGCCTTTGTCTGCTTTTAGCTAAAGTGGCTGTGAGGACTAAATAGATTGAACTCTGTATTTGCTAGAGTTCCTGCATTCACTGTGACTTGCATAGTATCTAGGTATTGCCACAGGTTCATATAGCCAGGTGGGAAATATTTTATTATGTATTATATATTACATGTGTGTATACATATATGTATGTAGATATACATGTACGTGTGTGTATGCTTTTTCAAAGTCTAGACAAAGAACAAAGTATGATATGCTGTGTTCAAGGATGTTTTTTTCTGCTCCCATGATGAATGATTCCAAATATACCATGGTTATGAAGCCAGAGCATAGTAAGAAAGTTCCACTAAAGAGGTACAGATAAATAAGGCTATAAAATATAAAATGGCCATGCTTTAAGTCACATAGCCCTTGTCTAGATAATTGCCCAAGAAACTCTTGGAATGACATAGAATTCAGTATTTGGGGATAAAAGCAATCTCAGAGAGAGAGAAAGAAACCATTGCTACTCTGACCAAGCGAGACTTTCACCGTCTTCTGGCTGCTATGAGATCTGGACCAGGGATGAGACTCACAGTGGAAAAACAATAAGAGCCATGGGGAGTCTTTTCACTGACCACAGCTACTATTGTTGTTGTCCGGTCATTTCAGTCATGCCCAATTCTTCATGACCCCATCTGGGGTTTTCTTAGCAAAGATACTGGAGTGGTTTGCCATTTCCTTCTCCAGCTCATTTTATTGATGAGGCAAACAAAGATTAAGTGACTTGCCCACGGTCACACAGCTAATAAGCATCAGAGGCCAGATCTGAACTCAGGTCCTCCTGACTCGAGGCCTGGCATCCTATCCACTGTGCCACCCAGATGCCCACATATATTATTAGGTATGATGCTATGCCATGTAAACTAGCCCTGTGTTTGACAACTGTATCCATATCAGTTAAAGAAGCATCTATACACATATATGTATACATACATATATATGTCACATATAGAGACAGATATGAATATGTAGGTATAGGTATATAAGAATAGATTTGTCCAGTTTATGTTGCTTACTATAGAAAGAAGGTACAAGATAGTGGTTATTAGTGACTTCCAGTGCTTAAATATATACACAATTATTTGAGACAATGGAAAACAGCAACAGCCAAACTAATCTATAGTGGTCTATAAATTTCTTAGGACCAGCAATAATATCAATCTGGTTAATAATAATAATTAATTATAATAGGTAGCATTTATAAAACAATTTAAGGTTTATAAAGCACTTTTCAAATATTAATTCATTTTATCCTCACAGCAAAACTGGAAGTTACATGTTATTATTATTTCCATTCTACAGATTAGAAATCTAAGGTAGACAGAGGTTAAGTAGCTTGCCTAGGGTCACATTGCTAATAAGTATACAAAGATGGATTTGAGCTTAGGTCTTTCTGTCTCCAGACCAATACTTCATCTGCTGTAACTATCTAGTTGCCTTTAAAACTTGTTATTTGGGGACAGTAATGATCATATGTGGGTTCTTCTACTGACACTAGACTGACCCAAAAGATCTGACCCTGACGAGAAGAAAACAGGTTAACTGTCTTCCTCATCTTTAGTTTGGTTTCTCTCAAGTGAGTGCTGGATTCTCTGCCACATATACATATTTCATTGCTCACTTTTATTGCTTTTTTTAAAAAAAATCTGTGGGTTTTAGAATGCATATTACTTTTAGAAAAGGGGCAAAATATATAGCTCTTAAAGAGCACACTTCAATGACTGCTAAAGATATTGCAATAACCGTTGATGTGGGAACATCAAATATTTCAAACACACCATGAAACAGGATTAATTGCGCAAAAGCACAAAGTGTGGTCAAAAATTAAAAACAATGTAAATACAAACTGTTGCTGAAAACAGCCTGATTAGCCTTTGGGAGAAATCAAAGCCCTTCAGAGGGAACTAGCAGTTGGGGGAGTTATTACTGATTCCTTTCCTTTACAGTATGAGCTTCTTAAATTTAGAATGATAGTGAGAACAGAAGCAACAATAAAAAAAAACCCTAGCTATTAACCTTTACTATGAAGGAAAAAAACACCTGTCATGGGCAAGACATAAAAATACTGGAGTTTTGAAGAGTGATAAAAATTAATTTTTACCAATGAAACTCATTTTTTCATTCAAGGTTATACTTAAATAATTGTCAGAAGATACCTACCTGAGTGTGTAGGACAAGATCATCTTTATCAAACTGCAAAACATCCAGTGAAAAAATGTATGGAAGTCTCATCCTCAGTGAGGGAATTAGGAATTGTGACAGATTGATATATTGAAGGAGAAATATTCTAGAATTACACAAATTCCCAAGGAGAAATGGAATATTGCAACATGATTTTGCACTGTCACACATCATGAAAGGTTAAGAAATTTAACCCAAAGATAGAAATAAATATACTTTGACGTCCTGCAAAGTTACCTGATTTAAATTCTATCAAAACAGCAGTTATAATAAAAGCTAAAGGTGGAAAAAGAGACTATTTATCAAAGATACACTTAATAAATATCCAGTGCTATGTGTGGGTTCATGATGAAGAAATTTTAAAAGCCAAGTCAAAAATCTTGTGAACTCAATGCCAAATCATGTAAAAACAAGTGACTGCAGCAAAAATGACATACTGAATATTTAAAAGTTATAAATTATATTATATCATTCCATACATTTAAATATTTTACTTTGCCTCAAATAATTCATACACCACTGTACTTGATCTTCATCTCCAACATTCCACCTCCTATCTCTGTGCCTTTGCATGAGCTGACTCCCATACCTGGAATTTACCCCTTTTATATTCCCACCTCAGTCCCTTCAAAGCTCAGCTTAAATTTCATTTCCTGTCTCAGGCCTTTATTAATTCCTTTAGCATTCACCACACAAAAATCTACATGCACTCTGATATTGGTCCAATGTACTCAAAGGAATAGGTGAGGATCATGAGAAATGCATCAGAAAACATTGGTCAGAAAAAAGACATGAAAGAAGTCAAAGAGGTGTGTCCTAAACAGAAGGCTCATGTCTTTATATCCCGATTATTTTTCTTTGAGAAAAGAATGAGTAAGTGTTAGATATGATGAAATTCTAATAACATCAGAAAAATTTAATTGATTATATTTTTAGTAAATTTACTCTTGACTTGTTGGGACTTCTTAGATCAATTGCCTGAGGGTAGTCAGATACTGACGCAGAGCACTAGAAGAAAGAATCATAATGAGAAAAAGAAAACAGCAAGAGTCAAAACAACTCAATCCTGAACTATAAAAGCAAGTAAATAAATGATTTTTTAAATGGTAATGCATAACAAAAATGACATTGACTCAATTACCATAGGAAAAAAGATCAAAAGAGTCTAGAAAACATGTTAGCAAAGACTTGACTTAATCGTCAAGCAAAGAAGGCAGGTAGCCATAGGCTATGAATACAGATGATAAATTATTATAAGGAGAGTTGCCTTATAAAGGAGTTAGAAATGGAGGCCAAAAACAATTTAAAGAATGTTTGAAAAAAAAGACCCAACTTAACAAGGTCATCCCAAGGGCATTTAAGGATAAAAATGGAATGAAGAATGCAAATATAAGAAAAAATAGAAAAGATCTGCAAACATTTTTATAACAAATTGTTTTCACTTTTAAGGATTTTAGAGCCACCATACTTGGACTCTAACATAATATTGCCAGCTGATTTTACAAAAGAAGTAGAAATACACTAAAAAGAACAAACATGGACTAAGTAGCCAGATTTATTCAAGTGTATATGGAGTAGTCCCAATCTGTAGTCAATACATTTGCTTGGGCACTGAGGGATCAATTCACAAAGTATTTAAAGGAAAGAAAGATACCGAAGGATTGGGGAAAATCCTTAGCAATATTAAAAATTGTGATTAAGAAAACACCAACTAGACCCTTATTTGCCTATTTTTCAATCTATACAAAATCTTTATGAGAATCATCTATATATTCATCAAGGATATCTTTGGTGAAGATACTAGAATAGGCAGGCTTTCACAATTTATGACCTACAATAGATTACACCTTTACCATCCTTCAATTAACTGAAAAAGCACAGCAAATACAAGAGTTCCTTGTACTTATTGTCTATTGACTATGACAAGGCATTTGATTCAGTAGAACTAAATGCTGCTTTAAAACAGTTCAGAGATATCTTTGAACAAGACATCTTCCATCTAGGAAACAAAATCATTCAAGATTCCTTGAAAGAAAAAAACAACAGAAATAACTTTGGACATTTGACCTATGATAATAATAAATATTAGACAAAGTTTAAAAAAACCCAACCTATATAGAGGGAAAATGACAGGTAGATATCCTGAGTGTTTCACTGTTATCCTCCCAATGTCCAAGGAAAGTTAGGATGGCATCTGGTCACATTGGGTAGGATCCTTGTGGTGAATTTGTGAAAGAATAGAGACAAAAGTCTGCAGGAGGGACAGGGGGTTGATGGGTAAAGTTCATCAGATTTATCTTCCACTTAATGTAATTACAGAATATATTGCAAAACAAGAGTGTGTCCAGTGCCTAAAACTTGTATGGAGATCCTTTTAATCATATCATTTTCCAATGTTTAATAAATCTAATCTCTTACTCTAATAAATATGTTAATAAGTTTAAAAGAAAAAAACAGTTGAGTAAACAGAGGTTGCCCAATATAAATAATTAGAAGGAATTTGAAAATATTCAGGATATAAAGTTTACAGATGTATTTGAGTTTCTAGGCAACTTTTTAAAAAATTATGTATCATATATTGCTTTCCTCATCAAAATATAAGCTTCTTTAGAGAAGTGACTGTCTTGTTTTTGTTTTTGTATTCTCAGCACAGTGCTTAACATAAAATTACATTTAATAAATATTTGTTTGTAGATAGCATAATTGAATGATAACCTCAAAAACTCTCTAGTCAAATCCACATCTGAAAAAGAATCCCTTACCTAACAAATAGTTTGCAAGCTTCTGTTTAAGTCTTTGAAGACAGAGAACTCACTATCCCCTGAAGGTATTACATTCCACTTTTGGATAGCTCTAATTATTAGAAAGTTTTTCGTGATGTCAGGACTAAATTTATCTCTTTTCAATTTCCATCCATTTTTCCTGGTTAATCATTGAGTGTCAAGCAAGACAAGTGTGATTTCTCATTTTGGTTACAGCTCTTAAAATTCATAAAAACATCTCTCATATCTCACTAATTCTTTTCTCCTCTAAGTTTAAATCCCCTTCTTCATTCAAAAAATCCATATATGACATGAAATCAAGGTACTTCACCATTCTATATTCTACTTCACTATTTTATATCTCCAAGTTATCAATATCCTTTATAAAATATGTCACCCAGAAGTGAATACAATGATCCAGTGTGGTCATATCAGGATAAAGTGCACTGAGACTACAATCTACTTATTACAGAGTGCTATAATCATTTGAATTCAGTCATCATGAGCCTTTTGAAATCGTGGTGGGTCATTGTCATGATCAGAATTACTAATTCTTTCAAAGTTGATTATCATTACAATATTTCTTTTATTGTATCAATTATTCTGGTTCTCCTTATTTCACTTTGTGTCCATTCTTAGAAGTCTCACCAGGTTTTTCTGAAACCATTTGCTTCATCATTTTTAATAGCACAATAATATTCCATCACATTCATGTGCTATAACTGGTTCAGTCATTCTTTAATAGATGGACATCATCTTAATTTCTAATTCTTTGCTACCACAAAAAGAGCTGCTAAAAATGTTTTGTACAGTTGGATCCTTTTCCAAATTCTTTAATCTCTTTGGAATATAGGCTTAGTGGGAGCTGGGTCAAAGGGTATGAACAGATTAACAAATTTTGGGGCATAGTTCCAAATTGTTTTCTAGAATGATTGGACTAGTTCAAAGTTTCACCAACAGCTCATTAGTGTATCTGGTTTTTTTTCATATCCCCTGCAGTGTTTATCATTTTTGTTTTCTGGTATCTTAGCTACTCTGATGTGTGAGGTAGTACCTTAGAGTTGTTTTAATTTGTATTTCTCTGATTATTAGTGATTTAGAACATTTCATCAGATGACTATCGATAGTCTTTTTTCCTCTGAAAGCTGCCTGTCCATATACATAGACCCAAATTTGTAATTTGGGAAATGGTTCTTATTCTCAAAAATCTGACTTCCCTATATTTTGAGAAATGATACCTTTATTGTAAAAGCTTGCTACAAAGATTTTTCTCCCAGTTTGATGATTTGCTCCTCATATTAGCTACGTTGTTTTTGGCTATGGAGAAGCCTTTTAATTTTATGACATCAAAAATTATCCATTTCACTGCACATGAACCTTTCTATCTCTTGTCTGATCATGAGCTCTTCCCCATCCATAGATATAACTAGTCATTTATTCCATACTTTATTCATTTATTTATGATATCATGCTTCATGTCTTAATCATGTTCCCATTTTGAACTTATCCGGGTATAAAATGTGAGATTTTGACCTATGCCTAGCTTCCACTTTCTAGTAGTAGGCTAATGGTACTAAACAGACTACTTTCCCATTTTCCTAGCAGTTTTTGTCAAATAGTGAGTTCTTGTCCTAATAGCTGGGGTCTTTGGATTTATCAAGTACTAGGTTACTGCACTCACTTGCTTCTGTATATTGTGAACTAAATCTGTTCCATCGATTAATTACTCTATTTCTTATCTACTACCAATTTATTTCAATGATGATAGCTTCATAATATAGTTTTTAATCTGGTATTACTAGATCCCCTCCCTTTGCTTTTTTCTCCCATTTTATCCTCTTGATATTCTTGACCTATTGTTCCTCTGAATGAATTCTGTTATTTTTTTCTAGCTCTTCAATTATTTTTTAGTTTAATTGGTATGACACTAAATTGGTAAACTAACTTAGCATTATCATTTTATTATATTGGCTCAGCCTACCCACAAACAAATAATATTTCTCCAATTATTTAGAGTTGTCTTATAATTACTGTGTGTGTCTTGGCAGGTAGGGTGCCAAGTATTTTATACTGTCTGTGGTTATTTTAAATGGACTTTCTTTCTATCTTCTCCTGTTGGACTTTGTTGGTAATCCATAGACACACCAATAATTTCTATTAATTTATTTTCTACCCTGCAACTTTGCTGAAGTTGAAATTATTTTTATTAGTTTCTTTAACTGACTTTCCAAGGTTCTCTAAGCAAGCTATCATATCATCTTCAAAAGAGTAATAGTTTTGTTTCCCCATCCCTAGCCAAAAACCAGTAACTCATTCCTCTTTTTTTAAACCATGACCTAGATAGCCAAATCCTATTGCAAAAAAATTTCAATACTGTGTTCTTTAATAACCATGGACTACCTAAATCTGTATGTTTTTTCCCTAAATTCCTTACTTTTATATTAATGGCAAAAACACCTTTGTATTCATAAGGTTTTTTTAATTTTTCACCCAAGATTTCATAATCTTTGACAAAGCTTTCTAGGTTACTTCTAGCAATATCATTTGTGCCCATGTGAGTCAGCAGAAATGTGTAATCACCATGTTTTGACAAGTCTTGGGTGATTTTCAGGTATATCTATAATACATGCCCTTGCAAGTCAGCAAACCTCTTTTATTATCTGATTGGAAGGAAAAAAATTGAATGCAAATGACCCTCAGTAGAGACTCTAAACACCATTCTTCTTTAGGTTTTAACATTTATTGGGAAATTTCCCACCTAGCCGCATCTTTGAATCTTTTTCTTCATTTTTTGGAGCTGATTCCTAATCAGAACCTTCATCCTCACCTTTAGAAAGAGCCTCAATGCTCATGGCCATACTTCCTTCTTTCATGGCATTCTTTCTCCTGCTATTTTCCTATCTTTGCCTCTTTAGACCCTGCTCTTAAGGAGTTCACTTTCTAATGGGAGATAAAACATGCAAATAAATATAGATATAAAATACGCATAGTGCAAACAGAAGGGAATCTAAATGAACAGGAATTAGAGCAGAAGGGTATAACGGTAAGAAAATTTGAAGATCTTCCCTGCCCCTTAATAGGCCTAGGGAATTTGAAGATCTTCCCTGCCCTTTAATGGGCCTCACTTGCAGCCCAACAAGAGAAGTTTTCTTAGGGGAGTCATGTTTTTCAGGAAGGTCCACACTTTTTGTTACTTTGTTTGAAGGTTGTGATGTCCTCTGACCATTAGTCTGAGATGAGATTTTGCTTTGGGGTTCATTTATGGAAAGAGCTGTGTGATTTGGTCAGATGAAACTCTTGAGTAGCCACTGAGCCCCTCGGCATTAAAAGCCCAAATGTCAGTGCTTCTCTCTCTAACTAACTATGTGTGTATGTAATGGTCAAATGGCTAGAAATCCTGTCTATTGGTCTGTTGAACTGTGTTATTTTCTCTGTCTGTATTTTTTGTCTACTTGTAATTTCTGTTTGCATTTTCTGAAGTTCAGGGTGTTGACTTTTACCCCTGAATGATATATATGCTTGATTAAAGTAAGACTGTTAACCCCTTTTGAGTTGCTTTCCTTTTGAAAAGTAGATCAGAGAACCTGTGCTAGTAGTCATCCTGTTATGCTAGGGTGCTTGCTGTTACAAGGGGTTGGGGAAGAAAGACAAGAAAGACCTCTAGAGTGAGAAATTTGAGTTGAGTCTAAAAAGAAGCCAGGAAAACCAAGAGACAGAAGTGAGGAGGGAGAGAATTTTTAAACTTCAGTTGGGGGCAAGAGGTAGCTACAAGTAAAAAGGCAATAGAGCAGGAAGATGGAGTGTTGTGTGCAAGAAACAGCAAATGATAGCTTGGTCATAGAATATGAAGAGGGGAGTAAAGTATAAGAATATTGTAAAAAGTAGGAAGGTATCACATTGTGATATGTTAGGGACAAGGCACAGTATGTCCAAATGTGGCTGATCAAATCATTACAAGCTTGGAAGTATCTACCACAGAAAGTCCATATGAACATTTGGAGTGGAAATGTTTCTGAATTTGCATGTCTTGTATTTTTTTCTAGCTTCTGCAATTCTGCTTTCCCATGTCTCACAATCAATTCTGATTTTCTTCAAAGAAACCTTGAGAGTATCCTTGCATCACTTCTTCTTACCTCCATGTGAGGGCTTGTCTTTTGTGTGAGTTCTCCATAAAACAGTCTTTTAGACAAATGTACTTTTGGCGTTTGAACAGTGTGGCCAGCCCACTAGAGTTGTGACCTCTGCAGTAGAGTTGGAATTCTTGGGAGTTCAGCTCAAGAAAGGACCTTAATGTATGGTACCTTATTTTGACAGGTGATTCAGAATTTTCCCAAGATAATTCCTTAATAAGAAAGTCTAGTTTAGGAGGGAAAGATGATTTCAGTTTTGGACATGTTGTTGTTGAGTTGCCTATAGGATACCCAGTTTGAGATGACCAAGAAACAGTTGGTAATATGGGAGTGGAGTTCAGGAAAGGTTAGGGCTAAATATAAAGATCTGGAAGTCATCTTTATAAAGAAAAGTGAATCTACAGGAGATTTGAGGTCATGAAGTGAGATTCTATAGAGGAAGGGGCCCATAATAAAGCCTTGGAGGCTTTCTAATCAAGTAAGTTGGTATGATCTGGAAGCCAAATTGCACAAGGTTTAGAATCAAGTGAGAGGAAAGGAAGTGGAAATAATGAGTTTAGATTCCCTTTTCAAGGAGTTTAGACCACAAAAGGAGGAGAGAGATAGGATAATAGCTAGAAGGAATGGTAGGGTCAAGTGAAGGATTTTTTAAAATGGGAGATATAAGGATATTTTTGTAAGTAGCAGGAAAGAAGCCATCAGATAAGGAGATACTGAATATTTGAGAAAATGAAAGAAAGATTAGAAGAAAGATGACAGAGGGGCAATCTTCTGGAGAAGATGGGATGGAATGGGATCAAGGGTGCAAGGAAAAATGTCACCTCTTCATGAAAGACTGGGATGAAAGAGATGATTAGACTCTTCAAAGTTCTTCCCTGAGTCCTACTTCAATGCAAATGGTGATGATGTATCCCCGGAGGAAGGAAGGAGCAGGTATAGTGGGGAGATTCTGCTCAGGAAGTAGGAGGTAGCAACAAAAAGAAGGAATTGCCTGAAGACAGACTCTACGGAATTGCAGACAACTTTAAAGTGCAGAGGCAGAGGCCTAGATCTGAGGTAATTGCAGGGCCCCTTGGGAAGCTCCCCAATCTAAGAAGTTGGGAAGCGAATGGCCTGAATCCAGAGCTAACACCAGAGGTCTCTGGGAAAGCCTCAGAAGGAAGAGGTGTAAAGAAGGAGTGCATGCATTCCAAGCATGGGAAACAGCCTATACAAAGACACAGAAATGATAGATGTGTCAGAAATAGCAAGAAAGGCAGTTTGATTGCCACAAGAGTGCCTGAAGGTGAGTGAAATATAACAAAACCAGAAAGGGAGGTTGGAGCCAGTTTGTCCTTTATATATTTCCAGTACCTAAATCAGTGTCATTACTGAACCACCAAAGAGAGGAATTTCTATTTGATTCTAGAGGAGTTGATGAAGTTTAATAAGCAAGCAGTGACATAGTCAGACCTCGGCTGTAGGAAAATTGATTTGATAGTTGTGCAGAGGATAGTTTGGAAAATGCAGAGGCTTGAGTCACAGAGACCAATTATGAGGCTATTACAAATAGTCTAGGCAAGAAGTAATGAAAACCTGAACTAGAATAGCAGCTATATGAGTGAAGGGAAAGGTATGGATTTAAGAGATAGTGCAGAGGCAGAATCAACAAAACTTTGCAAATAATTCATTCATAAGTGAAGTTAGAGAGAGTGAACGATTGAGCACAATACCAAGATTGTCAACTTAGGTGAATGGATGAATGGTGGGATCTTCAGCAGAACAAAAGAGTTTCAAAGAGGAGTCAAGATAATTGTAAGGCACACATTTATTATAAGCATGACCAAATGATAACTTCCCCCACTCCATCAGAGAAGCACTTACTTGGACCAAATCTTTTTTACTTATAAATACTTTTCTAAAGTAGAAAAGATGGGAATGGAATCTAGGAAAACATTCCAATTTGTTCCACAACCTAGCCACTGCACAACACTCTTATTTAAAGATCTCTGTTTGTTTCCATCATTTGAATGTGTGACTAAAGTTCACCAAGGGCAAAATTATCAGTACTCAAAAATTCAAATGGATGTATATTCTCATCTATTTGGGATTTTTCTTCAATAATATATGATGGAATAATTACATCCATGCCTCAATTTGTCTACTCCAAATAGTGGGAGACATTCTGTGTTCTTCCAACATTGCAAGATTAGCAAGAAAACCCTCTGGCCGTCCATCTTTTGCTCTTGGTACGCAACCAGATTTATTCTTGTCCTTTGGAATTCTTCATTGATCATATATTGCAGCCTGCTTTCACTAGCCTCTCACCTTTCCATTGCCAGAGTGCTTGATACGCATCTTTAATTCTTAGAAGCAGTGGTGTTCTAGGTCTTAACTTCAATAGTTTTTGTAAACCTTTTTTTAAAGAAAAGATGGACCTTTGCTTTCATAGGAAGCTTTCATGGGCACAGTAATGGAGTTATTAAACTTCCTGGAGAGAAAAACTGCAGCCTATACTCCACCTCCTTTCCAACTTTGGCCTCAGCTCATTATCTGTCCCTATTCTGTCCCAAATACACATACTCTGGGGAAAGTTCTATAAGATGTCCATTCAAATGCATGTTGAAATCTGGGAAATGGACATTCTTCATCCACTTGAGCTTCCTGTGTGGATGGATAGACCAAACTCCTTAAAGTGATTAAAGATACATTTTTGTTTTAAAATTTTCATGTTATGGAGACATAAGATTTCTGCATGATACACAGGCCTTTGACCTCTATTTTTTTTTTCTCTTGAACCACATTTTCCCATATATTTTCATCATCTTCACATTTTCCCTGTTTTGCACTGAAATCAAGTATATATTGATTTGATTCAGAAAGTGGTTCTTTGAAGAATTTCTCTGCTATTTAATCCTCAGCAATCCATATTGGTGCATATTTTTGGTTGTCTTTTCATAAATAGTGACCATTAGTACTATAATGTTCAATGACCAAGTGTTCCATAATATGTTTCTTATAGCTTTTAATTGTATGAAAAAAACCTATTCTGCCAAATATTTTCCTTGAATCTCCAAGGAGTACCTGAGCCAACCCGCCTTTTAGCTATAACTTTCTCCCTTGTTTTGATTATACTTATAGAAAGAATGCCACAATTGATGTAATACAGCTCCTCTTTCAAGATATCCAGTCTTTGGTCATTGTACAAGGAGATTACTTTCAGAATAACAAAATCTAAATTCAAGTATTGACAGTCCAAAAATATCATGACTCTTAATTACCCACTGTCTTTTACCTGATATTGTTCATTTATGTATGTGACTTTTTTCTGGGAAATCCATGATCTTTAACATATATCTGCTAACACTTTCTTCAAGGTCATTCTATATGGATGTGTATATGTATACCCATACACATCCATATAATACTTTTTTTAAAACACTTGTCTTTTCCACTTTTTTCCTGCCAAAATTTTCTCCACTGTAGTCTTTTTTGTGATTCAAATATCATATTCTGTCTCACACAGTGTCTATTTCTTTGGAAAAATTCTCTACATGTATTCTTTTTTTCAAGCTCCAATTACATTTTCATTATTTTGTGCTGAGATCTGTAATTCTGATGTTTTATGAGTTCTAATGTTAGACTTAAATTCATCCATAACTTATTTTATGAATTTCTTCACCTCTTGAACTGTTCTGGAATTTTTTACTGTTTTTCCATGATTCTTGGGTTGTCTACAGCAGAAGTGTTAAGCACAGAGCTTACCCACAACACCCTTGAGTACAGCTGAACCATATTAAAATATAACTAAAAAATTACTTAACAAAATAAACAAAATCATGATAAGACATAGATAATATTACATCTTAAATCAATATATAGACCCACAAGGACATTTATGTATGGTTCAATGGCCCTTTTAATATTTGAGTTTGATACCAATGGTCTACAATATTCAGACTCACATTTTGGTTCAGTTTCCTTTATATTGTAACATTGGTCTAACAGGTTTAAATTTTTTTAGCAAATTTCAATAATCTTGCAGTCATGGACTTTTTGTATCTCTACAATTTAGCACAGTTACTGGCAAATAGTAGGTATTTAATAAGGGTTTATTGACTGATTTTGCCCATACTTCCTTCTGTTTTAAGATCCTCTCTGCTGATTTATCTGCTTCTATGATAGTCTTTTGCTCTTTGGCACCTCTATCCATTGGTATACAAATTTTCTAAGCTGTCTCAGCCTTCTTGTGTTGGGGGATATGAGAATCCTTGGTAAAGGCCCCTTGCCTGAGTAAGCACCAGAAAGAGTAGATTAGCAACAGTTGGTTTTCTAGTACCCATTCTGTCAAACTTGATATACTGTTCCCTCAGCAGATCTGTGCAATCCTATGACAGAGGCAACCTGAGAACTCCAAATATGAAAATTCCCTAGAATTATTTCATAAGGCTTTGACCTTGTGTATATGTATATTGATAGTGAGGAGTATCTTGATGAATCCATTGTAATTACTTAATATTATTTTCTCTTAAGGTTGTAGGATTGAAGAGAGAGATCTGTGTGAAAAATGACCGTTTTGCCATTGGGCTGGTAACCGATAAACATCCCATTACTAACCAAGACTCTTTCTGAATTGCTCCAATTTTGAAGGTATTTCATATTCTATTGAGTTCCTTTACTTACCTATAGATTTTTTTTTTATTTTTAGTGATGCTTTTTGTGGGGTGGCTAGGTAGGTCAGTGAATAGAGTACCGGCCCTGAAGTCAAGAGGACCTGAGTTCAAATCTGGCCTCAGATACAACACTTACTAGCCATGTGACCTTGGGCAAGTCATTTAACCCCAATTGCCCTGCCTTGCCCCCGCAAAAAGAAAAAAAAAGTTTTAGTGATATTTTTTGCTATCCATCTTCCTGACCATTTACCTACTAAATGAGCCTTTCCTTATAACAAAGAAAATTGGTTGAGTTAAACTAACTGGTATAATAATTATGTCTTATAGCATTCTATCTTCACAGTCCTTCACCTCTCCAAGGAAAGAACAATATATTTCCTCATCCCCTCTCTTTTTTTTTTACCAAGATAGATCATTACAAATAAATTCCTCTTTCTTTTAGCATTCTTTTCATTTGTATTATCATAATCATTGTAGAAAATTTTCCTAACTTAGTGACTTTTCTCACATGATTCCAAATTGTTTTAATCCTTGGACATCTTCAAGCAGAGATGAGATAACCATCTGTAAGGTATAATATAGTGGGAGCTTCTTGTGAATATGAGTTGGATGAGATAGCCCTCAAGAGCCCTTCTAATTCTCAAATTCAATAACTTTTTCCCAAGATGGTTGGACCAGTAACAATTTTATCAATATTGTTTTAGTGTATCTCTCTTTCCATACCCCTGCCAACACTATTTACATCTTTTATCATCTTTGCCAATCTGTTTTCCCACATTGAATTCATGAGAGAGAGAGAGAGAGAGAAAGAGAGAGAGAGAGAGAGAGAGAGAGAGAGAGAGAGAGAGAGAGAGAGAGAAAGAGAGAGAGAGAGGAATAAAGGAGAAACTTTACCTCAAATACTCTGAGTTGAAATACCCCATTTACCCTCATCAGCAAGTCTGGGCTTTTCACTGGCCTGAGGAAAGCACTTTACACATAATGTGTATAATCTGCTGAAAGTAGAATGTTGGCATGGACCTCAGCTTACCAATGAGATTAAGAAATGCTACATGATGTCCTTTATGAAGCACCAACTTTTTTTCATAACAAATTATTGCTGACCTTACAACTTAGTTACTTATATGATACATCCTGCCAACCTAATCCACTGTTTGCCCTCTTAAGATTGAGAGTTATGAAACCTATGGGACTCCAATTCTTGGTCATCCAAATCGCCCTCCAGATTTCATTCACTATACCATTTACACAATTTTTTCACCACCTAAAAGGCAGGGTTGTCCAAGGGTTAACTAATTTAAGAAATAATCACTAAACTACTGACATCATTTATATTTATCATTCGTCCTAAACCTCCGAATAGGGCCAGAATTGTCATTGCTTATTGAATAGACTGTATCAGGGGTACTGGCAAAGACAGAAAGAATTCACAGTGTATTCTTTCCATATTAAGAATGGGGGAGTGGGTACATGCTTAGAACACTTACTGTAAAAACTTCTCTAACCAAATTCATGGAAAGGCAAGGCATTTCATAAATGAGGGAAGGATTATGGTATTACCAATGAATATGGCGCAGCACAGGTTAAATTCCTTACACATTTCTTACAGAAAAACAGCAAGACACAGAAATGCTCAGGGGCTTCAAGGCTGATCTTGGACTCAGAAAGAACTAAATTCAAGTCTTGCCTCTGACACATTGACTATGTGAAAATGAACAAATTGTTTAACCTCTACGTGTACCTCCCACCAAAAACTTTCTCTGAAACTACAAGTTATAAAGGAGTTGCCTATATGCATTGGTAGAGGGGGTCTTCAAAAGGATTTTCTATCAACACCGATGAAAAACCAAAGTCAATTAAAATGAGTCAGTGTAAGCCCTAAAATTTTTTTACTAGCAATCTATTTTTTGAAATTATTGTTTGCTTACATGATTTTTATTTTAAAAAAACAAATCAGTATAAAATCTAGAATGTTTACTAGACGCCTATTTTTTAAAAAAAATATCATGGCCAAGTTAACTTTTTTTGTATGTAGTAGAAATAATGTAGCCAAATGCATATTTGTTCCAGTAGTTTTGTTTTTCTTTTTCCCAACTGGGGATTTGGGCAGGTGAGATAAACCAGTCATAGAAAATGGAAGAGAAAGAAAAAGAAAAAGAAGATTGATTACATGAAATTAAAAAGGGGTTGCACAAATAAAATCAATGCAGTCAAAATTAGAAAGTAGGAAACTGGGGGATTTGTTTACAAGTTTCTTGGGTAAAGGGGTAATTTCTCAAACATATGGAGAGTTGAGCCAAATTTGTAAAATAAAATAAAATAAAATAAGAGGCATTCTCTAATTGATAAATGGTCAAAGGATATGAATAGGCTGTTTTTAGAAGAAGAAATCAAAGCTCTCAATAGTCATCTGAAAAGTTCTCCAAATACCTAATAATTGGAGAAATGGAAATTAAAACAACTAAACTACCATCTCATACCATATAGCGCAATAGAAAAGAAAACTAGCAAAGGCTTGGGGGAAAAAAAACAGAAAAAGTAGTCACACTAGTGCATTATTGTTAGAGCTGTGAATGATCCAACAATTCTGGAGAATAGTTTGGAAGTACAAAGGGCTATAAAACTACACATACACTTTGACCCAGCAATACCACTATTAGGTCAATGTCCCAGAAAGAGTAAAGAAAAGGGGGGAAAACCCATATGTACAAAATATTTGTAGCAGCTCTTTTTGTGGTAGCAAAGAATTTGAAGTTGAGGGGATACTCATCAGTTAGGGAATGACTGAACAAGCAAGTGATGAACAAATGATAAATACTACCATTATGAAAGAAGTATGTAATTGGATAGGAATACTTAAAGCAATTGTGCGTTTATGCAAGTGAATGAAAAGCATATTATTTATTAGTATTCTGATCCTGTTGTGTATTTCTATCATAACAGATGAAGAAACAAGATAAGAGAGATTATGGTACTTGTTCAGGGTCCCAAAGACAGGAAATACTAGAGTTGAAACTCAAATATACTAAGCAAGATTGAGCTCGTTCATCATGCTCATTTAGAAACATAGAATCATAGATTCATGCCATGCCCTAGAAGAATGTTAGAAATGGGGGGAATCCAGTGGTCACAATAGAGAACTTCATTTTACATGTGAGGGAAATAATGGTTCATAGGGTGAACCCAGACTAGGTAAGAACAGAGGTAGGACTATACTTTTTTAACTTCTTAAAAAATATGA
Source organism: Pseudocheirus occidentalis (assembly GCA_028646575.1). Classification (NCBI taxonomy): domain Eukaryota; kingdom Metazoa; phylum Chordata; class Mammalia; order Diprotodontia; family Pseudocheiridae; genus Pseudocheirus; species Pseudocheirus occidentalis. The sequence continues at coordinate 47,860,523 of CM053593.1, forward strand.
ATTTTACAAATATCAATAAAAAGGCATTTCCACACACTTCCTAATTTTGACTGCATTGGTTTTGTTTGTGAAAACCCTTTTTAATTTCATGTAACCAATCTTAGTGGTTATCTTATTTAATTTTTCCTAATGTTACAGTTAAGGAAACTGAGCCCAAAGAGATGAAGTGATGCAGCTGAGTTAATGGAAGGGTTAGGATATTAACCATGGGCATTGTTCTTAAAATTCAGAACTCAAAAACTATACCATGGTTATAGAATTATAGGCTCACAGAGTAGGGATCACAGAAGTTATTTAAAACAGTACTGTCCAGACCAAAACTGACTCTGACCTTCCTGATGGTTCAAACTTGGTATTAAGGCACTCAGAATCTAGATAAATATTTGACAAAAAGAACTGACTTAACAGCATGAAGAGCACATTCAGCAAGAATATAGCGTTGGATCACATGGACACAAACAAATACCATTATCTCCATAAGAATACTCAGAGTCCTCAAGTCTAAAGATCTCCCCTTCCTCATGCATTTGACTTTTCACACTTTGGACCAGTGGTTCCAAACTTTTTTTTATGAACTTCTATTCATAAAATTTTTTAGCATATATCCCATTTTTAATTTATAAAACTATGTGAACTATTGAACTGATAATTATGTATGTTATAGAATTTAGACAAAATAGACATTGGAAAAGGAGAAGATAAAAATAAAATATTTGATTCTAGAGTCAATAAGGATCCAGTGGAGTTTATCAAGTGGGCAAGTGACATGGTCAGACTTGTGCTTTAAGAAACTCACTTTGGCAGTTTTGTGGAGGATGAAGAGGAGAGGGGAGAGACTTGAGACAGGGAAAACAAACAGCAGCCTATGGCAATAATCCAGGAAGGACATGGTGAGGACATGAACTAGGGTGGTGGCTGTGTGACTACAGAAGAGAGTTAATGCAATCAACACTGGAGGAAGAATGGAAACTTCTGACAATTTATTGTCTGCAGCTGATTGTGTTTGTGGGATGAGGAAAAAAATGAATTGAAGATGACCCCAATATTGCATTAAAGATCACAGTGAAGATGAAAACCTAAATGATCGGAAAGAAAGACGGCAGTGCCTTTGACAAAAAAAGAAAAGTTCATTCAGAAAAGGGGACGGGGCAATGTAATGTACTTCACCAATAAAAATGAAGGATTGCATATTGCAGTCCAACCGTGTTGGTTCATCCTGTGCCACTTATTCTGAACTATCCAAAACTAATAGGAGAACAGGAGGAAGACAACTCTTACTGATCACTTCTCTAGGACCAGAGCCTGTTCTTTTACTTCTATTTGATTTGGATGCGAGGTAGAAAGGAGGATAATTATAATTATAAAAAAAGCTGTGGTTATGTGATCTTGGACAAATCACTTACACTTTTTTGCCTCAGTTTGCTCATCTCTACAATGGGTTTAGCACATATTCACTGACTTCACCAATAAAAATCAAAAAGATGGTCCAATGAGAGATGTAGAAGTGATTTGTACCCTTATGTACTGAATAAGTGAAAGTTCTTCTTATGGCTAACATTATTATGATCAGTCCCTGACTTTCAGACAATATACAAAGTATCTGTTAGACCACACCTACAAATTTATGGCGGTAAATGAATTAAGAAGCCTACTTCGTATCCTCTAGCAGCAGACAAATGGTTCCTTGAGACACGTACAAAATACATGTTAATGCTTTGTGTGGTCTAGACGTAGCTATTACTGGGATCTTGATTCTTGCTTCATTTCCTGGTAACATTTGCTTTTTCATTATGCAAGATATCATTTCTGAGCCAAAGATTAATTTGATTTCTTTAGGGCACTCTTAACAATGCTTCACAGGAATGTTGATGTTTTATACTGTTGCCCAAGAATTGATTCCCCCACTCCTCTCATCCTACTCCCTGTAAATATAGTTTGACAGACTAAAGAGATTGCACTTGGAATTGTTTCCTAATATTCTGTCTAGATTTTCACCCTTCACCTCTGTTCTGTACAACTCTTCATGACCCCATCTGAAGTTTTCTTGGCAGAGATACTGGAGTGGTTTGCCATTTCCCTCTCCACCTCATTTTACAGATGATGAACTAAAGTCAACAGGGTCAAGTGACTTGCCCAGGGTCACACAATTAATGTCTGAGACTGGGTTTGAACTTAAGAAGACGAGTCTTCTTGACTTCAGGCCTGATACTGTGCCATCTAGCTGCCCTCAACTAATAGAGATTGCAACTGCAATTGTTTCCTACTATTCTGTCTAGATTCTTACTTTATTTCATTCCATTAATTCTCTTGATGTTCAAACTTGATTCAAAATGGTAATAAGAGGGGATTGTTGCTGTGCATGGAAAGCATGATCATTGCTGTGGTATTTAAAGCCCCATTTTAGCCTTACCCTTGACTTATTCATCAGCTCTTTAGTCAAGAAGCATTTATTGAAAACCTCATATGACTGTGAGCTCTTTGAGGGAAGAAAAGGCTTCACTTTTGCATTAGTATGCCCTAGCACAGTGGTGATCCCTGATAGGCATTTAGGAAATGCTTGTTGATTGGTTGCATAGTTCTAGCTAGATATTATGAAGGATACAGATAATTTACTTTAAGTCATCCTATAGCAATACTGACAGTACAAGCATGAACCCATTTTACAAATAAGGAAACTAGAACATATAAAGGAAAAGGATCTTCCAACCTCTGTTTGAAATCATCCAGTGAGAGTAATCCACAACTTCATCAGGTTGTCCATTCTTCTTCTGATCACTTTAACAGCTAAAATTGTGGGGGGAGACTTTGTATATCCTTATATTTCTTACTATATCAAATTCATCATTTCAGTGGAACCAATGTTGAATGGCATGATGATAATCACATTTGAATGAATTCTTTTGCCCTATGCCTTTTTTAACCAACTAGAAAAATCTTCACTTTTCCCTCACCTTTCCAAAAAGTCTACTACTGTGTATATGCATATATGTGTATATATGTAGATGTACCTACGTATGTGTCCACATATACACATATATGACATATGGTAATGTGTGTGTTACATGTGGGTGTGCTTGTGTACATAGAAAAATATTCCTCCTCTTTAAGTTAAGGTCTATACTTCAATTGGTTTATCACCCATACCTTATGTAAGTTGATTAAGTACTATTAACAACTGAAATCATGAGTTTCATTTCTGGCTTCTTTCTTGAATTTTGCATCCTCTGAATTTCTGGGTGTCTCTACTGCCAGCTACTCTCTATGGTATCTGAAGTATTGTGTTTATTTCTTGGTGCTATATTTGAGGAAAAACATTGATGAGCCATATGGTACCCAAAGAGGGCCTGTGACCAGTATGGTTAGGGGACTTGGAGATCACATCATATGAATTTTGATCAAAGGAACTAAAGAACTGGAAAATAGAGGGCTAATAATAGCTGTCTTCAAGGGTTGTCATGTAGAAGAATCTTCAGATTTGTTCTATTTGTCTTCAAAGGGCTGAAGTGAAAGACATGGGTAGAAGATTCAGAGAAACCAATGCTGCTCTCTGTAAAGAAAAGCTTCTTAACAATTGAAATTATCTATACAGGCTGATACTATAAGCACTCTTGGAAAGCAAGGGATAGTTTGCCTGTCGGGTCTATGGAGAGGGGAAGACTTCATGGTGAAACAAGAGTTAGAGAGCAATATAAAATGCAGAATGGATAATTTTGATTACATTAAATTGAAAAGCTTCTGTACAAATAAAGCCAATGTTACCAAGATTAAGAGGGAAATGGAAAATAGGGAAAGAACTTTTACAGCCAGTGTCTCTGATAAAGGCCTCATTTCTAAAATATACAAAGAATTGAATCAAATCTATAAGAATACAAGCTACTCCCCAATTGATAAATGGTCAAAGGATATGAACAGGCAGTTCTCAGATGAAATTAAAGATGTCTATAAGCATATGAAAATGTCCTAAATCACTACTGATTAGAGAGAGATGCAAATCAAAACAACTCTGAGGTACTAGATCTTGCCAGTCAGATTGGCTAAGATAACAAAAAAAGGAAAATGATAAATGTTGGAGAGGATGTAGAAAAACTGGAGCACTAATGCATTGTTGGTGGAGTTGTGAACTGATCCAACCATTCTGGAGAACAATCTGGAACTATGCCCAAAGGCCTATAAATAAGTGCAATAGCCTTTGACCCAGCAATACCACTTCTAGGGTTATATTCCAAAGAGATCAGAGAAGTGGGAGGAGAACCCATATGTACAAAAATATTTATAGCAGCTTTTTTTGTGCAGAAAAGAATTGGAAATCAAGAGGATGCCCATCAATTGGAGAATGGCTGAACAAGTTGTGGTATATGAATGTAATGGAATACTATTGTGCTATAAGAAATGAGAAGCAGATGGACTTCATAAAAACCTGGAGAGACATATAAATTGATACTGAGTGAGAAGAGCAGAACCAGGAGAAATCTGTACACAATCACAGACACAATGTATGTCTGACAACTAACTTCAATAGACTAAGCTCCTCTCAGCAATGTAAGGTTATAAGACAACTCCAAAAGACTCATGATCAAAAGAGATATCCACATCCAGACAAAGAGATACGGAGTCTGAATGCAAATTGAAACAAACTACTTTCTCTGCTTCTTTTCCTTGTTTCGTTTTGTTTCCTCTTTCCCACTGATCATTCCATCAGTTATAATCCTTCTTTATAACCTGACTAATGATTAATGTGAAGTTCTTTGTAGATCCTATATTTGAGTGTGTGCCACCATGGGGGTGGGGGTGGGGAGCAGAGGGAGAGAGAGAAAATTTGAAACTCAAGGGACTGTGGAACTGAATGTTGTAAACTAAAATTAAATAAACAAATCAATTTTTAAAACTATTGAAATTATCAGGAAATAGAATGGACAGTCTTGACCTATGATTCTTTTTTTATCACACAAGTCTGTTTTTTATTAGCATGGAAAATGGAACCAAGATTAGAAGAATATATAACATCTTAAAGAGTCACTGAGTTCTCTAAGGTGGGGGCACTTTGACTTTACAACCCCAGGGGAGGGTTGAGAATAAGCAAGTGCCCTAGCTGGTCATCTCCACTGCCCCGGAATGGTTAGTCTTCTCCAGTTGGAAGAAGGTCCTCAATTCACTTGATGAACTACATCCTGATTTCTGTCACCCTGTCTCCTTTCAGTGTGTCCTGAACAAACTTCACATCCACTGCCACCTGGACCACCTCCAGGGCTCCCCTCAACACCCCATACAAGAGATTGGAATAAATGAGGGATGAGTGGTTATCAGGAAGCTCCACAAAATCGACCAGGGGGTTGTTTTCCAAGATCAAGGAGAATTCATCATCAGCAGGGCTCCTCTTGGTAATGCTTGGGGTTATGCCCAGGTATATTTTAAAAGCTACCTTGGCAATAACATCTGCTGTTTCCCAAAAGTCATGGCACCTGCCAACATTTGACTGAGCCAGGAAATCTTCAATTAGTCAGACACCAATTTTGTCCATTTTGTAGCCCATTTTGTCCAGTTGTTCATTCACATCTTCATCATTTTCATAGTCCTTGCAAAGCTGGGTGACTGGAGCTCCATAGGTCATGGTAAAAAAAAACTCAGAACTCATTTTCTTTTTCTCAGTGTCTCAGTTCATTTGCCTCAACATGGCCTCAGCCCCCCCACCTCATGCCCACTCACTTATTCCCTGGTGCCCCTACCCCTCTATCCCCTCTGAACTTCTCAGTTCCATTCTAGCCCTGAAATATGATTCTTTTACTTCATTAGAAGACATCAAGCCAAATTTGGATGGCCATAGGCTGAGGATGTCATAAAGAGGATTTCTATAAAGGTATGGGTTAAAGAGGATGGCCTCTAAGGTTCTTTACAAGTTCAAGATTCTTGATTCTATGAAATACCTAAGGTATAAGGTCTGATGTTAATTGAGGAAGAGGAAGAGGAATTTGGTAACAAAAGTCAATAACCTTTTTCTCCTCATGAGAAAACATGGGAAGTACAGAACTTGAGAAACATGGTAAAATGGTGACATCTTAAAACCTGAAAGGGTACAAGAGGGCTACAACCAGGCCCAGTTTGTGGGGAAGATCATCGAGGTATAGAGGCATGCATGATTAAATAGAGGTAGATTATGTAACTGATTGGATAGCATCTATGGGATATTAGGTAATAAAATTATGACAGCCTAAAAAGTGGTTTCCATTGGTTTGGTTCATGACTCTTTACTAAACCCAGTTCTATTCAACAGGTTTATCAGTTACTTGAATGAAGAAATAGATGTCATGCAGATACATTTTTAAATTATAGGAAACTGGAAAGGATACATTAGATTGCAGAATCATTATCTAAAACATCCTTGCAGATCTGATGGAGCAATGGGCCAACTCTAACAAGATAAAATTACCTTGGAATAAATGTGAAATATAGCACTTAAGTTTCAGAAAATCAGTTGCATGACCACAGGATAGAAAAGGTATGTTTAGGCAGTTAATACATAAAATAATGGGGGCTTTAGTCAACTGAAAACTCATTATGGGTCAATAGTATGATATGCCACTCCCAGAAACTAAGGTATTTTTAGGCTAAAAATAGTAAAGTGAGGGAAGAGGATAGCAACATTGTATTCTGAACAGCTCAGACCACTCCTGGCATATTGTGTTCAGATGGGGGGGCAGTATTTTAGGAGAAACACTGATAAACTGGAATTATTGAAAAGAACAACTGGTTGATAAGGGACCTTGCAACTATGCCACATGGAGGATGTGGAACGATAGACGCACAAATGGATGAAGGAAATGAGGATGTTGATATAGTTTGAAGAAGAAAAGACAGAGAGGGAACATTACTACTAATAATGGATACTTATATAGCTCTTTAACAGTTTCAAAGTCCTTTATAAATATCTCATTTAAGCTTTTTTGATGATCCAGTTATGTAGATACTATAGAAATTGTCTCCACTTTGTAGATGACAAAACTAGATTTGCCCATGATCACACAGCTAATATATGAGATAAGACTTGAACCCAAATCTTCCTGGCTTCAAGTTCAAAAATCTATCCACTATGCCCCAATCCTCATTGTCATTCATCTTAAGGAAGAATGATTGCTATCTTCCTGTATTTTAAGATTCTTTAGGATGACAATTCAATATGACTCCAGAGGACATGAGGGACAGTTTAGAGAAGTGGTTTTCTTGAAAATATTTAAAGAACTTTCTGAGATAATGAGCTCATTGAGAGTAGGGACTGTGATTTTGTCTTTCTTTATATCCCTGGTGCTTAGTGTGGTACCTCACACATAGTGCCTAATAATTGCTTGTTGACTGATTGGTGTAACCCCTTGTTTCAAAGGGGTCTCTCTCCTCACTGATGGAGATTAATTAATTAACTAATTAATTAATTAATGTCCTCTTGAGGGATAGCATGCAAAAGATAACCCCACCAAAAACAAAACAAAATGACCAATCAATTGTCAAAGATTCACTTCAGGTCAAAAATAAGAGTCTTGCCCCATCTAGAGGGTAGTTTCTTCTTGTTTAAGATGCAACATGACATGAGTATTCAATTGGGTATTAAGAAAGTAGAGAAAACTATCCAAAATTTAGAAAGGAGGGAGGGGGGAGAAGCTACCATCTGATGTGACTGGTATCATTATCTTTAGAAAAACTAGGACTGCTTACCTATTAGTCTTGATTTTTTTGAATGTGTCATCTTTGAAGTTTTGTCTAATTACACCATATGGGAAAATATGCCTCTGGGTAGAGGTAGACACAAGCTGTCTGAAGCCTATGTTTCCAGACTTATTTCACACTACTGACCTTCTGAGCCTCTATCTCAGTGAAGCTATTCTCAGAACTTGGAATTCCATTTTGCTCCTGTGTGCCTTGGGCTAGGTAGGCTCTCTCCTATGTTTAATGAAGTCTCCTCCTCTTCCTTCTTCAAATCATTAGCTTCCTCCAAAATTCAACTCAGGTGCCACCTTCTGGAGGAAGTTTACTCCCTATTCAAGTTCTTTTACACTTCACAGAATCACAGAATATGAGAATTGCAAGGGACATCAGAAACCATCCATAGTTAGGTCAACCCTATCCAGCCCAGATTTATTTGTTTCTGTATTGCATCCCCAAGATCCTTGAGGGACAGAACTAGGTTATGTATCTAACTCAACATGTGTCAAACGTGAACTTATTATCCCTCCCTACAAACTGTCCCTTCTTCTGTTTTATTCTTCTAGTCTCTTAGGTTCCTAAGTTTGGTGTTAACCCCAAATCCTCACTCCTCACAGTCTGGAATATCTAATTAGTTACAGTCTTGTTATTCCTACTTCTACAGCATCTTTAACATTACTCCTTTCTACTCACATAGCCACCATCTTGATTTAAACTTATTGCCTCTTGCTTCAACTATTTCAAAAGCTTCCTATTTAGTCTTCCTTTTTCAATTCTCTCCTCACTTTAATAATCTTTCTTGCATATAGCTGCCCTGAGTTCATTGTAACTACGAGCTGACTGCTAAAAGTAAACTCATTAGCAAAAACTCATGAACTATAGTTCTAGGAGTATGGACCTATGGAGTAGCCCTTGCACCTGTGAGAATAGACCCTCTTGGGGACCCACATCACTTCCCTATCAATAAACTCCAGTGGCTCCCTATTGCCCCAAAGATAACAAATACTTCCTTAAAAACCTTTGACAATTTGACTTCAGTTTATCTTTCCATTCTCATTATATGTTACTTCCCTTTCCATGTTCTAGGATCCAGCTAGAGTGGTGTTTTGTCTCATCTTCATACGAGACATTTCATCTTCTCCCCTACCTAGAATATCCTCTCTTTTCCTTTTGCATCATAGTATCCCTCATGTCCTTCAAAATGCACTTTAAGCTTAGCTTCATACTTGGTGCCTTTTTTGATCCCCAACTAACTGCAAAGACCCAAAAACTAGAAAAAAATACTGTACTTCCCTCAGAGAAAAAAAATCTATTCACAATAGGACTCTCAGTAAGGATAACAGATCTGAGGTTGACTAGAATCCACCCTATCACTTTCAGGTGAGAAACATAGCTATACCAGGGAGAAATTCCTCTCGGTCCATGCAAGATATAGGGCATTCCATCTGAGGTCTGACCTAGTTTTTCACCAGAACCAACAGGATAGCTTCAAAGAAGTCAAGTAAACTCAGGAAATTGCCCAAAGAGGTATAATAATAACTTGTAAAAGGGAGTAAAAACGTGGGGTTGATTACACAAAACTTTCAGGTCATCAAGCAAATCTTAACCCATAGGAATGCAGTCTTTAAGGATCACAGGCAAACCATCTGGACTCATGTCTCAGTAGAAAATCAAGTCTAAATCTTCTATTTAAAAAAAATGATGAACCCCTGCAGTGTATTCTGGGCAAATTCCTGGGTATCAATTTTCTAGTGGGGGTGGGGAGGTAACATGCAGTGCCTATATATAGGCTTCCATCTTTGCACCAGATAAAGTAAAATAACAGATATCTGTAGTTGAACATGAAACAATTCAGAAGTGATCTCAGAAAAACTGGACTGATTTATAAGGTAAACACATTGGGGAAATAACTGTTCAATGACAATCTAAAATAAAAGAAGAAACAATGCCTTTTTTTTCTCTAGCAGACCTTGGGAATCCAAGAAAGAGAGGCCTGGAAGCAGAAAGTCTGCAGTCAGCCCCTGCATATGCCAAATCCCAGACAAAGTCCCCTCTTTCAGGTTTCACCTTCAGAAGCTACATCACTCTCCATCACCTTGATCCTCAAGGGTTTTCAGGTTGGGTTCCCAGGAGGGTCTACTCTCACAGGTACAAGGGCTACTCCATAGGCCCATACTCCTAGAACCATAATTTGTGAGTTTCTGCTAACAAGTTTACTTCTAGCAGTCAACCAGTAGTTACAATTAACTCAAGGCAAAAGTATTTACTCAGATGACGTAGTAAGAATGGTCATTCAAAACATCCCTCCTCCCCCATAAAGCTGGACAGATTCTCCCATGCATCCACATGATGCCCATAGGAAGAGTGGACACAAACTTAAAGTATGCTGGTAGTGAGGTTCATATGAAAGGAACACACATGGTCAGCGTAACTCAAGCCTCTGAAGTTATAGAGTCCTATTAGACTTTCACTTCTCATATTGTCATCAGGTTACTCTCTCCCACTCAATGGTGCAGGATCTCTCTTGGGCACATTGATCATCTGAATTCCTTGGGTCTGCTCCTAGGCTAATTGTCCCTTGGATCTACAGTTAATTCCCTTCTCGGCTGTCAGGGATCACATTCATTTCAACTGCTTCCTGCCTTGAATATCTATTGAGCAGCAGTGTCAAACTCAAATAGAAATGGGTACCATTAACCATGCATAAGGATTCCCATGACTGCAGATTGACTGAGAAACCCACATATTACAATTATCTGTTTTATTCTGATTTTTATTTGATTAAATGTTTCCCAACTCTTCCAGTAAATAGACCTGTCACAGTCTCATTGCTTTTCCTCCATTTCTCTGCCTGAAAACGTTGCATTTTTGAGCTCCCTTTTCTAGTAAGAGAAATTCTGCAATTGTCAGTTCAGAAATGAACCTCACACATCCAATAACTTTTCAAAACCAAACTTTATGGAGTTACTTTTCCGAAGACACGATTTTTTCATGTGGGAGATGGGGACATGAATGACAAGGTCATTTTTTTACACATTTCGCACATATTCAGTACTTAAATTTTGATCTAGCTTTTGGGGAAAGAGTAAGGAGTCAAGAAAAAAAATCTTTTGATAAAGTTTATGTGTGGGTGAGTATATTTGGGCATGTCTTTGTATAAAATCTGTGGCAGACCCAGAAAATACACCAGCCCTTACTCTGTTAAAAGAAAAAAATATCACCTAAGCAAAAGAAAATAAAACAAAATTCCATGGATTTGCCTTAATCTATATTTGCTTCAGATTGATGTTAGATATTCAACATTTTTGTATCATGGAAATAAAAATGAAAAATGTATTAAGAAACTACAGAAACCTTCATAGGATAAATATTTCCCAATTACATTTGAATCTGGTTCAGGCCTCCCCCAGGTGTGCTGTGGGTCATATAGGGGTTTAATGTCTCTGTTCTAGAAAGTGAATGTCTGCTCATTTCTGGATATGGTGTCTCCTAGTATGTCCAGGAACCCAGTGGAGAGAAGTGCCTTTCTCATTTTTTGTCTTTGTATAAGTGGCACCTAATACAATACCTTGTACACAGTGGGTATTTAATAAATTCTTGGTGACTGATTCATTCATTTTTACCTTTATACTCCCAGTCCAAGTACAGTGCCTTGATTATATTAGATGTCTAATGAGGTGTATGAGGTGTTCTAGCCCATATTTTTCTTTGGAACTTCCCTACTTATTTATTTTGTCATTTTTAAAAATTGGAATAATTACATCTTTTGACCCATGTAATTTCATTTATGATTTCTTGAAATACAGAGGTGGAAAACTCAGACTTTGAAAAGTCCATTGGGATTCAAATGGAGCTTCTAGACCACACCTTAAACCCAAATCACTCTGGCTCTCACTGCTTGGCCAACAATAGGAACCAGCCCAAGCCTCAGTTAGTCATTGTTTCGACTTTGGTGGCCAAGAGTGAATGTAAACAGCAATTGTTTCTGCTCTGGGCAGAAACACTGAGGATTTTTCCCTCCCAGAAGGATTTTTTTTTTAAGGTAAAAGAGACCATTTTTTTTTTGGTCTCATTTCTTACCTAGTTTTAATCACTGATTGAGTGTTGCCTTAGACACACTGAGACCTGGGAAAGACCTAAGCTTTAAAGGTCAAGGTCTCCCACAGCATCCTGGGCCATCTTCAGTTGTCCTGATCTATGTCTTGCCACTGGACCCAGATGGTTCTGGATAAGAGATTAAGACTGATGACTTTGCACAGCCCTGCCTCACTTAAATCCAATTCAGTTGCAAGTCAAGACATCACCTTCCTGATGGATGTCATTATCTCCTTTATTCAGAACTTCAGCCTCATGAACTGACTTACACTATAAAATTTTAGAACACATTACCCTACCTGTTCTTTCTTTGAGTCCTTAAGAATCATTTTTCCAATTTATTTACCTTATTTTTAATTTATGGAATAAAATAAGCATTTCCATAACACAGTATAAAAAAAATACAATCGTACATGAAATTGCAAGTCTATTATATACAACTTGCTATGATTTTTAAATACATAATAAAATTATAATGCAAATTTCTTTCTTTTCCTTCCCTTACCCCATGCCTTCCCTAGAGATGGCTACCTTTAAACACAAATAGGTATATACATGTAAAATTATTATACAAACTTCTGTTTATCAGTTCTTTCTCTGTAAGAAGATAGCATTTTTCTTCATGTGTCTTTTATAGCTAATTTGGATATTTATAATAGTCAAAACAACTTAGTTACTCAGTCATCCTTAAAACAATATTTCTGTTGTTGTATACAATCTCTTGGTTCTACTCATTTCGTTATTCATTATTTCATGGAAGTCTTTCCATGTTTTTCTAAGATCATTGAGCTCATCATTTCTTATAGCACAGTAATATTCCATCCATTTCATTCCAGGACATCCCTGTGATTTCCAGTTTATTGATACCACAAGGAAAGTGGCTATAAACATTTTAGAACATACAAGTTCTCCTTTGTCTCTAATCATCTTTGGAAACAGACCTACTAATGGAATCTTCCTGCCAAAAAAAATCTAGTTTGAATATTAAAGTCTGTTCCTGGTTTTCCTCTCCTCTTTTATTAATTATAAAATGAAATGTTCCCTTCACAAATTTCCTGTAAATTCCACCTCAGCAATTATTGGAGAGAGTTGGATCCATGATACTAGTTTCCCCTTTATTTCCACCTTTTAATGGATGAAAATATCAGTAGACAGGGTTCCAGCAAGTGACTAAATGATACATCGAGCAGTATGCTGGATGTTTAACACTTTGTTTAATAAATATTTAAAACTTTGTTTAACAAATGCTTAACAATTCTCTCTATGGGAGGAAAAAAAAATACACTCAACACATTTTAAAGTTCAATCTGCATTAATGTTTTCTCCATGATTTCCTTAAGTCTAGCTACTAAGTAAGTAATGATTTATAGGGCTCTCCAATTTTTAAACTTTAAATGCTCAGACTAAAAATTTAACAACTGGCTCTCATGAGTCAGTTTGAGGTAGCTCCAGCATATCTCTGTATGTCTCTCATCCATACCATTTCATACCTCCATGTAGTCAACACATGTTGTCTTTTTTTCTGAATTTTTCATCCTTTTCCTGTTTTCATCCAGGTGCTGTTTAGTATGCTTTGGTGACAATATTGCCTCTGTTTCCACCTCCACTGATCCTTATTTCAATGCTCACCAGCCAATTTTCCTCTGTACTGGATCCTGAATTTTAAAATATGAGAATTTTTTAAAATTTTATTTTGTTCTGAACTTAAGAAATAAAACAAGTTATTTCCATAATGACACTGCAAGTCTATTAGGTATAACTTGCTATCCCTTTTAAATATATAATAAATATACACTATTTCACCCCCATCCCCCTACTCAAACATACATTTTACTGATCTTATTCCTTAGTCATGAGCCCATCCTGGTAAATTTTTATAATATTCATAATGTCAAATTTGCCTCCATATACTAATATCTGTAGTTCACTCTGTTGTTACTCATGCTTTGTATATTTGTATATAGAAATCTCAGACTTGAGGTCTGGCTTCTGGCTTCTTTTGTTCTTCCCTTATAATCTTAGAGTTTCTTTCTCTAGTGCTGCTCTTTCTGCATAGTGACTATCCAAGGCCATTTTCTCCCCCCACTTTCTTTCAGTTAAAAAGCCATTTTTGGCTAGGTATGTAAAAAGTCTACTTGACTGCTTGACATGCCAAAGGTCTCCTTTTCTCATATATTAGCTTTCCTATATATTGGCAAGAAATTCACCTCCTTTAAGCCCTCTCCATTTCTCTCCCCCCTTGCTCTCTTTCTGTGTCCTTTACTCTCTCATCTCCATTCCTACATTTCACCCACTGCCCTGCTCCCACTTTACTGGCTCCCTGCTTCAGGCATCACAACTAATGTCTTGCAGCCTGGTGAAACATCAATTCCCACTATAGATAGCATCTCAGATTTACATTGTGAAGGCATTTTCCTACTTTTAAAAAACGATATAAATGATTTTTTGTTTCTGTAGAATTTTTATTTTGTAGTTTATACTTATGCTTCAGGTTCTTCAGTAATTACATATGTTTTAATGGTTGGTCTAGAAATATACCACCAGGTATGACCTGGTATATTTCTATGAAATTCTCCTGAGAATTCTAAGCATCTGATTCAGTAAGTCAAAAACAACATATGCTGCTTTCAAATGTTGAGAAAACATTTGTAGGACTCACATGGATGACTGTTGATAGAACTTTCTGGAAAGTGTAGCCAATGGAGCTTCCTTCCCTATTTTTCGTGAAATAGCACTAATCAATATACAGAGCTTTAGACTTGGTGTTTTGGCATGAAGTGTTTATACATACAGCCAGAATCACACAGGAGTCTTTACACTATTTCTCTTTATTGTCTCTAAATACCTACTGTTCTATAAATCCTTAGAAAGCTTTTGCTTAGGAGTTTCCCTATTTGCTAGGAATAATGGTGCTTGGAATACAGTAGACTCAATACTGTAGACATGGTTTTTGATAGATGGATTAAAACTGAAAATGAGATATCCTCTCATCTTACATAATTTTTCTCAAATCAGGGGGCCTTAAAATATGGTTTTATGAAACTTTATTTTTTTAAAAAAGATATTTGATCACTCTATTTTGATATAAGTGATTTTCTTTAAAATCTCAGATATTTTATTTCATGCATTTAAAAGACTGTGCTACTAGTCATTCCCCAACTGATAAATGGTCAAAGGATATAAATAGGTCATTTTTGGAGGAAGGAATCAAAGCTAAATATAGTCATATTTTAAAATGCTCTAAATCATTATTTATTAGAGAAATGCAAATTAAAACTATTTTGAGATAGCTTACAACTATCACACTGGCTAAAATGACAGAAGGTGAAAATGACAAATGTCGGAGGGAATGTGGAAAAATTAGGATACTGATACACTAGAACTGTGTCTCGGCATTGTGAATATTCCAACCATTTTAGAGAGTAATCAGGAATTATGCCAAAAGACTTATGAACCTACTTATACTCTTTAACCCAGCAATACTACTATTCGGTCTATTTCTCAAGGTGATCAAGGAAAAAAGAAAAGAACCTTTATCTTCCTAAATATTTTAGCAACTCCCTTTGTGGAGACAAGGACTGGAAATTGAGGAGATGCCCATCAACTGGAGAATGTCTGAATAAGTTGTGGAATAAGATTGTAATGGAATACTACTGTGCTGTAAGAAACAATGAGCAGGTTGATTTTAGGAAAACATGGAAAGACTTGCATGAACTAATGAATAATGAAATGAGCAGGACCAAGAGAACACTGTAGACACACAACAACTGTCTGAAGAGTAAATGTGGTTGACTAAACTATTCTGAGTTATATGAATATTCAAATCAGCTACAAAAGACCTAGGAAGAAAGATGCTCTACACCTCCAGAGAAAGAACTGATATATGGAAGTATATATTGTATAGTTTCACAGAAATGCTGGCCTTCTATAGTGTGGAGTTGGGAGGAAGGGAGGGAGAGAAACAGCTTGAAATTCAAATGCAATTCCCTAAAAAGTAAAAGGAAAAAAAATTATGCTGACAAGAAGCAATTCTAAAGAAATCACCAGACTGCCCAAGAGGACTATGGCCCCTCAAAAGTTAAGGACTGCTATTCTGGATCCCCAAACAGTTTCATTTTGAGCATCTTTAGAAAAAAAATAGTTAAATGGGATTATCATCTCTCACATTTTTATGCCATGCCAGGTTGTGTTTATTAAGTCATTTCATTCACATCTGACTCTTTGTAACCCCATTTGCAGTTTTCTTGGCAAAGATACTGGAGTAGTTTGCCATTTCCTTCTCCAGCTAGTTTTTTTTTTTTGGTTAAGTGACTTTGCTAGGGTCACACAGATAGTGTGAAGTATCTGAGGCTGGATTTGAACTCAAGTCCTCCTTACTATCTAGGTGATTGACTGGCAGATTCAGGAGGGAGCTGGGACCAGGGAAGGGGATCCAGGGAATCAGAGAGACCACCCAGAGTCAAAGTGAAGAAAAGGCCTCCCCTTGGACTAAACTGAGGTTTTTTGGAAATCAAAGGATTTGTGTGGTTGTCTAAGAACTTTATTTGGAAACTAAAGTTAATGGTTACTCCA
>CM053593.1:47877378-47895823 GCA_028646575.1 Pseudocheirus occidentalis
GAGAGAGAGAGAGAGAGAGAGAGAGAGAGAGAGAGAGAGAGAGAGAGAGAGTTCCTTTCCCAGTATCTGGAAGCTGACTGAAACATGAAACATGAACAGGATAAGACTTTGTTTATTTATGGTCTGGCTGATCCTTGAGTTCCAGGCAAGAGAAGTGGTGAAGGGTTTGAGATGTGCTGAAGTTTGTGAACTTTAGTGTGTGCTAGGGATTGCCCTGAGGACTGGACAAGAACCTGGGAGCTGTCTACCTCTGAGGACTGGATTAGAACCTGGCAGCTGTCTGCTTCTGAATCCAGCTGATTGTTTGGCAGATTCAGGAGGGAGCTGGGACCGGGGAAGAGGATCCAGGGAATCAGAGAGATCACCCAGAGTCAAGATGAAGAAAAGGCCTCCCCTTGGACGAAACTGAGGTTTGCTGGAAATCAAGGGGTGAAAAGTTTGTGTGGTTTTCTAAGGATTGTATTATTGACTAATGATATTTAGTAATTGGGAATCTAGCTTAGTGACTGATTGCTAGATGAGTGACAGATTAAGTTAATGGTTGCCCCATGAGTGGAAGATTGGTATGTTGTGAATTGATTGATTGAATCTTTAAGTGAGAAGGATTTCCCCCTTAGGGAAACCAGGTGATTCTTCTTTTGTTAATTCATTGATTGAATCTTTAAGTGAGAAAGATTTCTCCCTTAGGGAAACCAGGTGATTCTTCTTTTGTTCCTTGTTCTAAATATTGTGGCCACTGTAGTGAAAACTGTGTGCCTATTCTAATGTTAAGCTGTTATGAACACTATATTGTGACTTTCTGTAATAAGATGTAATATTGAGAATATTATATTGTGAATATTGTACTGAATTTTGATTTGTAATGGAATAAATGGAGTGTTCACTATTACTGTGTAATCTGAATCTTAAAAGCTGTTCACAAAAGCATTCTTTTGGGAATCTGCTTGTGCTTGGCTTTACATCATGTGATACTACTCATGTTCCCCATGAACTATCTGTAATCTACATATTTATTCTTTCCTTACTTACCAGGAAGCGAATATGCTTCAGAAGTTCAAAATGCTTGACATACATCCGTAAGTACTCCATTATTTTGGAATTGTGCAAGTAATTGGGATAATCATCAGGAAAAGGGTAATCACTAAAGGCTGTCATCTCCTTAGAAGTATTGCAAGTCAGAGACTTGTAGATAGCTGGTCTCCCTGCTTCTGATTTTTC
This sequence comes from Pseudocheirus occidentalis, assembly GCA_028646575.1. Lineage (NCBI taxonomy): Eukaryota > Metazoa > Chordata > Mammalia > Diprotodontia > Pseudocheiridae > Pseudocheirus > Pseudocheirus occidentalis. The sequence goes on from CM053593.1 coordinate 47,878,597, forward strand.
CTACCAAAAGAAAAAAAGGATTCTCAGTGTAGAGAAAGCACCAAAGATGATTTTTAAAAATGAAGCGCAGGGGTAGCTAGGTGGTGCAGTGAATAGAGCACCATCTCTGGAGTCAGGAGGACCTGAGTTCAAACCCAGCCTCAGATGTTTGACACTTACTGGCTGTGTAACCTTGGGTAAGTCACTTAACCCCAATTGCCTTGCCTTCCACCCTCCAAAAAATAAAATGAAACTCACTGGTCTGCCACTTTCCCTGTATGAGACAAAGTCATCCTTCTCAGTTATCAGTTAGTGAAAGAAATGTCATAGGACAAATAACTTAAAATAGAAAATAACACTCAACTAATTTGAGGCTTTAGTCCCTCTTCCCTATGCTAGGAAATATACCCACCTGCTGAAATGGTTAGTCTAATTATTATTCAATTAATAAATTATGGTTCATTTCAACGTTCCCCCCTCCTTTTTATTTTCTCTAGCTGTGTTGTCCTTTAGACCAGATCTAGAACTTAGAACTTTTTCACATTGGGAAAATACCACAAACTGTACCTATGTCCAGTGTTATGAAGAACATGCTCATTTGAAAGTTTGGGGTGTGAGGAATGACAAGGAGGGCCATGGGGTTTTAGGTGAGGAGCTCTTTCCATTTTTCCATTGAATAGTTTTCTATTTTAATGAGTTCTTCTTGATAAGTAGGTTAGAGAGTCAGTCTCTGTTGCTTCTGTATTTTAGAAAGACTGTGATTGTTAGTTATCAGAATTATTTGAATTCTTTATCTTGGAGCAAAATCCTAGTAATTCTGCCCTGCCCCCTACTGATGATGATTATTTAAGTACTACCAATCCATTTTTTTTTGCAACTTATTTTTAATTTTTGATTAAAAAATTTACTGGACAAGATAGAATTTGTTCTAGGCTTTAGAACTTTTACTGATTCATAATCACCCATGTGTGTTTTCTTAATTTTGTGGATCTATAACATAATAATAGCAATAGTTAGCATTTCTACAGCTCTTCCTATCCAGGCAACATGTTGAGTGCTTTGTAAATCATCTTTACTTCCAAATATATCCTTACTACCTGTCTTTTCCAGAGAGTCATTTCTTATAAAAAAAAGAAAGATAAAAAAATCAGTTCAGTAAAACTAACCAATTCATTACCCTTCTGAAAATATATTCAGTGTTCCATATCCATAATCCTTCTCACCTGTGCAAAGAAAAGCAGATGAACTTTCTCATCCTTTCTTCAGAACCAAGTGTGTTCATTATAACACACAAAATCCAACTCTTTTTTTTTGCTGTTTCCCTTCATGTTGTTGCTGGCATCACATGGAATTTGTAGACTCTTTCCTGAATTCTGCTCATTTCATTTTGCATTAATTTATGTCATCTCCTATGTTTTTATTTCTTAGTATTCATTGTTTTGTATGGCATGGTAATAATGTTCCTTCACACGTATCTTGTTTTGTTTAGCCGTTCCCCAAATGATAGATTTCTATTTTGTTTCTGGTTCTCTACTACTCCAAAAAGCATTGCTAAAATATTCTTGTGTATGTGGAGCCTTCCTTTCTGCTGTTGACCTCTGTGGAATATATGTCTACCAAGAAGATCTCTGGGTCAAAATGTATGGATGTTTAGGGAGCTTATTTTTAACATAATTCCAAATTGCTTTCCAGAATATTTATTAGATCAATTAATTTCTCTACCAATAGTATATTGAGCATACTTGTCTTCACAAGTTTCTCTAATATTGACTATCCCATTTTTTCAAACTGGATGGTTATGAAGGGAAACCGAATTGTTCAGATTTACATTTATCTTATTAGTAATTTGAAGCAGTCTTTCTAATAACTGCAAAGAGTTTACAATTTAAAGCACCATTTGTTCACATTTTTTGCATACTCATCCATAGGGAAATGAACCTTTATCCTACATATATTTTGTTATTTTGCTACTTGTTAGCTACCATATTCTTTTCAGTGATAATCTGTGCAAGGATTTCCCCCCAGTCAAAAGCTTCCTTTCTTATCCTTATTGCATTAATTTTGTTCATGTAAAAGCTTTTCAGTTCCTCAATTCCATGTAATGCAAAAAGCATATAGTCTGACTTCCTTCCTTCCTTTCTTCCTTTCTTTCTTTCTTTCCTTTCTTTCTTTCTTTCTTTCTTTCTTTCTTTCTTTCTTTCTTTCTTTCTTTCTTTCTTTCTTTCTTTCTTTCTTTCTTTCTTTCTTTCTTTCTTTCTTTCTTTCTTTCTTTCTTTCTTTCTTTCTTTCTTCAGTGTTGGCCCTTCCTGTAAAACAGCCTGAATTAAATATTGACTGATTTGATCTTTGCTGTCCAAGTGACTCCCAAAAATCTTCCCTAGCACTACAATTTGATAACACTGGCACTCGACTTTCTGTATAGTCCAACTCTCACAGTCATATATTACTATTGGAAAAACCATAGGTTTGACAATATAGACCTTTGAAGGCAAGGTGATATTTCTGTTTCTTAGTATCCTACTCAGATTTGCCATAGTTTTCTTTCCAAGGAGTCTTTTAATTTCTTGACCGCAGCCACCATTTGCAGTGATTTTTGAACCCAAGAATATAAAATCTGACACTGCTTCCATTTCTTCTCCCTCTATTTGCTAGAAAATGATGGACCAGTTGCCAAGATCTTAGGGTTTTTTTTTGTTATGTTATGCTGCAAGCCAGCTTTTACACTTTCCCTTTTCACCCTCATCAAGAGTCTTTTTAATTTTTCACTTTCTGCCATCAGAGTGATATCATCTACATATCTGAGATTGTTGGTCTTTTTTTTTCTGACAACCTTAATTCTGATTTTTTATTCATCTGGCCTGGAATTTTGCACGATGTACTCTTCATATAAATTAAATAAATAAGTGACAACATACAGTTTTGTCCTACTTCTTTTCCAATCTTAAACCAATCAGTCGTTCCCTATGCAGTTTGTTCCTCAGGAGACAAATAAGATGATCTGGCACTCCCATCTCTTTGAGGACTTGTCACATTTTATTATGATCCAGTCAAAGGCTTTAGTGTAGCCAGTGTAGGAGAAGTTGGTGTTTTTCTGGAACCCCTTTCTTTCTTTATAATCCAGTGAATATTGGCAACTTGGTTTCTAGTTCCTCAGCCTCTTCAGAAATCAGTCTGCTCTTCTGGTAATTCTCAGCTATTGCTGAAGTTTAGCTTGTAGACTCATAAGCATAATCTTGCTGGCATGTGAAATGAGTGCAAATATTTGCCCTTCTTTACATTTGGGATGCAAATTGATCTTTTCCAATCCAGTGGCCAAATTTGCTGACATATGGAGTACAGCACTTTAACAGCATCATCTTTTAGGATTTGAAATAGCTCAACCAGAATTCTAGCCACTTCCACTAGCCTTATTGTTAGCAATGCTTTCCTAAGGCTCACTTGACTTCTTTTTCCAGGGTGTCTGGCTCTAAATCAGTAACCATGCCATTGTGTTTATTGGTGATGTTAAAATCTTTCTTGTATAGTTCTTTTGTGTACTCTTGCCACTTTGTCTTAATTTCTTCTGCTTCTGTTAAGTCCCTACCATTTTTGTTTTTTATTGCCCATTTTTGCATGAAATATTCCCTTAATAGCTCGAATTTTCTAGAAGACCTCTTGTCTATCCCATTCTATTGTTTTCTTCTATTTCTTTTTATTGGTCATTTAAGAAAACCTTATCTTTCCTTGATATTTTCTGGAATCCTGCATTCAGTTGGGTATCAAATTATAATCAAAATGTGAACTATCTCACATATTTCATTAAAATGTATTCTCCAGGGGCTGCTAGGTGGTGCAGTGAGTAGAGCACCAGCCCTGGAGTCAGGAGGACCTGAGTTCAAATCCGGCCTCAGACACTTGACACACTTATTAGCCACATGACTTTGGGTGAGTCACTTAACCCCAATTGCCCTCCAAAAAGCAAAAAATAAAATAAAATAAAAAAAAATAAAAAGAACATATTCTTCTTGGGGCAGGAATTGTTTTGTTTTGTTTTGTTTTTTTTCCTTTGGCACATAGGAAGTGATGAAAATACATCCTTGTTGATTGATAGATTTTTATTCAAATTATCTTCTCTGACAATGAAAAATGACATATAGAAAGATGTCTGACCTTAGCAAAAGGTTTAAACTTACCTCATATCTCCAGAGGCCCCCAATGTCATTGCTTTCTTCAAAGCAGGTCGGTTCCAGTCCTTCTTCTAAACAGCACTTAATGGCACCTAGACCACTGACCCCAGCTCCAATCACTGCAACTCTTTTCACTGGCATGATCTTCTGCATCAGAAACACAATCATAGAGGTCTTTTAGTTCCATCTTTTGGAAATAAAATGATATTTAATAAAATGACATTTTATCACTCTGTACTTTATTCTATATTTCAGAATTTCAATTAAAATGAACAGGCTTTTATGATATTTCTATGTTCTGCTAAAAACCTATGCAATCCCTACTTTTATAGCATACTTAGAATCATCTGATAAGATCAAAGACCATGGTCACGTCTATTGGAATACCAAGTGTAAGGTCCAGAATTCCCCTGGCTGGGGAACCTTGTACCTCTACCATAACCATGGGGTTTCCTTTTTAATACACAAGGAAGAGGCCAAGTATCTCCATATGGATTATTATAAATCATTATGAATACTTACAAACAGGGGCAATCTGGGGTAGCTGCCAGACAGTTTTGCGGATCTTCTGTTCCTGAACCCCCAAATCCCCATGATAATTATAGAAAACAAAGGCAGGAGGAGCTAGAGAGTGCCTCACTACTGATTGTTAGATATTTTTGGTTTTCTGCTTAGTAATGAACTTGGGAGTTAAGCCAATGTTATATGTAAACATAAGTTTGCATATTATTAATGTCTGGGTCACAATATTCTGAGCATAGTATCTTAAATTTTGACTCAGTGTCTAAGTTACGATTTCTAAACAGGTCACCGGATTCAGGCTTCCATCTTTAATAGAGTTTTATGGCTTTTCACTTATTACTATCTATTAGGGTTTTTTCCCCATTTGAACCCTACACCATATTTCACTGCATAATCATCACAGATTTTATGGTATTTTCCCCCCAAAATAGGGTGCAACCATTATGTGAAGCTCTTTTGGTTTTTGTTTTGTTTTATTTTGCTTTTTGGAAAGGGGCAAGGCAGGGCAATTAGGGTTAAGTGACTTGCCCAAGGTCACACGGCTCGTAGTGAAGCTTTAAAAAAACTGGGCTGATATGACTTAGAAATTATTTATTACTAAACTGTCTTTGGTGCAAGATTTGGGTGCATTGAATACTTGTGAATATACATTAAAATTGGGAAGATGCAAGTCTTACCATATCACATGACTTACTCATGGCAGTTTCACCAGCCCACCCACTCCCCTTGTACCTACAGCTCTTCATTGGGCTGAGTGACAATACCATTAGTACTGCTGCAGTGCTCTAAATAAACCGTGCAAGTCAGTTTTCTGAAATGCACTGACAATGCACATGAACTGTGAATTCTAGGCTCGTGGCTCGCAATGCACAAAGGACAAATGCACATCCATATTCCACTGGTGAATGCATTGCTGCTCTGTTTACCTTTTTAACAACATGACAAATAGAATTGTGCCATGCAATGATTATGCAATGAAAGATAAGTTTTGGACTAAAAAAACAACAAAAAACAGGGTATTATGCTTATGCTGTAGCAACAATTATCTGGCCAAATACTACTGTATTTGTACAGGAACTACTGTTCCTAACACAATATGCTGAGACTTTCCAAGTACAAAATATCCCAAGTCATTGGATTGCTTAACAACCTTTTCTAGGTCATAGTTGATTATTTCCAAGATTAAAAATTACACCCTGCCTCTTGCCCCCAATTTTCATCTTCACACATAAAAGAGCTGCATTGATAAATCAGTCTATTGGTGTTGTAAATGTGGTCAGGGCTATAATAATCAGGCTGATGACCAGTCATCTAAATGACAAGTCATCTAAATGACATTATGATTTTATTTTCCTTCTTGGCCAAAAAAGTCTCAATTGAACAAACTGATCGCTTTATTTTTATTATGATTTCTTTTAGTCCTACCCTTAGGACAAGTTCTGAGTCCTTTGCTCTTGTAATCTTTCTATATACCTTTGGCTCATAATTCCCATCCCCAACCTGCCTTCCCCCACCTCTCATGTCCAGTTGGAGCTAGTTAACTTTCGTTAAGCCAGTCAGTCAACTAGCTTTTATTAAATAGCTTCTATGTGTTCTCCACTTTGCTAAGAACCAGAAAGTCTATGATTAAATTTCTCATTACTCAGGTATAGTGCTATAACTCTGATGTGTGTGTGTGTGTGTGTGTGTGTTAGAGGAGGTAGAGTAGGAATATTGTCTAATAACTATTGTATGTGTAAAGCATCTAAAACCTCATAAATGTATAATCACAACCTGCCATAGTGGATAGACAGATAACTGGCCTTGAAGTCAGAAAGTTCTTAGTTTGAGTGGTACCTCTGAAATATGCTGATTTTTTTTTACCTTGAAAAAAGTCACTTATCTTCCTGGTACCTCTGTCATCTCTCTAAGACTACTAGTTGTCTATCAGGTACTGATCTGCTTTGGTAGAGGGGGTTTCCTCACTGGACATTCCTAATGCCAATGAAATCATAGGAACAAAAATACTGTGTGTTAGAAGGGGATGTTAGTAAATGACTTTTCTGGAGAGGGAATGTGGATCATGACTCAGCCTGAGAATAGAAGAGCAGCTGTGCCACAGAAGCACATAAAATCTTTCTTGGGCCCCCCATGGGTTTTTTTAATTTCAGTTCTTCCAGTTGGGACACAGCAAGATCTCAAAAAGGGAACAGAGAGAGGATTCTGGAATGATTTTTCAAATTTATCTTTGTATCCCAGCCCCTTGTACAGTATTTTTCATGTGGTAGACTTTTAATAAATGCTACATGAATTGAATTTTGAATGAGCAGTCATAGGTCTCAAAGTGTGACCACTGTTAGATGCAGCATTTGCAGGGAATGCTCAGGTGTCATTGTTAGGCAGTTGGTTAAATTCACAACAAAAGGCTGAACCTGTCATAACAAAAATTTTGGATATGTTGACTTTGTATTGCCTACAGAACATGCAGTTTTTGGCCACCAGGCAGGTAATGATTCTGGAATAGAGGTGAAAGATGTATGCTTGGCATAGACATTTGGGAGTCATCTGTGTAGAGATATTAAGTGAACTCATGCAAGTGTTGAAATCATGAAAGGAGAGAGTATAGAGAGGAGAGAAAAGCATCCTGGACAATCAATCAATTAATTAATCCATCAACAAGCATTTATCAAATAGCTACTGTATACTAGGGACAGGTAGATGGTACAATGGATAGAGCACCTGGCTAGGAGTAAGGAAGATTCCTCTTTATGAATTCAAATCTAGCCTCAGATACTTACTGTGTCCTTGTGTTACTCAACCCTGTTTGCCTCAGTTTCCTCATCTGTAAAATGAGCTGGAGAAGGAAATGGCAAGCCACTACAGTATCTTTGCCAAGAAAACCCCCGATGGGGTCACAAAGAGTCAGAGCAATGAAATGACTTAGCAACAAAAATTGTATACTAGGCCCAAAGACAAAGACAGTACATTCCAGGCCTGGGGGACAGTCTGTACAAATGCATAGATGCAGGAGAAGATAGAATCAATTTTGGAGAAACACTACTAGAGTTTAGTTGGATTGCAAAATTGGTGAAGGGAAGTAATATGAAGTAATCCTTGAAAGCTAGGTTGGAGCTGGATAGTGGAATACTCTGTAGAGCGCCTTAAGTGTTATTTGAATGCAATTACTGTGACTCCCTTCACTGTCTCTCTTCCCAAGTATGTTCTTTGGATTAAGTATCTCTGGTTTCTCTAAACAGTGCTTTATATAGCTCGGTCTCCAAGCCTCCTTTACCCCATCAGGTCTCCTACCTGAGCCCAGCCGTGATCCCCCAGGTGGTGGTGTTCTGGATTATTTCACATTACTTCCCTTTGCCAATTTTGCAATCCAATTTTGCCCTCCTGGGCTATCCTCAAAACGGTGTTTCCTATGCATTTATTAAGATCAGACAAGATTTTTTCATAGAAAAAGATTGAGATCTCTTTCTTTCTTTGATAACACTCTGATTAGGAATACTAAGTGAGATACAGAATGAGTAAGTAACATTTGCCTGCCAAAGGTGTTTGTCACTGTCATTGGAGATATCTAGCACAGAATCCGAATGAGAGAGGGATTCCTTATGAATTGTGAGATCTTACAGATAACTGTATCTATCACATAGACAGTATCTATCCCTGAACTACTACAGAAACTTTTCAATGAGATCTCCAACCAAATTGAAGTGTCTATTAATATTTTATATAAGACAAACAAAGCAGTTGAAGAACATATTCTCTCCAGACTATATTATATAGTTGACCAGACAGGGCACTGATTTTATACAGGAGTCCCCATATCTTGGCTAGACATTGGACAATGAGATGGGTTCAAAACAGAACTGGAGAAAAACAATAGAGTGAATTGTACTTGGGAAATTGCATACCACTTTTAATGATTTCAAACTATTACATACATTAGGTCATTTGGACCTCATTAACTCTTAAGGTAGCTGCTAAAGGTTTTTATTATTGCTTACATTTTCAGACAAGAAACTTGAGGTTAATTAAATGACTTCCTATGTTCACATTTCCAGCAAATGTTGAACTCAGTTTTTGATGTCATGTCTAACGTTCTCCCTGTTAAGCTATGCTGCCTCTCAAGATATTATTAACAGCGTGTATTATGGGGAAAGGAGATGGGCTGATAATATAGGAGAGTGAACTATCCGATGAACAATACACTGTGTTGGTACTCACATAATGTTAGGAGACCTAGTGGAAGATCCCTAGTATGTTATATGAAGTATATTATATAATAATCATATGTTATATGAAGACACGGACAGGGATGGAAGAGGAATGAGAAAATGTGTCTGGATTATTATCTGTACTAGTGGAAAGAGCAACTATAAGGATGAGGTCACAAATATACTGAAGCTCATGGATCTTTCTAACCAAAAAGTTCACCATGATGTGAATAATTTTCTTAACATAGACTCTTCCGTATATAGTTATACTGACCTTTAAATGGTGGGACCATACTCAAAAACCTTTCTAGCTTGATGGAAACAGCATGATTCCATGGTTATTGATACTTAAATGTTATACTAATCCTTTGTCAAGGTACCAGAGAAGGATTTTTTGTGGGATGTATAAAGTCCAGGGAAGTATGTGACCTTTCTATATGAGGGAAACAGGATGTAACTCTTTGAAAGCTGGGTATAAGTTAGCTACATAAAATGTTTGTTAAATGAATGAATTCCATTTATTTCATTTCCCCCACTAAGTTACTAAATTGGAAGATGGAGGGAGATAAGGATGCTGTAGAAAGTATCCTATATTATTCTTGTAGAGGAAAAATATAGGCAAAAATCCCCAATTAGATAGATTCAGATTTGGTTGATGGCTGGACTCAGAGGAGCTAGTTGTACATCAGCTTGAAACTTTGCATCTGTGTCTTTGAAGAGCCTGCTACCCATTCTTACACCCAAATCATTGCCAAAAATATTCAGCATCTCAGGGTAAAGCATAGATCCTTGGAGACTCTTTATATATTGTACCCTCCTAGCAGAATGTCAGTTTCTTAGAGAATATAATATGGTGGGGGCACTCATAGTGGCCTGTTAGGGCACTTCACATCAAATTCTGACTCTCCCTCTACCTCAAAAGTGCCTGAGATTCAGTATCTCCATTTATAAAATTAGGAGATAGGATTAGAAGATGCATGAAGTCCCTCCCAGCTAAATTCTCTGAGAACTTCTTAGGACTTTCCCTTCCCCCTGTCCCAATCATGGATTAAGGGATGAATTCTTTAGCTGTTCTTTTCCTGCACTGACTTTTGTGGACTGATAACAGATCCAGAGGGTATAGGCAATTGCTAGGGCTGGTATACCCGTAGAACTGATCAAGAACCTAAATCACCCAACTTCAGTACTAACTGTATGATCTTATGATTTGACAAATCTGTGTCCTATACCTGTGATCTCATGGTTTCTATAGACAGGTAGCAATAACACAATAATGATAATGATGATGATGATGATGATGATGATGAAAGCTGGCATTTAAATATTGCCTACTAGGTGCCAAACACTTTATAAATATTATTTCATTTGATCCTCACAGCAACTGTGGGAGGTAGGTGCCATGATGATTCCCATTTTATAGTTGGAGAAACTGAGGCAGATGGCAGTGAAGTGATTTGCCCAGGATCACATCACATACTAGCTAGTAAGTATCTTAGGTAAGATTTGAACTCAGGTTTTCCTGACTCCAGGTCCAGTACTATGGAACTCCTTAGCTGCCTCTATAGAGAGTGATAAAACAAATCTTTGTAGTTTACAACTTCTATCGTCCCATAAATTGATACTAATGGGAAAAGCATAGAATGCTCACAGAATGTTAGCACATGAAGGAAGCTTAGAGATAATGAGATAATGAAGTTGCAGCTCTGGAGATGAGCTCTGTCTCCTCCTGAGGAGTCTAAGGTGATATTACTGGCCCAAGATCACATAGTCATTTCATAGTCATACTGGGCAAGATTTCTCAGTCTAAAGAACAAAAAATGAGAACGACCAACAGAAACACACAGAGCTTGTTTAAAAACATTTTTCTGGCTTCATAAATTAATTTTGAAAACCAGCATTCAAAAGCTGAAGTGCTTAGTCTGATGCCTTCTATATATTTGAGGTTCAGTGCTATTAATGTGGGAGTGGTAATCTTAAATTAATTCGGCTTATTAAAAGTTTCAAGACATTTGTCTGTAATCCTCTCTGCCTGCCCCTCTTACGTGTCCTTATCTCTTCTGGACTTTTAATTTCCCTAATGAAGGAGGAAAAGGAGGGGCAAATTTCATCCCTATCACTACTTCAGTTCGATCTAATAAGCATTTATTAAGGATATATTATGTGCCAGGCACTGTTAGCTGCTGGACATATGAAAGGAAGGGAGGGGGAAATAAAGCAGTAAACACACCTTCTAAGTGCCAGGCATCGTTCTCAGCACTTTACAAATACTATTTCATTTGATATGAGGACAAAAGGAAATAGCCCCTGACTTCAAGGAGATTGCCTTCCACTAGGGGAAAACAGCAGGTATTCAGTTAAATAAATGGAAAATATATGCAAAGTAGATAGAAAGTAATTGGCAGGGCAAGAGCAATAACTAGTGAGACATTTACCATCCTACCCTTCAGTTTCACTGAAAAAGAAATAGATCGATGTTTAGCGAGCTATTGACCTCTTCAGTCCCCAAACTCCTCTCACTGATGGATTTTCTGCACTGGATTCAATATTATTGGTTACGATATAATAAAGAACATTTTTCAACAATGCAATGATGTAGCCACAAAATAACATTTAACTTGCATTCTTCATACATTTTTAGAAAATAGAGTTCACCAAACTAACCTGGAGCAAAGGTGTGTCCAATAGCACCGTACAACAAAGGAGGGAGCTACTGGGTGCTCGCCAATTGAGGATATGCTGCTTCCACTGTTCTCTCCTGGATTGAGCCATCCCACCTATGTTATATTTATATGATGCTTAATGTTGCAAAAACTCCTCCCTGTTTCTCTCCTCTCCTTCTTTTGGCTTTAATAAGTGGAGTGTACATGTAGAAATTGGGCATGTCATCAGTTTTTTTTCCCCCTTTCCTAAATTGAGTCAGTTCAGACTGAGAACCACAGTGGGTCTACACCTTGTTCTACTTAACAAGCATTCAAGGTCCAGGTCCATAGCTCTGGAAATTAAGGAACACTATTTTACCATCTCAATCACAGGTGATCACATTACTTTACCCTGGTTAAACTCAAAAGAAACCGATGAACTAAAATATTAATTCATTAAAAAAATAGTTTAAGTAACATAATTGTCAAGATGTTCGCTCAGCTACTCATGACATTTCCTTCAGCCACGACAAAAGCCAATAAATGAAACCAAAAGAAAGCTAAAAGGTTTCATAAAGATGTTAGTCACAGGGCTTGACTTCCAATCTCATGTCATCACTTAGACCTCCCAGAACCTCAGGTTCCTTACTGTAAAATGGGAAAGATAAGAATTAGATTATCTACCCCATAGGGCTCTTATGATAAAGACTCTTGGTAAGTCTTAAAGTACACTAAAAAGGGAATTATTTATTTTTCTTTATGTTTTTAAGAGATGTCAAGAAATCATTAAAGCATGATTCACTCATTACCCCTACAGACACAAATCTGCCAATCAGTTGGCCATTAGAGGGTTTTTCAGTGTACCATTTTCTCATGACAGATTTGTCACAATTAGTGTGGGAATCCTTTTTTTCCCTGTATTCTGAGGGGAATGGTGGGACTTTAGTTACTGCTGAGAGATAAAACCCCCACCTGAAGAGTTGAAGTTAATTATAACTTTAGGTGACATGATTAATGTTACCAAATATTTCAGGATAATAAATTAGTGGAAATTGGGGTGTTTTCTTAGCTTTGGAACCCGGAGAGAGTAGCCTCTTACAGAAGGGAAGGTTCATCACAAAATCAACAATAGGAAAACATCAGAGCTTGAGCGAAGTTGGCATCATGAATGAAAATAGGGTCAGTGACATTGTCTTTTGCTACACTACCCATCTGCTCCATGAGACCATGTAACTAAATGTAGAAGAAGGTCTTTGGAGTGGAGCTCCAGCAAAGATTAGCTTCATGTACATGGCACATTTAGCTTTAACAAAAGGAGTGCCATGGCTGGCCTTGTCCTTTCTTGCTTGAGCTCCTTTAGAGCAGGGACTGCCCTTTGCTTTTCTTTGTATCATTAGTGTTAGCATAGTGTTTGCTATATATTAGGTGCCTAATAAATGTTATTGATTGAATGAATGACTCGAGGGAAGATATTGTAACACCACTACTTTGCCATGTCTTCCCACTCAGATCAGAGGTACCTTCCCTGAGAGGCCGCTGCTAAGAATTGCCAATGGAAAAAGCAGTGACATCCTTGGTAGAAAGTCAGGAGGCAAGTCACTGCCAGGTGGGAGATCAGAGTTGCTCATAGAGCACAGGCCAGAATGGTTGCAGGAAATGGTAGACAGTTGTAGCTTAATAGACAAAAGAAATCCATCAATTCCTATTCCAGAGCCTCCTGGTGTCATATAGTTGACCTCAGATTCTCCAACATGATACCAATGGCACATAAGCTCTTGCAGTTTCTTCTACAATGCTGGAAAGATTTTTGAGTAAAATCTGAGTCTGCTATCCAGGAATCAATCTAACTAGAGAACAATACACTAGTGGGTTGGTCCCTGATGAATCTTTGGCCATGGCAATCCAAGGAAGAGTCAAATGAAAAATTGTCTTTGGTCCTGTGTCTTCACACTCTCTGCACTCCATTTCCTCAGAGAGATAGGTAGAAAACCAGGAATAAAGTGCTAAGTTATAAACAATTATTAGTCTGTGTATGAACAAACCCTGGCTTTCCTCTCTTACTTGCTTTGGGACCTTATATAAGTCATTTTAACTCTCTAGACCTCAGTGTTCTCATCTGCAAAATAAGGGAACTGGATTAGTTGACTTTTGCGGTGTTGTCCAATTCTCAAGGAGATTCTGTGGTCTTAAGACGCTATGATCCAGAGGCTGTTGGAAGGCACAAATGATAAAGCAGGAATCTGGAGTTAGAAAGAGCTGTATTCAAATCTGCCCCCAGATCCTTACTAGCACGACCCTAGGCAAGCCACTTCAACATTGTGCCTCTGTTTCCTCATCTATAAAATAATAGTACCTATCTCCCAGGGTCCCTGTGAAGATCACATGAGATAATATTTGTAAAATCCTTCGCAAACCTTAAAGAACTATATAAATGCTATCATAAATATTATATTATACTTCATTATTACCAATGAGGAAATGATTAATTACTGATGTGGGAACTGTATCATATCCTACTATGGATGTGTAAGCCCATCATTACCTTATTGAAGACAAGGTCAAAAGCAATATCAAATTAGAAGAAAGCCTAAAGATGATTAGGAAACATTGGAAACAACTGGCAGACCTCCCACCTGACCTATTCAAATGAGTTAATGCTGTTGAAAAATGAAAAATAAAAGAGGAACTTATTAAGCTGTGTCAGACACTGAGTCATGGGAAAACAAACAGAAACAAAACAAACCAAGAAAGTCCCTGTTGTCAAGTAATATGCATTCAGAGGATATTTCCTCATCAAGGAATTCCTTATACCAAAGAAAGCATAAGTCCCATCCAGAAACTGATAGAATATGGGGGATCGGTAGCTTGGGAAAGGCATTTTGTTCAAGAAAGTCTTAAGGATGCTACAGGGAGCCAAAGAGTGATTGATTACCACGTTGGATAGTGTTAAATGAGTTATTCCTAGGACTAGAGGTTGGGAGTGGGGGAAAGGAAGAGAATAAAGGATTCAATGGTATGGCCTGAAGATAACTAGGGAAAAATGGTGTGGGGATCTGGGTTGGGCTAGAAAGGATGAAGGTCCAACAGTCAGAAGTCAAGGGACCTAGATTAGTTTGGTGGAATTGCTGGGCTGAGCAGGAGTCTGAAGCACAGCAGCATGGGGTGGGGGTTTGGGTCAGATTAGAAATGGTGAGGACTTATACGGGAGAGAAACCAATAAGCTTGAATATTGCCGCTTACTCCAAAGCTCAACCCATGTAAAACAGATGATAAAAGGCTTTCCTCCTCTTGGCAAAAAGGTGGGGGACTATGGGAGTAGAATGTTGCATATATTGTCAGTCATGATTGATTTGTCTGTTTTGCTCCAACATGGGTTAAATGGAGGTTGAAGGGGGTTAAATTGGGAAATCACTATGAGGCTGATTGATATCTGTATCTACCCAAAAGCTATTAAGAAGTAGTATGGCATTCATATGGATAGAGAACCAATGTCTAGGTCAATGAGACCTAGGTTCAAAGTCTTCCCTCTGACACATACTCTCTGTGCCACCTTGTGCAAGTTACTTAAGCTCTTGGGTCCCCCCAGGCCATTCTCTGAGACTATCAATTGCGGAGGAGGTGCTGGTATGTCATGGTAGAGGGTACTTACTCATTAAGGAATTCCTTATACCAATGAAAGTACAGGTCCTATCCAGACACAGTTGCCACAATAAGGAGAACAATAGAGCACAGAAATAGCAGTCAGCCAATGCTTGATCTCCTTGTCAAAGTGGAGAGAGAAGGAAGGCAAGTACAGTATCCATTTAGAATGCAAAATCATTTGTCAAACTCTGAGGATGGCAGGAGAGTATGAGCAGTATTACCTTAAAAAGGAACACAAAGTAGTGGAGGAAAATAGAACTCTGCAGAAAGCTCAACCTGAAACCTGACCAATCCTCATAATCCCTGGAACATACAAGGAAGAAATTATGTGATTATAATTATAATTGTGATTATAATTATAATTAGTGCTTATGTAGAGCTTTGAAATTTGCAAAGTGCTTCATGTTATCTCATTTGATCCCCACAATTACCCTATTTTACAGATGGGGAAACTGAGGCTGAGAGGTAAAGTGACTATAGAAAAAGTAATAAATGTGTCAACTTGTTGAATGATCAAAAGCCATTTTTAACCGTTATTGGCAAAACTACCACATTTGGAGCACAAAGTGACATAAAAAGAAGAAATTTCAGTTAGACAAATTTAGGAAAAAAAAAACCCAGACTGACAAAACCACATACCCAGTAAAGAAGTATATGGTGGAGATGTTCTTGAAATCACTGGGTGATCATTTTATAAGACATAACAGAGAGGGAGCCATGCAAACAGAATAGCAGTAAGTGCTTATTCAGGGTGGTAATAATATCTGAAAGCGAGTAAGCAGGAGAACCGAATAACTACAGACTGATCTATACATTTTCTCTCATCCCCTTAAATTCTTTATGAAAATGATCCACCTCAAAATGGAGGACTTGAAAATGGAACATGCTGGCTTTCATAAATTACTCTCTTAAGCAGGCAGCTGAACAGACAGTCAACAAATATTAAGTATCTTCCTCCTGGGGAATGGACAGATGAGAATGATTTGTTCTAACGGCCACAGCAGCAAAAGCAGGTGCTGTGAAATACTCGGAACTTGGTTGGGCATTGAAGACACCAAGGTCATCCATTGTATCCTGGGCCATTGCCAGTTTTCTTGACTTTTGCCCTGCCACTGGACTTCCATGGCTCAGGAAGAAAGATTGAGGCTGATGACTTTGTACAACTCTGCCTCACTTAAATTCAATTCCCACACAAGTCAAGACATTACCCATCATTGGTCATCTTTGAGTCTTTGCAAAGGAAGGATGAACAACATTAAGCACCTACTGTGAGCTAGGCACTGTGTTAAGCCTTGGGGATATGTAGAAAGACAAAAGACAGTTTTTGCTTTCAAAAAGCTCACATTCTAAAGGAGGCAGGGGTGGGGTGGGGGGAAACAACTGTCAGTCAGTCAATAAACATTTATTAAATACATGCTATGTGTTAGGCACTGTGTTCAGTGCTGGTTATTCAAAGAAAGATAAAAACAATCTCTACTTTCAAGGTACACTTAGTTTGATGTAAACAATATGTAAACAATAGTGTACAATCTATGTATATTGAACAGTCAGTTTGATGAACTGGCTTAGGTATGGTGACATAATCACAGCCTGTAGTGTGTGTTCAGTCTTTCTTCAGTTATGTCCAACTGTCCGTGACCCCATTTTGGGCTTTTCTTGGCTGGAGTGGTTTGACATTTCCTTCTACAGTTCATTTTACAGATGAGGAATTGAGGCAAATAGGGTTTAGTGCCTTGCCCAGGGTCATATTGCTAGTAAATGTCTGAGGCTGGATTTGAACTCAGGAAGATGAGTCTTCCCCAATCCATGCGCTGGGCTCTATCCACTGGCCTAATCTATAAAATGAGCTGGAGAAAAAAGGGAAAAGGGGGCAACTAGGTGGTACAATGGATAGAGCAACAGCTCTATCCCATAATGTATCGCCATAATGTAAAGCCAATCAGCAGTAGATTTCTGAGAGAAAGCTACTGTGAGGAGCTTTTAAGATTCAGATTACACAGTATTAGTGAACACTCTGTTTATTCCATTACAAATCTTTATTCAGTACAATGTTCACAGTTTCAACAGTTCACAATAT
>CM053593.1:47896323-47958341 GCA_028646575.1 Pseudocheirus occidentalis
CTCTCTGTCTCTAGAATTCTTCTTTATATACAGCACTGGCATCCTGTCTCAGCCAATAGCCTTCTTCCAAATTAGCAGGGGAATTCATACCTTCTCAACAATGGACAAGGTTCACACCTTCCATACTTAGCCCTAAGTTACTAAGTGCTAAGTATCTGATAAACTGATTACTATTACACATTACTGTACCATAAATGGAGAGAGTTCAAATTTTTCTAATTTACCCATTTTACAAATTTACTAATTATGAGACCATGGACAACCCAGGTCATAGAAAACATTGCAGGGGGGAGGGGGAATGGGGAAGGGGTTTGGGGTCAATTTAGGGAAACTCTGGTTTCCAGGAATGAAGAGAGTTCCATTTTGAATGAATTCTGCAAGAAAGTATTGTACTAGAATAAAGATTCTTATTTTGTTCTTTTTATTTAGATAACTTTTATTTCCATTTAATCCTTTGGTAGAGGAGAAAAATACATCACAAAAAAATTGTGCAGAGAACAGTGCATGGAGTACACTCTACTAAAACACAACCTATACTCCAGCCAGGGCTGGTAACAGCCGTTAGGAGAGGAAACGAAAGAGGCCTCGAAAGCCAGATTCCTCCTCCTTAGAATGAGATTTCTACTACGTCTCCTGCTCCACAAAACTCATCTTATTTCACAATATCCAACAAGGTGAAAGTGAGATTCAAGCAGAATAGAATAAAGATTCTTAACCTGGGTACATGAACTTGGCTTTAAAAAAAATTTAATAATTGTCTTTCGGCATAACTGATTTCCTTTATAATTCTATGCATCTTATTCTACTGTTTAAAAATATTATTTTGAGAAGGGATGTATAGACTTCACCAGACTGCCCAAGGAATCCATGACACAAAAGATTAAGAATCCCTGGACTATACATTATTATCTGAATTGGAGTTCAGAAAAAGACAGTTGTAGTCACATACCAAGGTCCAGAATTCTACAAAAACAGTAGAGATTTAAAGACACCAGGCAAAATGATCTGTTTATTCCTTTGTTCCCAGTCAAAGGTGTGCAGTGTGAGAAAGCGTTCTGATTTCTCTTCCACTGGCCAGTGGGATGTTGTGGTGGATAATGACGGGATTCAGGAATCCTACATCTTTGATGGGATCATGGTTTGCAGTGGCCACTATACTTACCCTAATATGCCGCTAAAAGACTTTCCAGGTAAGTCACCTATAAGGTTAGAAAGAGTCACTGAAATTTTTAAAAATATTCTATATATGTATCCTATCATAAATGAGAACAAGAAATGAGTGACCTTTATATTGCTAGTCATTTGGAGCAATTGAATGGTGTAGCAAAATACATAGAGAATCTTTGTATTCTTTGTGTTCTGAATAATTTAGATTTATTTTAGTAGCTAAGAACATATATATGTATATATATATATGTACACGCACATATATGTGCATATATATTGGGTCTGCTCACATTAAAATGTGTATGCATGTATACATATATGAATATATACAAATATACATACATGTATATACTTACATATGTGTGTATACATATATACGGGGAGAGAGAAAGAGCACAGTTAGATGGCTCAGTAGATAGAGTACTGGGCCTAGAGTCAGGAATACATGAGTTCAAATTCAACCTCAGACACTTACAAACTGTGTGAACATGGTAAAGTCACTTAACCTCTGTTTCCCTTAATTCACTGAAGAAGAAATGGCAAATAAGTCAGTCTCTTTGCCAAGAAAACCCCATGGACAGAATTGGCATGCTAAATTTCACAGTGGAAAGGGGGTTGGGGTAGGGCTAGGTGGTGCAGATAGAATGCTAGCCCTGAATCAGGAGGACCTGAGTTCAAATCTGACCTCAGATATGTACTAGCTGTGTGACCCTGGACAAGTCACTGAATCCTGTCTGCCTCAGTTCCTTATTTATAAAGTGAGCTCGAGAAGGAAATGGAAAACACTCCAATGTCTTTGCCAGAAAATCTCACATGGGGTCACAAAGAGTTAGACATGACTGAAAAATGACTGAACACAATTGGTCCATGGGGTCACAAAGAGTCAAAAAGAAATGAATAACCAGACAGCAATGACAATATGTGTAATATATTATAGAATACATGTATTATATAATGTATATATATATGCATACGCATATGTATTATGCATACATACACATGCATTAACATAATACAATTATCCAACCTATATTTCCAAAGACCTCAATGCTACCTTATACAGTGGGCATAAAAATTATTTTTTTTAAAAAAAGGCAAAAACCCCAGAGGGCAACATATAATCCAGGAGTGATTTATTTGCTTAGGACCTCATTAGTCATCTCCAAAAGCCTTAGGCTCCCCTAAAAAATTACTCAGGTCTTCCCGACTCTAGGCCTTGTGCTCAATCTACCTCCACTGAGCCACCAGTGGTCTCCTTTCTTTAGGATGACTGAATTATAACTGCATTTGTCTTCAAGCTCATCTTTCCAATATTCTGCTGCCTCTATAAAGCAATTAAGACATTATTAATTAAAATTCTTGGAAGTTATTTTAGGTTTCTGTAGAGTAGATACCCTCTTCCAAGGTCAGTTCATAATGAGAAAAAAGAAAATTATCTCCCCAAACTCAGCAAACAGAAAAGCTTATGAAATATAATTTCAGTTCCCAATGATTTTAGTTACTTCATCCTTTGAATGGTACACTGGGCAGAGTGTTGACCTTGGAGCAAGGAAGGCCTAGTATCAAGCCCCACCTCTGACTCAAACCAGCCATGTGATCCTTGACAAGTCATTTAACTGCTGCCTGTTCCAGGAAACTCTCTAGGGTTCTAAGTTGCAAAGATGGTGCCCTAACCTACAATAAGGGGGGTTTCCTCATCTGGGAATTCCTTGTATCAATGAAATTACAGATGAATTTTCTGCTTTACCACCTCAACATTGAGTAGGATGACTTAAAATAAATAAAAGAATATTGCTGAAAGACATGTGGTAATCAGTCAACTAGCATCTATTAATTAAGCATCGCTTGCATGCCAGGCACCATACTAAGCATTGGAGATACAAAGATAGTTCAAAGACAGTCCTGGATCTCACAGTCTAATGGGAGATTATACATGCAAACAGCTATATATAGGATAAATCAGAAATAATCAATGGAGGAAAGCACTAACATTAAGAGGGATTGGGAAATACTTTTCCCAGTTACCCATCTCCCCTTATTCCCATTACTTGTTTCCCAATCCCTCTTAATACTAGGGCTGAGTTGAGATTTTCCTTGAGACTTTATCTGAGGCTTAAAGAAATTCAGGGAAGCAGAGAGGCAGTATTAGCAACCAGAGAAAATGCCTGGAGTAGGGAGATGGAGTGTTGAGGAGCAGTAAGGAAGTCAGTATCACCGGATCATAGAGTAATTGGGGGAGAAGGGAGAGAAGGGGCTAAAGGAAAAATGGAAAAATAGGAAGGGACTAAGTTATGAAGGTCTTTCAATGATAAATGAGTTTTATATATGATCTTGGAGGTGCTAGGGAGCCACAGAGTTTATTGATTAGACAAATTTGAGGAAGATCACGTTGTCTGCTGAGTGAAAGAGGGACTGGAATGAGAAGATTCCTGAGGGAAGGAGACCAACCAGCAGACCATTACACTAGTCCAGGCTTAAAGTGATTAGGTCCTACATCAGGTCTGTGGTCAGAGGAGAGAGGGGAATTTATGTGGAGGTAGAAATTATTGGGCTTAATTGTATGGAGACTAGCAATGTGGACATGAGAAGTAACTTAAAAGCACATAGATGACCATATATTAATGGACTTTGGTCAAAGAGAATGAGAGACAGAAGATCACCCAAGCACTAAATTGTTACCTTCAGGTTATTAAAAGGTGCAGAGGAAAGCTTCTGGGGCATTGGGTGATCCCTGTCCAGGGAGCATTCGTGGAAGGACATAGATAAGAATCCCACAAGATGAGGGGGCGTGAATGGATTGAGATCTGCACCAATGAAAAGAGCACAGATATCTATGAGATTATGGATCTATCTAGTTAATTAGCCAACAAACATTTATTAATTGCTTTGCCACTTGCTGGACACAGCACTAGGTGCTGCACATACAAAGAAAGGGGGCTTGCCCTCAAGGAGCTTATATTCTAATATGGCAGATAACATGCAAATTACGGTGTGTAAAAATGGATGTCCTCCAAAGACTATTTGGAAGCCATGTATGGGATAAATGGAAAGTAATCTCAGAGGCAACACATTAGCAATTACAGGAGACTGGGTGGAGAGACTGTGAAAGGTCTTCTAAATCCTTAATCTTTTTTTTGCTTGGATAGTAGATCTTAAACATACCTTGACTTGACTGGGCTTGCTGTTTCCTCTAGGTGGCCATTTTCTACAGTACTGAAAGCTACTGCTGACCAGCAAAGAAGTTTGAGTAGTATGCATTTTAATTTAAAAAATAATTTCTGTTTGTAGTGGGAAAATGAAATTGTTTTTGGAAAACATCTACCCAAAATTCTAGGATCTGCAATACTCGCAGAGTAAGAATTCTCACCACCAGTGCAGATTGTAATTTATTTATAAGTTATAGAAACTTGAGACTTACAGTCTTTAATCTTGGGGGCTTAGGGCTGACTTGTCTTTAGGTCACAATGATCAATTAATTAATCAACAACCAATTTGTAAGCACTTTCAGATACTAAAGTGGCTTCTGGGAATAATGACACCATCCCCATTCAGAAGCTAACATTCTAATAGAACAGGTAACAAAGAAAAATATTATGACATATAAAAGATAAGTAAACAGTGAACAAATACAAATATGGTTAAAATAGTTCAAAAAAAGGTAGTCTGGGATGGAAGGCACTAGAAGTTGGGGGATCAAGAAAGGCTTCATGCAAAGGAAGGCACTTTCACCCAACTCCTAGTGGTCTCCCTCCCTAACAACCTTTAACTAGTTTGTATATCTTGGTATTTATTAATTTTAATATGTGTATACATATATACATGCATACATACTTATACACACATGCATACATACTTATACATACATACATAGTGCTGTCTCCTTCATTAGAAAATAGCCTCTTTGAGGGTAAAGATTATTTTATTTAATGTAATCGTATGCCTTGGGAGCTATGAGGTAGAGATGAAGAGAGAGGACCTTCTAGGCATTGGGGACAATCAATGCAAAAGCACTGGTGCAGAAGATGATGGCTAGTATATGAGGAATAGAGAGAAAATCAGTTTGGCTGGATTGAGGAATAGAATAATGAGAGGGAAGAGGGAGTGGGAGCTGATATCCAGTGCGTTGTCGATATATTTATGTACAAAATAAATGCAGACTAAATCCTGTGGAGGGAATGAAGGAGGATACAAAGATAGTAAGAAGTAATGGCAAATGTATTCTAAATTAATTATTACTTCTCCATCTGCTTTTTTTGAATCTCTGTCTCTCCTCTCTTCTCTCTTTCTCCTTCTCTCTCTCCTCTTCTCTCTCTTTCCTCTCTGCCTCTCCTCTTCCCATTCCTTTCCTCTCTGTCTCTGACTTTCTTTTTTCCTTCTATCTCTCTGTCTCTCCTCTCCTCTCCTATTCTCCTATTTTTTCTCCTCTCCTCTTCTCTGTCTCTCTGTCTCTCCCTCTCTCTCTCTCACTCTCTCTCTTTCTCTCTCACTCTCTCTCTCTTTCTCTTTCGCTCTCTCTCTCTTTCTCTCTCTCCCCCATTTCTCTCTCCCTCCCTCTCTCTCTGTCTCTATCTCTCCCTCTCTCTCTCTCTGTCTCTCTGTCTCTGTCTCTGTCTCTCTCTTTCTCTCTCGCTCTCTCTCTCTTTCTCTCTCTCTCCCCCCATTTCTCTCTCCCTCCCTCTCTCACTCTCTGTCTCTATCTCTCCCCTCTCCTCTTCTCTTGTGCTGCCTCTCTGTGTCTCCCTCTCTGTGTGTGTCTGTCTTTCTCTCTCTTTTCTTTCCTTGCAGGAATCAAGAAGTTTAAAGGACCCTATTTCCACACCTGGGAGTATAAGAATCCAGAGAAATTTTTAGGGAAAAGAATCGTTGTCATTGGCATTGGGAATTCTGGAGCTGATGTGGCTTGTGAGCTCAGTCACATGGCTAAACAGGTTGGATTTTATTAAATACATTGTTCCTCAAAGGAATCCATTCACTACCATGCAGGCAGCATATGGACTTCTAGGCATGGCTGGAATCCAAAAGACTCACTGCTTCCCATTTTTGTTTTAAGATTCTGAGAAAACAATGCTCCAGGAATCTGTTCCTGACTATGGCGAAGTCATTTGGATCATGCAGAAGATGATGTGATAAAATGAGACTTTAACAGAGTATTTCTGAGAAGTAGTATGACACAGTGGATAGAGAATAGACTCAGTAACAGGACGACCTGGGTTCAGGTTCCGCCTCTGACAAACACAAATAATTAGCTAGGTGGTGCAGGGCATGGATTTGGAAGAAGAAAGATGAGTTCAATGTGCCTCAGATACTTATCAGCTGTATGACTCTGGGCAGGTAGGTCACTTACCCTCCCTGAGACGCAGTTTCTTCATCTGTAAATGAAGGAAATAAAACACATCTACCACCCAGGATTGTTATGAATATTAAATGAGATAATATATGTAAGCACTTTGTGAAACTTAAAGTGCTATTTAAAATCAACCCACAGTAAGGATAAGGACGAGGTAAGGAAAGTGTGTTGTACTATAGCAACTTGTTTCTCATCTAGGTGTTCCTCAGTACAAGGCGAGGTGCTTGGATATGGAGCCGTGTTTGGGACAATGGGAGTCCTTTAGACACCGTACTCTTCACGCGCCTTTATAACTGCCTCGATAAATGTCTAACATCGTCCATGATCAACAACTGGGCAGAGAACAAACTCAATTCCAAGTTTAATCACACAGATTTTGGTCTTCAGCCTCAGCACAGGTATGGTCAAAAGGTGGGGACAAAAGACAGGATACATCCCTTTGTTTATTGAAGTGAGCTACTCAAGTAGGAAATTTAGAGACTGAATAAAATCCCTATAAGAAATCCACTAGAGATCATCCTCTAAGGACAAAATGTCAACCTTAAAAATGGAAAGCAAAGGTGGGTCATCACTTATTGGATGGGTAGTGGACTGTTATATGAGGGCCTTCGGGGGATATTTTGGATTAGATGACCATTGACGTTCTTTTCAGTTCCATAAGAAGAATGGACACCATGGCCTCTTCCCTCATGAGTTTCTGAGCCATCTTACTCAATTTTTACTGAGAATTAAGAAATGGAGATGTTGCACTGCCTTTTGCACATGGAATTATGGTGTCAGTTTGAGTGTGTTTGAATCCAAGGTGATCATATAGATGGTACATGTGCAGGTTAGGAATATGTTGCTAGATCACATTCCTAATTGTCTACCCTTAACACAGGATTGGAACTAAATAAGTTATAAATTAAGAGTAGGCTTAATAAACTGACCCTGGGGCAACTCTCCTGGCCCTCCTCTTCTTTTCTCTACTAGGTATATCAACCAACACAATTTCACTTAGTTTTCTTATTTCCTTTTCTCCTAGATTCATGAGCTTCTCCAATTAAAATAGCAAAGGAAACAAAATTCTTGAATCAATGCTATAAAACCTAGCCAGTATTGTGGGTAAACATCCTTCTCACCAGTCTGTGCTCTATGAACACTAAGGAAGAAGGATCTTTTTTTTATAGAATGAAGGGAATTCTTTTAAATACAGCTCCAAAACCTGAATACCCAGTGTATCATCAACTTTTCTCCACTTCTGCTTCTATTCTCATCTAATGCCAAATCAGGTCCTAACAAATCATGAGTTCTTTACTATGTAAAGGTGATTAAGCTATAAATAAAGGATCTTTTCTATCTCTAAATAGTTAATAAACATTTTTAACACACCAAATTTCACAAGTAGCACAGAATGACCTTTTTGTTATGAAGTCACAGAGAGATCAGAAACCCAATGTGCTTCCCAAGAGCATATATACACTGTGTATACAGTTCACTCTGTGCTATTTGTAAAAGTGTGTTTTCAAAAAAGTGTGTGTGTGTGGATGTGTGTGTGTAGACACACACACATCCACACACACACACACACACACACACACACACACACACACTGTCCACTTGGGCAGCATATCAGGTTTCTGATCTCTCTTCCCATGACGTCATAACACAAAGGTTGTTCTGTACTATTTGTAAAAGTTATTTGTTCTTAAAAAAATTTTATATAAATGGACAATGTATGTATACACTGTCCTCTTTGGCAGTACATTGGATCTCTGATCTTTCTTTCTTTGACTTTATATCATAAGAATCATTATGTGCTACTTGTAAAAATTGGTGTGCTATGAAAAGTTTATATGTGTGGATATTTGTTATTTATTAACATGCAATATATTACACATAGTTATTTATAATAGCCATGTTAAGAATATATATTTATATAGTGCTTTCTAAGAGGACATCAAAGAAATTATATTCAAGAAAATTGCTGATGAAGTAAATAAATATATAGTGCCTACTATATAAATATCATAGGCATTTTAAAACTCATATTATCTCATTTGACCTTCACAACAATCCTGCAAAGTGCTCTTATTATTCCCATTTCTTCAACTAAATAAACTGAGGCAGACAGAAGCTAAGTGACTTACACACTTTCACACACTTTTGAACTTAGGTCTTCCTTACTCCAGGACCAGTGCTTTATTTACTTTGCTATCAGCTGCATCTAATTATTAGAAATAAATTGCTAAATTCCTAGAAACAAAAGAGATAACACAATTCTATCCTTATAGAAAAACGATCTGCCTTGAGATACTATATCTAGTTCCAGGGACCGAATGTCAAAAAACACAAACATCAGAAACACTAAAGGTTACCCAAATTAATCAAGAGAATTGAGGGACTGCCACATGAAAACTAATGAAAACATTTAGGAATTGTATGAAAACATTTAGGAATTATATGATAATAGTAATATAGGAACAGAGATTTAGAATAGAGACATTCAAAATCATCCAGTCTAATTGTGTCATTTTATGGAGGAAGAGACTGAGGCCTGTTTTTTGTTGTTACTTTCACTCATTCCTGACTCCTTGCGACCCCATTTGAGGTTTTCTTAGCAAAGATAATGGTTTGTCATTTCCTTCTCTAGTTGATTTTATAGATGAGGAAACTGAGGCAAACCAGTATGTGATTTGCCCAGTGTCATCCAGTAGTAAGTGTCTGAGGCCAGATTTGAACTAGTCTTTCTGAACTCTAGGCCCAGCACTGTGCGCAGGATGGCATCTCCTAGCTGCGCTAGGGGAGGGCCAACAAGATGAGATAATTTGCTTGAGATCACAATCGATCACAGAACCAGGATTTGATCTGGCTCCTTTGACCCTGAATACAGTATGCTTCAAATCTTCATTCTTGGAACACAAAAGCTCAGAGCGAGACTATTTCACAAACTTGAAGAAACTATGGATAAAAGAAACATGAACTTCCTCATCAAAACCTAGACTAGGGACTAGGAAATGCTTCCTGAGGCTTGAAAGAGCCAAGCTATAACCAAAAGACTTAGTACTTTAAATTTATAAAATACAATACACAGAAAGGTGTGAAATATGTGAACAGAATGGAAATATAATTAGGTTAAACGTATTTTGATGAATTCATTGATGACAGCCCGTAATGGAAACTAGCATATTTGAAGGAACATCTAAAGGTTCTCGGTTTCTTGTCAAAGAAGTCAGTCACAAGCTCCCCCAAAACTCACATTTGTTTTTCTAGTCAAAAATAGACTAATGGACAAGATAAGGTATAATTAAATGGAGTTCTTAAGTCCTTGTGAATATGTGGATTATCACAATGAAATGGGCATGAGAATATACTCAGTTCTTCTTGATTCCAATTTGATACTATCACTACTAGATAAATATATTTTATTTCTATAGATTTTTTTTGTTTTGCCAGATGTCAAATGACTGTGCATTGCAGGACACCTATTTGTCATCTGCATTTCTAACCTTTGAACTTTCATCTCCATATGTCATTGGTGCTCAGGAAATTTTACTGCCTGGTGATTTTTTTCCCGTTTAATAATGTTTCATTTTTTTCCAATTACATGTAAAGATAATTTTCAACTTTCACTTTTATGAGATTTTGAGTTTCAAATTTTTTTCTCCCTCCTTCCCCTTCCCTCCCCAAGATGGCAAGCAATCCGATATAGGCTATACATAGACAGCCATATTAAACATCTTTCCACATTAGTTGTTGTGAAAGAGGAAATAGAACAAAAAGGAAAACCACAAGAAATATTTAAAAGAGAAAGACAAAATAGGATGCTTTGATCTGCATTCAGACTCCATAGTTCTTTCTCTAGATATTGATAACATTTTCTGTCATGAGTCTTTTGGAATTGTCATAGTTCATTGTATGACCAAGAAAAGTCAAGTCTATCAAAGTTGATCATTGCACAATGTCGCGGTTAGTGTGTTCAAAGTTCTCCTGATTCTGCTCATTTCACTCAGCATCAGTTCATATAAGTCTTTCCAAGTTTTTCTGAAATCCACCTGCTCCTACATACAATAGTATTCCATCACATTCATATACCACAACTTATTTAGCCATTCTCCAATTGATGGGAATCCTCTCAAATTCCAATTCTTTGCCCTGGTGCATTTTAATAGTGCCAACTGTAAATCACTATTCTAAAATGAACTTGCTCTTAGGAAAGTGCTAAGAATGGTGGACTGCTCTGGCAAACTGAAGTTCCCCCTCAACATTTATTGCTTGCTGCCACAAAGATGTACACTTACTTTCTTGGGTCATGCTCATTTTCTTATAGGTTTCTGAGTCATCAGCCTACTTTTGGTGATGATTTGCCCAACCGCATTATTTCAGGGAGACTGCTGGTGAAACCAAATGTGATTGAATTCACTGAAAACACAGCTAAATTTGAGGATGGTACTGAAGAGGAGATTGATGTTGTAATTTTTGCCACGGGATATACATTGGATTTCTCTTTCTTAGAAGACAACCTAAAAAATATTGACAGCCAGAGCCCCATGTATAAGTTTGTATTTCCACTTTTTCTCGAGAAGCCAACAATAGCTTTTATTGGTATCGTCCAACCAGTGGGAGCCACCATTCCTACATCAGAACTCCAGAGCCGTTGGGTTGTACGTATATTCAAGGGTAGGTGTACAGTCCACTTGTTTTTTAATTCAGACCTCTGATTCCATTCATGTAAACAACTCCCAATGATTAAACTTCCTGATGTATATAATCACCGACAGTTCTGTAATCACTGAGAAATTAAGTGACTTCAGCAGGTCAGAAAGCTAGTGTATATCAGAGTTAAGACTTAAACCTAGATCTTTTTGGCTCCCCAAAGCAGCTCTCTAGCCTTAATGCAATATTACCTATTCATATTTGTGCAATAGGGAGCCAATTACAGGAGAAGAGGATTTGAGAAGAGGACACCTATACCCAATATGTCTTTCCTATTAACCTGTCATAATATCTGAAATTCAGCCTTTGGACTTTCATGTCTGTACACTTTGGTGTTCTGGAAATTTTACTGCCTGATGAGTTTTTCCAGTGCCAGATGTAAACAGCTTTGCTAAAATTGACTTGCCCTTAGGAAAGTACTAAAGAATGATAAACTACTCTAGAAAACTGAAGTTTAATCTAATCAAAAATTAGAGAATCGGTTCCTTGGAGCTTAAAAAATTTCAAAATTCCAAGAGTCTCATTATTTAGCTCTCCCTGAGAGACTAACATATTAAGATATCATGAGGTAGCATCTTAAAACTGTAATATGGGAGTTGCAACAGCTCCTATCTCCTGGGATTGCTGTACTGATAACAGGATATAATATTTGGAAAGCAGTTTGCAAACCTTAAAGTGATATATAAATGATAGTAGTAGTTGTTGTTGTTGTTAATTTAATCCCTTGATCATAATGGTGATCGCTAATTGAAAACAAGGTAATGTATCTGAGGAGACAGAAATTCCAATATCAGAGAAAGGACTGGTGAAATAGGGAGCTGAGAAAGGGCAAAGTTAACCAACCTCACAATTTGGCCAAGAATTAGTCTTGTGTCTGTGATAAGAAATAAAATTGCTTCCCTTTTTAAAAAACTTCTGCTCAAAGGACAATCAATAATGTGCTCTCCAACTAAACTAAAAGTTCATATTGAAAATGCATTATGGCTAAGTTTGGCAGAACTACAAGGCTATTATTGAAGTCCAGGAAAATAGGGAAAGCAAAACCCTTGCCTTGCTCCTCTCTTCTGAAATCATTTCCACCTTAGTGATAGTCATAGTATCCTACAGAACACACAAAATATCAGATGTGGAAGGACCTCAGAGGTCACCAGATCCATTTATGCCTGAGCTGGATCCCCTCTATTATAACTCTGGCAAATGGTCATCCAGTTTCCACTTAAAAACCTCTCATTCAAATGAAAATCACCTGATGGAGGATCAGAAACCATACAGTTGTGGGAGTCTATCTGTCCAAATGGAGAAGATGGATAGCATTCAGGAAATAAAACGTAACTCTAGATTTTAGCATCACATCTGACAAAGTTTTTCACAATCCCCTCGTAGACATGATAAAACAGTCAGTAGTAATGAGCTGATTATCTAATAAAGTTCTCTCAGTGACAGAGACAGAGCAGTTGATAAATTTTTTATCTTGTCTTTGTGATAATTTTATCCTTTGCAAGATGGAGGGAATAATAAAAGGAACTGCTCTTCTGTCACATTTGGTTGCCGCCATCAAAATATTAGGAACTTTAGAAAGACATGTCCACTTTGTGTTAGAATTTGTGACAGAGAAGAAGAAAACAGGCTATAGCTTTACACGCACCATAGACTTAGCAAGAGCAAATGTCAAAGAATTAAGAGAAATGTTAAATAGGATCCCGTGAAAGAAGGAAGTATTTGTTAAGGCCCTACAATGTGCCAAGCACTGTACTAAGTACATTACAAATATTACCTCTTTTAATCTTCAGAACAACCCTAGGAGTAGCTGTTCTTATGATCCTTATTCTGTTATTGAGGAAACTGAGGCACACAGAGGTTAACTGGGTGACTTTATCAAGGTACCACAGTTAGTAAGTATCTAAGATTAGATATGAGCTTGGATTTTCTTGACTCCAGACCCAACGCTCTGTCTGCCATGTCACTTACCTACCTTTATTTCATGGCCTAAAATCCTACCTGGCAAGTCTTCCGGAAGAGTAATAGAGAGCCCTCAGGGATGAAATATTGTGATAAATACGAAAAGATACCATGACAAAGAAAAGGGAAACAATCTGAAGATACCAGTGTGGATGTACAAGGAAGAAACCCAGAAACAAAGATGTTAAAAAGATGTGACTGGAATACAGAAGCAAGGGCGGCTAAGATTCGTACGTTTCCCATTTGTTATCTTAGAAGATGGATAGATCATGAGTATGGTGCACCTATAGCATATTGGGGTTTGAGCTTAGCATTTGTCAGCATCTCTGACGCTGTCCTTGTGGATAAGATGGAGAGAGATGAGCTGGCTGAGAGTAAATTTTGGTAGACTCAGAACAGGCTGAATGGCTGGAAACAAGAGACATCACTGTCTGTGTGGAAGAAGGTCTCTAATAAAGTCCCTCAAGGAACAGTCCTGGGTCTTACACTGTTCAACACTTTTATCATTCCATCTTTTCACTACCTATGATTACCTTTTATCATTCCCTTATATGAAGGCAAAATGAGAGATGTATCAGATCTGTAAAAGACACAAAGTTAAAAGAAATAGACAAAATGCTGGATAGTAATATCAGACTCTGAAAAGATCTCAATTGGCTAGAATGATGGGCCAAATCTAATAAGATGTGATTTGATAGAGATTTATTCAAAAGTTTCACATCAATTTTTTTTAAAATCAACTTCATCATACAGAATTAAGGGATATTTAGCTAGACAATTTCAGTTGTTTTTAGTAGTATTCATGTGAAATTTATGTGGGGATCTTAGAGGACTCAATGGGAGTTAACAGTGTGACATGGCTGTAAAAAAAATGATGCTATCCTGGGCCATATCAGAAGGGTTAGAGTGTACAGAATGAAGAAGATAATAATCTTTCTACACTATGCCCTGGAAATCCACCTCCAGATTGTGACAATCTCTTTGTTTTAAGAAGGTCACGTCCAGCACAAATAAGCTGGAACACACCCAGAAAAGAGAGACCAGGACAGTGACTGAGCTGGAGATAAAAAAAATTTAGGATATTTATCAAATGAGAAAATGATTGCAAAGTGCTCAACATAGTACCTGTGCATAGTAGGTGCTGTGTAACTGTTAGATATTGTTGTCATTTTATCATCATCCTGGAGATCCGTGACAACGATAACTGCCCTCAAGTTTTTGAAAGACTGTCATATGGAAAATGTTTGTAGGTAGTTAGGTGGTGAAGTAGAAAGAATATTGGACTTGGAGTCAGAAAGCTTTGAATTCAAATCTAGCCTCAGACACTTACTAGCTGTCCAACCTTGGACAAGCAACTTTAATCTCTGCATTCATATCCTCAATTTTAAAATGTGGGTCGTAATAGCACCTACCTCCTAGGTTGTGGTAAGGATCAAATGAGATAAATTTTGTAAAGTGCTTAGCACAGTACTTGGCACCTAGGAAGTAACTATATAAATGTTGTTATTATTATTAATTATTATTAAAATGAACTGGACTTGCTTGATCACGTAGGGCAGAACTGGGTAGAAATAATACGAAGGCTAGTTTATATTGAACGCAAGGAAAAAACGTAAATTATATTTCCATAATAGTTAATGCTGTCCAAAAATGGAACGTACTTATGGCCAGCTGCAAGAATCTTTCCAAATGAGTGTGGTGTCTTTTGGATAAAGTTTCCTATAATTAATAGGAATGCTTTGTAGTGGTCTTTCTCAAAATCTTATTTGTGAATTCCCACCGTAAGAAGATAAGAATTTTGGGGCGGCTAGGTGGCACAGTGAATAGAGCAACAGCCCTGGAATCAGGAGGACCTGAGTTCAAATCTGGCCATAGACACTTAACACTTACTAGCTGTGTGACCTTGAGAAAGTCACAGCCCAGATTGCCCTCCAAAAAGCAAATAAATAAATAAATAAATAAAGATGAAGATAAAATTTTTCTTCTTGCATGAGGATCTCTAGTTCACTTTTTTTTTGCCTATACTTTATGTATTTGTTTGTAGATGTCTGAGACCATGGGATATATTACTAGGTCTTTTCTTGGACTTTTGTCTACTGCGAAGATCCAAGTATATGATCCATATTCTTCTTCACATACTGTCTTTTCTCTATCAGAATTAGCTTGGCAGATGATCAGTAATCTTCCATATAAAATAAAGGGGCTAGAAGACATGATCTCTAAGCTCTCTTTTCACTAAAATATTTTTTTGTTCTGTAATCTAAAGTACTCTGTGAATGAATTGTTGTGACATTATGGGGAAGATAACTTGTCTTCCTGACAATGGCGACCAGAGGTAAATGGTGCCCTTCCCTCTTTAGGAACTCCCCCATGGGAACTTTGGTTTTGAGTTTCTGATTGTAGATATCACAATTTCCTCCTGAGAAGACTTCCTCTCATTCAAGGATTTTTCCAGTCAGTCCTGCTCAGATTCTCTCTCTTTTTTTTCTTTCCTAGGACTGAACAAATTACCTTCGCAGAAAGATATGATGGCAAAAATTAAACAGACCAGAGCCAAATTGGACAAACAGTAAGAAACTTTATGGTTGGTGAAGGACAATTAAACTTGCTTTGTTTGCTCATTAAATCTAATTTACATTTTACTCCTTATGGCAACTGGGTTTAGAAACATGTTAAGAGCTCTGACCTCAGGACAATTTCATTTTTTAAAAAGTCTTCTCTTTAAAAGACTGTGGACATTATTCCACCTAAACTATTAAAGTCCCAGTGCTTTTTTTATCTCAGGTTCTCTTAGAGAGATGAATCTTAAAGAACAGACAGTTTTGCTCTTGAGGAAATGAGAAATATTTAATTCAGGCTAGCAAAAGCATGGACTTTTGAAAAATTTCTAACTCTTTAAAAAGGAACAAATCCATTGAAACGAGTTCTGTAAATTAAGAATATGGATAAATGAAAAAGCATTTTAAGTACTTACAGTTTACTGAACTAAACACTGAGTATAGGGGCAGCTAGGTGGTTCAGTGGTTAGAGTGCCAGGTCTGGAGTCAAGAAGACTTAAGTTCAACTCCAGTTTCAGATACTTACTAGCTGTGTTACCCTGAGCAAGTCACTTCACCCTGTTTGCCTCAGTTTCCTCATCTGTAAAATGAGCTGGAGAAAGAAATGGCAAACCACCTTAGTGGTTTGCCAAGAAAACCACAAATGGGATCACAAAGAGTTGGTCATGATTGAAATAATTGAACAACAAAAACACTGATTATCCAAATAGAAAAAAGCAACACAATTCCTGATCTCAAGGAGCTCACGCTCTAATTGGGGGGTATAACATTAAAAAGAAAGTTCAGCTAGAGGGCAAACAGAAATACCTGGAAGTCAGTAAAGTGTATGGTAGTCAGCTAACAGTGCTAGGGGTCTAGAAGTCATAGCAGCAGGACAAATGATGAGAACTGGTGGTTTTCCATCTCCCCAGAAGGAATAAAATTATCCTATCTAACACCTATCTCAGTCAAGAATCCCATATGGGAAGCCCAATACATGGGAAACAAATGACAGAAGAGTCTGACCATAGAGGTGGGTCTTTCTGCCTCCTGGCTAACCTGAATGGATTCTCAGTGGTCTAGGATGATGACAGGCTTAGGGTGCTGTCATGGTGTCAAGATGAATCAACTCCCAGCAGTTCTTGATGAGTTCTGAATAGCCTGTTGGAGAAGGCAAGAAAAAATGGGAACATTAGTGGTGCTTTGTCTTTCTGCCTACCAAATAAGGGCTCTGAGAGTCCCAGTCAGGGTTAACTTCAATGTAAAGCTTCTTAACCCAAGAGGTAGAGTCTACAGAAACCTACAGAATCCTTTTATGAAAAGCCTTCTATTGCTTCCCCTTACTAAAATGCAAGATATAACGTATTTAGTGTGTTTTAATTTCCTGGGCAGTCTATGGTTTTATAAATAAGGTTCATGGGTGGGAAAGAGGTGTGATTGAAGCAGTATTCCATAGATAATAGTTAAGAAAAGTAAAATGGTATAGCAAATGAATTGATCATTCTTCAGAATCTGTTAAACATATCTGACATAAGGGTGGATGCTGCTTATTAAACTGCAAAATAAAGGACTGGTTCAGAATGATGTAACTTGACTTGATGGAGATCAGTCATCCTCCATGAACTCTAGAAGCCAGCAATTGTTCTCTTGGTTGTTCCTTGAGCAAGACTCCATCTCCAAACTCCATCCATTTTCACTTGCTGTTGCCCATCTCTGCAATCTCCTCCCTCCTTACCTCTACTTCCTTCCTTCCTTGGCTTTCTTTGAGTCTGCAAGAATCCATTCTTAATCCTTCTTATAATTACTTCCCTCCAAAAGTATCTCCAATCTTATATTTATATACAGAGAGAGAGTATATATACTATATATATATATATGTAATACTTAATATATATACATATGTGTATGTATGTGTACATATATATGTATGTGTGTGTGTGTATATATATATATATATATGATTTGAATATAATTGTTTGCATGTTGCCACAGCCACCATCCCCACTAGACTGTAAGGGACAGGGACCATGTTCAGCCTTTCTTTGTATCCCCAATACTTAGCATAGTATCTGGCACATAGTAGGTACTTAAATAAATGCTTGTTGATTTGATTTGACTAAAAATACCAAAAACACATTTTGCTTTCATAACTTCTTAGGGATCCTGATATTGAGATAAATTTCACTCATTCCCTCATCCTGAAGATCTCCACTAATCAACCTTGACATATTGTAAGTGGAAAGAACTATAGGAAAGGGACATAGCAAACCTCTAACCTGGGTCTTTTCTTCTTTGTCTTTTGGTTTCAGGTTTTTGCCAAGCCCACGTGATACTACTCGAGTATCATATGTTCAGTACATGGATGAAATTGCCTCTGAAATTGGTGTCAAACCTAATGTGTTCTCTCTCCTTCTCCGGGATCCCAAACTGGCCTTAGAAGTTTTCTTTGGTCCCTGCACTGCATACCAGTACCGCCTACAGGGTCCTGGGAAATGGGCTGGGGCCAGGACAACCATCCTCACTCAAAGGGAACGAATTATCAAAGCCACGAAGACACGGGTCCTCAACTATAACCAGCCTCCAGCCCCTAAGCTGTCTTGGCTGTTAGGAGCCTTCCTTAGTCTAGCTCTATTTATCTTTATTTTTGTATTTTTGTAAAACTCTGTCATCATCCTTGCAAACAGTAACACAGAAAATTAAGGGGTAGTTAGGAGACCACTGTTCTATGTTTGGTTTTGACCAAACTATAGTAGCTAAGTATCCCACAATGCTAACATTTTGCATGCAGTTTGCAAAGCTCACAAAATAATTTTCAATTAAAGTCTATGGTTATTTGATCAAGGATGTCAAAGTTTCTAGGAAGAGAGGTTTTCTTTCTTTTTTATAATGTCTAAGTTACAAAAGCTTTTGAGAGGAAAAAAATGTGAATTGGGAATCCAGGCAGGCTGGTTTTCATTAATACTCAAATTACCAGTAGTTTTTCAAGGTTACATCCCACTTTTGCAAAACAAATCATCATCCAATGAAGA
Organism: Pseudocheirus occidentalis; assembly: GCA_028646575.1. Classification (NCBI taxonomy): domain Eukaryota; kingdom Metazoa; phylum Chordata; class Mammalia; order Diprotodontia; family Pseudocheiridae; genus Pseudocheirus; species Pseudocheirus occidentalis. The sequence goes on from CM053593.1 coordinate 47,915,058, forward strand.
TAAAAGCTTCAAATAACCCAAGAAAGTTCCCATGCATTTTCAGCATATTCCTTTAAAATCATCATAATAATAGACAGTTGTATATAGTATCTTAAATTTTGCAAAGCACTTTACATATATTATCTCATTATACAACAACCTTGTGAGATAGGTACTATTTTTATAACCATTTGGCAGACAAGGAAAGTGGAGCACAGCTGAATGCCTTGCTTGCTCTGGGTCACCCAGCTAGCAAGTGTTTGAGTGAGGATCTGAACTCAGGTCTTCCTGACTTCAAATCCATCAGTCAATCAACTCTACAACCTAACTACCTAACACAAATAGATGGGTTCCCTCTAGTGATCGGGCTTTATTTTTACTTTCTTTTTTTTTAAAGGAGGGAGGTAGTGCAGGAAGCATTAGAAAAGCTTGTGTTATAAATAAAAGCCTAGGGTCGAGAGGACTCTAAACCGCATTAAAATAGGAGAAGACAAGCTGGAGAGTATCTATGTGTTTTTATTGTTGTTCAGTCATGCTTGTCTCTTTGTGATCCCATGGAACATACCACACCAATACTGTCCATGGGGTTTTCTTGGCAAAGATACTGGAATGGTTTGCCATTTCCTTGTCCAGTGGATTAAGAGAAATGGAAGTTAAGTGACTTGGCCAGGATCACACAGCTGATAAATGTCTGAGGTTAGATTTAAACTCAGTTCAAATTTGAACTATCCCCTGTACCTCCTAACTACCTTCTGTTTGAAGCTTAGAAATCTTCCAGTTTAAGGTTAATAAAAATGTTGTTACCCTCTCATCAGCCTCCACAAATTACCTGGAAAGGAAATGGGTTTTCAGTTACCACCCCTCTACCTTAATCTATTAAGATACATAACCCATATCTGGTTTTTCCTAGCTGTTGAATACTCATCATTGTGTAATCAATGGATTACTACTTGCAACGCACGTATAATCAAATGTTAAATCCCTCTGAGGAAATGATATGGAGATGGGACCAGAAGCTAGTAATAGATTTTCTCTTTGGGATGAGATCAAGATTTTTTACTAAGTCGGGTCATAGGGCAGAATACTGAGAGGTTTAGACACTAAACATAAGGCCACTTTGTAGTAAACACATGCAACTCATTTTACCCAAGTGATGTAAATGACTGTGGGATTAGGGATCCATTACCAGCTTTATACCTTCTCCACAACTTCTCATGCTGGCTTGTCCCTTTACTATTATGAGTTCCTATTTTATTTTTCCTTGCTTCTTTTCTCCTTCACTCCCCCCTGCCCCCAACTCATATACTTGCCCCTTTTTCTGGATCATTCCATTAATTATCTAACAAACATATTGGTTACATCACATATATGATAGAACCAATCATTGGCATGCTAACAATTTAGTCAATTATGCTTAACTACTCTAAAAAATGCAAACAATGTCCTAGAGACAGCTGGTGGCATAATGGATAAAGCATGAAGTCTGGAATCAGGAAGACCCTGAGTTCAAATCTGGTCCCAGATGCTTACAAGCTGTGTGACCCTGAGTAAGTCACTTAACTTCTATTTATTTTGGTTTCCTCAACTTAAAATTGGGGTGATAATAGCAGCATGTATCCTACAAGGTTGTTTTGAGAATCAAATGAGACAATATCAATAAGCATTCCAGGTACATAGTATATAAATGCTCATCTCCCTTCTTTCTGTCCCCTCCCTCCACCCCACAGTCAGAACCCTAGCAAGATGATGCTTGAGAATACCATTCCATTTTTACAGAAAACAAAACAATTAACTCTGTAAGGGAAATTAACTTGAAATCTGACTGGCCAATTTGCTTTCTTATTACTGATATTTTCTTATTATTGATATATATATATATCTTTTATATATATGTGTGTGTGTGTCTGTGTATGTATGTATATATATATAAGATATGATGTATCTTATATACTGATATATATCTTGTTACTGATATATTCTTATTACTGATATTTTCATTTTACACTACTATCATGTTAACCTGATGTTCTAGATTTCATGTAGGTTCTAATAATCTGTATCATTTATGAACTTGTCTTTTATAAATGGAATTATAGTGCCTGGATGATCTGAAAATAATTATTGTAACAGTGACCTAGACTTTTTCTCCTTGTTTCAATAATTTCAATTATTTCTGTCAAATTAAATTCAGAGAAAAAATTCTAATTTGTGTCCAGTGGCATGTTAAATAAAATCTATATAAGATTCCAACGCCACCTGTTGAAAGGTGGAAAATGAATAATTCATTTACTTTGTGTATAGAATACCAAATAACCAGTTTATTCACCAGTTAGTTTCAGAATCAGTTACTTTACTAACTGAACTTTTTTTTACTCTGCACTATGTGTCTCATTCCACCACAAGACAGAAGCAAATCAAGAGTTAATTTTTGCCTGGTTTGGGAAGCGTCATGTAGGAATACATATACTAAGAGATATAAAAAAGGTATCATGATCCAATCCAAAGAATCTGGTCCCAGGGGCAAGGAAGCTTGAATCAAGCTACAGTCAGCATTTTAATAATTTCAGAGAAAAGCATAAAGCTAGAAGGTTACACGTAGTAAGGAGTGTGACAATATGAGCCCATCAGGAGGAGGGTGGCAACAGTTTCTCACACATTAAGGCTGGCATTATGTGCTTTTATTGGTCAACTGCAAGAATAGTTACAGAAAATTCATATGTTTTTGTTTATATCTGGGTTTTAAAAACTATAACCAGGGGTGGGTAGGTGGCGCAATGAATAGAGCACCAGCCCTGAAGTCAGGAGGACTTGAGTTCAAATCTAACTTCATACACTTAACACTTACTAGCTGTGTGACCTTGGACAAGTCACTTAACCCCAATTGCCCTGCCCTCCACCCTACGAAAAAAAAAAAACTATAGCCAAATGCTTAGTTCTTCCAATTCCCTACCTAAAAGGCACATGCATGTTGATTCTAATACTTTGCAGTCCCTCATATAAAATCAAGAACATCTGTATACATTTACCAGAATTAACTGGAGAGACATGTTTCAGTTACATCCATTTCAACCAGAGTGGAAATAGCATACTGGAAAAAAAAAAACATTGAATCTGTAGGCAGGAGTACAAATCCCAACTTTCTTATTCACTATCTGCATGGCTTTGGGAAGGATAACTCACTTTTTTTGGCTTCAGTTTCAGGCATGTTGGGTTTCTAAAGTGGAGGTCTACAGACAAGAAATAGATTACTACTTGTTCAGTTATGTTGTAGAGGGAATTTTTGTCAAGGTACCAGTTGGAATAGATGCTCCCTGAGTTTCCTTCTAACTTTGAAATTCTCTATTCTAGGTAATTATCCCCATTTTACAGATAAGGAAACTAAAACACAAAGAAGTTACCTGATTTACTCACTTCGATGATAAGTGTCAAGGCCAAGATGAGCCAGCGGCCTTTTATATACTTTTTCCACAATCTCTCCTGTGCTAAAAGGAACTCTATTATTTAGGAAGGCCTACTATCAATCTATATCCCTCCATGCCGTATTCTAAGGCACATCCAATAGGAAAATGAATAAATCCTACAATCATAAATTTAGAGCTAGAAGTCATATACAGCACCCATCAGTGATTTACACAAAATCACAGGCAATAACTTGGCAGAGTATTTGAATGTATATCTGCATAGGTCAAAGGCAATACTCTTTCTACTACAAAATGCTTCCTCTCCAATTAACCCAGACTAATTTACTACATTAAATCAAGAGGAAGGACACACAAAAAAAAATCACTATAAGTAGAAGGTGATTAAAACAAGTCACCACAATGTAATTCTTAAGAGAAAAAAAATTAACAGAAGCTAACCTCATTGGTCAACTGTTCTTGGTGTTTCCTCTCAAAGTGTCTTTGGTTACATTATCCCAGGGCTCTGAAACATCCAGATCCAGAAACTGAGGCAGAAGAAAGGTAATGATTGTAGAGGAGGGTGGCAACTAGAAATACAGCACTGTCTAGGACAATACTGGAAGGAAGGGGTCTTTGGACAGCAATTTGAGAGGTTTTTTTGTTTGTTTCTGTTTTTGTTTTTAGTTATAAGTCAAGCAAACACCAAATAAAAAAGGCATTTCCACCTACATAATAGAACACAAAGGAGTATTGTACCTGAAACAGTTGGTCCCTATTAGGGCCTAATTTGCTTTTTATTTTTAAAATATCTAATAATTAAGACAACATGTAAATTTGAAAGCGATCCTTCTCTGTTTTTCTTCTGTTCTCTTCTGTGAATTAAAAAAGATCTTAAGGAACCCTATGTTCCTTATTTTCTTTACTTTTTTCTTCATTTCACTATCCTAACTTTACCTCCTCCTAAGTCCCAGTTAAAAATAGATCTTTCTTTCAACCTTGTCCCCTAAGTTTTTCCCCTCTCTGCTAGACCATATTATAACAACTTCTGCACAGATAAGCCCCTCCCTCATTGCCAGTTGATCCCTTTCTCTGTAAGGATGTCTGTATGAATAAATCCCAAACCATCACCCTTTTTGTTTTTGTTTTTGTTTTTTTTGCTTTTTGGAGGGCAGTTGGGGTTAAGTGACTTGCCCAAGGTCACACGACTAGTTTTTTTGTGTTAAGTGTCTGAGGCCGGATTTGAACTCAGGTACTCCTGACTCTAGGGCCGGTGCTCTGTTCACTGCACCACCTAGCCGCCCCAACCATCACACTTTTTAAGGTGTTGAGAGAGAAGATGAATTGGGATAATTCCAGGGGATATGTTTGATGGATGCCAGCAAATGTTCAAATTGCAGACCTGGTAAAAAAAATTGTTAGAAAGTGGGGTTTCTAGAGATAACTAGGTAAGTTGAGTCAGTACTATAGCCATTTTTTTCCAATAGGAATTATGAAATATTTCCTTCATTTTCTTCCTTTCCTTGTAATTTTTACTGTATTTGACACATGTCTTGTGGAATGAAGGTTCATGGGGTTCAGTCATTCAGTCATGTCCAACTCTTTATGAAGTCCATGGGGTTTTCTTGGCAAAGGTACTGGAGTATGTGCCAATTCCTTCTTCACTATGTTCCCATTTTACAATGAGGAACTGTGGCAAATAGGGGTTAAGTGACTTGTCCAGGGTCATACAGCTAGTACGTGTGGACACTATGTCCTATTAGTCAACTGAATACCCAGCATGTGAGTGTCCAGAAGTTGACAACCAGAATGGCAAAGACTTTTGAGAATGTGCTATACAAGAACTGAGAATGTTTAGCCCAGAAAAGAGAACACTTTGTGGGGGATGAGCAGGTGGGAGAAGATGACAGCTACCTATCAGTATTTGAAGGGTTATTTTATAGAAAAAAAAAGTATACGTGTTCATTTTGGCTTCAAAAGGCAGAATTTGGAAAAATAAGTAAGAGTTGCCCAGAGTTGGACTTAAGCTTGACGTCAGGAAAAGTTTCTAAATAATTAGAGTGGTCTTAAAGTGCATTGGTTGCCTTGGGAAGGAATGGATTCCCTTTCCCTAGAACTATCCAAGTGAAGACTAAATGACCATTTATCAGACAACATTATAGAGTGGATATTGTTGAGCTACAAATTGAGGGTTTATGATAATTTATATGTGGTAACCAGTCTCATTGCTTTATAATCACATCTCTTAAGAGAATTCTTATCGTTTCATTTAAAGGATGAAAAAATATCTGTTTCTCACATATGCCCATGCTCTTTTCCTTTTCTTTCTCTTAGTAGTCATCTCTTATTTAAGTTCCCAGAGTCCTTTTGGGTGACATTCGTGATCTGGAGTGGTACTGGAAACAGGAGGAGGACTTAGACCCCCAAGTCAATTTTGTCATCTCTAAAATGAGATTTATCATATTCTTACTAGCTAATTCAAAGGACTATGATGAAAATCATGAGATAAAATATGAAAACCACCTTGTAAATTTCAAAAGTGCTATCCGAAATCAAGCTATGACTATTAATATTCAGTTCAATTCAACAATAATACTTCTATTTATCAAACATCTGAAATGCCTAAAGTCACATGCCCAAATCAACAGCAATTCATTTCCCTGGTGTTGACAACAACCTCTGATTAAATTCTACTTGACCTTGTTTAGTAAAAAGCTGACATACCAATTTCTACTCTCCCATGCCCCATTTCTTGAAGCAAAGGGAAGAAGAGAGAGGTTCAGGGAGGAGATTTTGCAGACCAGTTACCACATAAAGGTAAACTTACTTGACTGAATCAGAGGGAGAAAGCAAACAAGAAAACACATCCATTCCTCACACAACAGGAATTCAGAAATTCAGCTGTTTGCCTCGTCACCTGGGCACAGCATGGTCAAATCTGAATTTTATTTTCATCACAGATTAGTTGTATGAGTTTCCATTTCCAAAAACGCTTGGGACATTATGGTTAAATATTGGGTATAGGTGTGTATACATATATATATACACACATATACATATGTGTTCATGTATATGTGTATATCATATATGTATATATTCATATACACATGAATATGTGTATATGCGAGAGTGTTTTATATTTGTATAATTAAACATTAAGAGAAAAGTGCTTGCCTTTCTCATTTCTATCTCTATCTATAACATTGTATGAAAATTCATAAATAAAAGATAATGCAGTATCTTAAAGGGCAAGAGTTAAAATATTTCTAATTTTATTTCATATTCAGATGGGTTGAATAAGAACCTAAGAAATGCATCATTAAGAGTCACAGGGGATAGGATAAGATTTGGCCCTTTTTCAATTGGGAAAAAAAACAGAGAAACAGATCAGAAAACACAAGGAGTTTCATAAAAGCAACAGATTAGAAATAGCAGAAGCATTCAGAGAGCTGGATTTCAAGGAGCAACGTATTGGATTTAATATCTTCACTCCTCATTAAAAGCACAGACAGCATAGCATTCATCAAAGACCAGCGACAGAGTAGAAATAGTCAACGTTCCTCAGAATGCTCATTTTAAAATTACTTTGTAAAGTTAGACGATGCCATTGTTCATACTCTACATTTCAGTTGTTTCTATTTATACTGAACAGGTATAATTATTTGACTATTAGCCATGTGACTTCAGTACATTACTTAACTTTAGTTCCCTCATTTGTAAAATGAGGGGAGGGTATGCTCCACTATCTCTAAAAGTCAACCCTAACTCTATATCTCTATTACCTATGACATATGGCTATATTTTTCCCCATGAAGATAATTTCATTTTGTTGGTAGTGATAGAGGGTATGGTTGTCTGACAAAAATATTTCCCGCTTATATATTCCATAGCTTAAGAACTTGTGGTTAATGGGTAAATATGTAGGGAGAGATAAAAGTTTTCTCTTGCTCCTCTCACTTTCAGTACCAACAACTTATTAGCATCGCGATGTATTTCTGAGCAACAAAAAAAGTTTTAATAGTTGGTCCTTCATCCATGGCTTTTTAAAACCAAGAAAATACCATGGACCTTTTAGGGAGTGAGTTATTATTCAGTCTGATCTTTTCATCTTATAGATGAATAAATTGAAAAACTACTTGATTCACTTGACCTCACACCACTAGTTAGTATAAGAACCAGGGTTCTGTCTGAGGTCTTCTAAATTTCAGTCTAACATGTGTGCCTTTACCATATTGGCTTCTATTACACGTTCTCATTAATTCTCTCTCTCTCTCTCTCTCTCTCTCTCTCTCTCTCTCTCTCTCTCTCTCTCTCTCCCTCTCTCTCTCTCTCTCTCTCTCTCTCTCTCTCTCTCCCTTTCTTCCTCCCTGCTTTCCTCCCTCTCTTCACCCTCTCTTCTCACTCTCTCATATCCTTCTCTTTCTGAATTCCATGAATGATTTTCCCAATCCATTTATTCTGATGCTTGTCTAAAGAAAACACAATAGAGAATTGTCTTTTTTTTCATTATTTAAAAGATGCTGGCTAAGGGATGGCTAGGTGGAGCAGTGAATAGAGCACCAGTATTGGAGTCAGGAGGACCTGAGTTCAAAGCCAGCCTCAGACACTTGACACGCTTACTAGCCATGTGACTTTGGGCAAGTGACAACCCCAATTGCCCTAAAGAAAAAAAAAAGATGCTGGCTAAAGTTTCATTCGACAATGGCTGATAAAAAGTACCATGCTAGAGTAATAACTTCCTAAAATCTAAAATACAGAACAAAATGTTTTTCTCTTCTCCCTCTAATACAGATTAGAGCATAAGGAAACAATGATCAGGTGATGAATTGAGGAGATAAACTTCTAATAAGTGTGTTGTGAATTTCCTGAAGAATCGATGAGGAAAAAATCATGGAAGAAAACCTTATTAAACCCCCAACTGAGTACTGGAGCTCAGAGGAATGTTTCCAGTTTGTTTCATTTAGTGCTAATATGAAAAAGGGCCCAAACTTCCAGGAAAAAATAAAATCCCTCACTTTTATTACTTGTCAACAAACATTTTCCTTTTGGTTTAGTTGAGAGGATTTTTTTTTTCCTCCATGACATATCTCAATCCAAAACTTAAAAGCTTTCTTGTCAGATATGCTGACTATTTAGAGATCCTCTACTGAGGATTTGAATAATTTAGAATGATCCACATTTTGAGCTCAAAAATCAAAAGATCTAGCTGCTTAGAATAAATTTCCACTTATAAAAACAGATATATTCAAGTTGTGAACACTGATCAGCTGGGTATTGGATTTCTCTTTGGTATTGCCAATCTTCAATCCATGAAGATTAGGATTATGATGTACTTTAAACTTCTTGAAGAGCTTTCACATGAATTAGAATACCATATTCTGACTATAACCCTATGATGTATTGTTATTCCATTTCATAGGTTCAGAAACTGAACTAGAAAGGGATTCAATGCCAAGGAAATTAATTCTCTCACTTTAATTTGTATTAGTAGGATTATGTTTGTGATATTGTGTTAATTCTCAATGCTACTTTTAGAAGAATGGTAACAAAATGGAATCTGTCTGCAAAAGGGGAATGTGAATGAGGAGGAAAACTGGAAACTCTCACCTCAACGTGAGGAATCGTTGACAAAAAGCACAAGATGTTGAGTGTGGGCAGGAAAAGACAAAGAGAAGAGGCACCATAGTTTTCCTCAGATGTTGAAAGGATTATTATGTAGAAGAGGTAGCTAGGGTTCATGATAGCAAAGCCAAAAGTATTAGATAGAAGTCACTTCCCAAGAAACCAGGGAATGTCTAATAAAAATCAGGTAGTGAGGTGGTAGAAAGTAACAAGGATATTTAATAGAATCTGCCTTTTTAGAACAGACGATCTCTCTGGATTTGGTATAAGCAAAGAAGTGTTTCTAGTAGGTAGATGTTTAGATTATGAGGTAGTCTGTGCTTTCTCGTAACTGAATGTTAATTATCTAATAGCAAGGTCTCCTTTTTACTTCTTATCTCTAATTGGTTCCTTGACCTCTATAACTCTGTATAAGCAACTTGCAATCCATACTCATTTGTAACTGTGCTTATCAGGTATGAGTCTACAAGAAACTATCCCCCACATAATGAATATGAGTTAAGCATCATGCATGTATTGGTCCCTGATTAGTTCTTCTAGGTAGAGACATCTAAATGGCCCAGTAGGTAGCTCACTGGGCCCAGAGTCAGGAAGACTTGAGTTCAAATCCAGCCTCAGATGCTTAACTAACTATGTGACCTTGGGTTGGTCATTAACTTCTTCCTTAGTTTCCTCAAACTATAACATGGGGATGATGATAGCTAGCACCAATTTTCCAGGATTATTGTGAGCATTTCAAATGAGGCAATATTATGAAGCATTTAGCACAGTGTCTAGCATGCAGTAGGTAGTTAATAATTGCTTGTTTCCTTCCTTCTGCCTTCCCTCCTTCCTTTCTTCCTTCCTTCCCCTATTCATGATGCCCAAACTAGGGGAGGGGAAGGAATGTGGAACTTCAGAGTGGCTTCCCACACAGGGGAATAAACTGATGCTGTGGGGGAAATGAAGGACCTACATTTCATACGCTAATGAGAATAAAAAGCAAAAAGCCTAGCAGATGTTGGATATTAGGAATCTTAGGGCAGCCTCTCTGAAGGGCTGTCATTAACCCCCATCCCTCCCTCTATCAAATCCTGAGAAGCATCACACAGGAGGCTCAGGGCACTTCATCACATCACATCCAGCTTTTGGTGAGAGACCCAACTGTCCCCATATGCTTTGGTGACTGAGATCCTGTGCTATCCTTTGCAGTAAATCCTTCTTTCCTCACTGTCCCTGATAACAATATATATCATTTTAGGCCTTGAGCTTATCTCTGTAGAAAATAAAATTATCCATAATGACAGCCTATTGCTTTATGCATATAAGCCAAACTATCTGATAACCAATCTATACCAAACTGTCAGATATTTCATAAAAATCTACTTATCTTTGGGGCAGCTAGGTGGGACAGTGAATAGAGCATGGCCCCTGGAGTCAGGAGGACCTGAATTCAAGTCCAGCCTCAGGTACTTGACATACTTACTAGCTCTGTGACCTTGGGCAAGTCACTTAACTCCAATTGCCTTGCCTTTCCCACTCCAAAAAAAATCAACTTATTTCTAAGGATTCTGAGACAGGGTAGGATAAGAACATGACAAAAATCCTGGGTTTCCAGTAATTAGAACAGTAAGTCTATCTCATTGTAAATCAATAAGTCTGAGCAATAGCTTTTTTCTCTCCTGTGAACCTCAAAATAGTTACTGATTACTTACTATTTGCTTAGCACTGTTTTAAGCACCATAGGAAATATCTGAGTTGTCTCCCATCTAGAGACCATGCAAGCCAAGACTATTAAGTCTAGGCCCCCATGCTTCTCTACTCACTCACTTTCTGATTATGTATTCTGATCCCAGCAATGAACACACTCCAAATAAGGTCTTGGTTTAGTCAAAACCTATAAACAATTTCTGGACCTTCTGTTAGTTCCTTTATCTGGAATCAGCACAATCTGGCACATAGTAATATTTACTACATGTTTGTTGACTGGAACTTCCATGGCTCTCAGCTCATTAGCAAACCTGAATTCATAGACATTCGGAGGTCAAAGAAGAATCCATGGATTTCCCTGGTTTAACAGTCTCCTCTACCAATCTCCTTGTGTTGTCAGGATAATATTCATGGGTCATGATCTTTCTCCCTCTTCACAGGGAAGTTATTTACATAAATTTCCTAGTAATACCTATTTATAAAAGAAAAATGCCCTTTCTACAGAGTAATTGATAAAATACCCATAGTCCATACCCATACATGTAACATAACAATAATAACAAGGTCATAAACACTCCTGAAATTAAGAAAATTGACTCATTGCTTTTCCTGTCTAGCTTTCTGTCAGCTTATCAACAAGAATTTATTAAATGTCTATTATATTTCAAGCACTGTGATAGGCACTGACATACTAGATAAATCAATAGATAGATGATAGATAGATAGATAGATAGATAAACAGATAGATGAGAGAGAAAGAAAGAAAGAAAGAAAGGAAGGAAGAAAGAAAGAAAAGAAGGAAGTAAGGAAGGAAAGAAGGAATTAAGGAAGGAAAGAAACAAAGAAAGAAAGAAAAATGAAGAAAGGAAAGAAGGAAGGAAGGAAGGAAGGAAGGAAGGAAGGAAGGAAGGAAGGAAGGAAGGAAAAGACATCTAGATAGCTTCATGGATGGATAGATGGATAGATGGGTAGGTGGATGGATAGATGAATGGATAAATGGATAGATGAATAGAGAGGGAGAGAGATACAAACAGCTAGATAAATGGACAGATGGTTAGATAGACAGATAGATAATAAATACATGAATGAATAAATAAACAGACAAAATAATAAATAAATGGATATGTGAATAAATAATCTTTCGAGTTGTTCACAGTCTAATTGAAGAATAACATGCAAACTCCATGCAAGCTATGTGTATATATATACATATATATATATGAAGCACATAGATATGTGTGCATACATATATATGATAGATTGGACATAATTTTATAAGGAAGGCACTAGGATTAAAGGGGATGGAGAAATCGATGTCAAACTGATGATTAATGCAAAACTGTGGGTGAAATGTAAAGTTGTGGGTCAAGAGGAATGCAGAAAGATAGTGAAAAAGAAGTAGCTTATAATTTGCCATTCAACAAAGATTTAGCAAATCTGATAGTATATAAAGTATGTTGGTATGGTAAATAAGGAACCAAATTAAGTTGACCCTCCTTAATGAGTCAGAATAAAAAAGAAAAATCAAAGTGAAACAACAGCAGTCATTTTAGTTGGACAGAATGTTTTTTACTAGAAGGTAAAAGAAAAAATGGAATGTTCATGAAGTTATATTAATCTAATCAAGCATTTTCTAGCAGCCCTATTAGTAATTACAAAACCACTAGGTTAGGCCTCTGAGGGCAAAAGCTATTCAGAAAGTCACCAACCATTTGTTTGAAGAATATTCAAAAATCTCAATACTTTGAGCATTTTGTGCCTGAAATTCCTCCTTCTGAAAATTCTCTTTTCTACTTTTCGTTCACTGAGGTAAAAGTTAAGAGACTCAGAAGTAGGATTTTCAAAGTTCTCATAGCTTGTTGCCAGATTCCAGAGAGCCCAGAAGAGAAGGCATTAGAAGAGTTGAAAGTGGAATTAAGGAACTTGGAGTCAATCAAAGCCTAGAAATGCAATTGATTCTAAAAGAGAGAATAAAGTGCATGAGAATAAAACTCTACATCTGTCCTCAAAGGCAGAACTAAAAGACCCCTTTGATATTCTTCCCACTCCAAGAAATCACGGCAGCAAAAAAAATTGCAGTGATTGGAGCTAGGGTCAGTGGACTTGGTACCATTAAAGTTTGTCTGGAAGAAGGACTGGAATCCACTTGCTTTGAAGGAAGTCATGACATCGGAGGACTCTGGAGATATTAAGTAAGTTCACATTTTCTGCTAATATTGTTGTCTAGTGGGAGTCGTGATGTAAGTCAGGGCAGAGAACATTTATAGCAAAGACATGATGCATCCTCAAAAATATTAAAATGGTGGATAAAGTTGGCACCGATTTTTTTGTCAGTTAGAATAACAGTCAGACAATCCTGGGGCCATAGACAGAGTTAGAAGGGAACTTGGAAGTCATCTAGTACCCACCATATTACAAATGAGGAATTTGAGACCCAAAGAGGGTTAGTGATTTGCTTATTAAAGTAGCAGAGTCAAGGGGATGGCTAGGTGAAGCAGTGAATAGAGCATCAGCCCTGGAGTCAGGAGGATCTGAGTTCAAATCTGACCTTATTTACTTATCTACTCTTAAATAATTTGGCCAACCAAAGACTTTGGCCTAAAAGGGGAGAGGTTAATAATAATGAGGTTGATAATGGTAATACTGAAGATAATAATAATAATAATATGATGTTCTGATCATTCCTATAGAGATAATTCCTATAGCGCTTTAAAGTTTACAAAACACTTTGAAAATATCTTGTGTTAGTACTAACAACTCAAGGAGATAAATGCTTTAATTATCCCCACTTTACAGATGAGGAAAATGAAGCAGAGTTTAAGTGATTTGCCCAGGGTCACACAGCTATTAAGTGTCCGAGACTATATTTGAACTCAGGTCTTTCTGCCTCCAGGTAAAGCAGTCTATCCATTGCGCCACGTAATTTTTTTGCTTTTTTTTTTTGCTACTTCAGTCTTTGTTATTTTAATACATTGATGGAAGTATGAGCTCACCAAATTGTTTATTTCCTCCAATAATACAGACCACAAGTCATTTGTGCCTATTCATTCTATGTGACTATTATGTGACTTTTAGCAATATCCTCCTGTATATCTTCCATGGTTGTTTCACTCAATGAACAGGGGGTGGATTCTCCTCTAAATCTCTTGACATTGGACGAAACAAATGGAATATTAAGCAAATTACATGCATACACAGAACTGGATACAATAAGGAAATTTGTTTATGTCATCTATGAAGTTAATTTTTCTTGGTAATATTTTCATTATTAAGCTTGGCACCTAGATTTCAGAGCAACTTTATGTAATGACCACCATTGTAAGACACGATGAAACTTTCTATAGAGTCAAATAAAAATAATTTAATGTTAAAATGTTAAAAATAATCTGTCTAAACCTGCCTGCAGCTTTCACCTAGTTCTAGCAAAGAAATAAGAGAAAAAAATGGTCATTGTGAACAGACACAAAGGACTGTACACTCTAAATACAAGGAAGTCACCCTAACAGCATGCAATTTAGAGTCACTTATGCTGACCTTCATTTATATTAATTCCTCTTTGAGATCTTCCCAAATAACCAACGTAATGTACTGGGAAATTGTCCTTGGAAGGAATCTTGGATAGAGAATAGATTCTGACTTAGATTTTCTCCTCTTTCTATTCTGGCTTCAAGTTTCTGAAAAGCCTACGTGATGCAGGGAGACTGCATTTTGTTGATTACATGGGTCAAATTGCCTCTGAAATAAGAGTGAAACCCAACCTCCTATCATTCTTTCTCTGGGATCCCAAGCTGGCCTTTGAAGTTCTCTTTGGTCCTTGTACTCCATACCAGGACTGACTACAGGGACCTGGGAAATGGAATGGGGCCAGGAGAGCCATCCTAACCCAAACAGAATGAATGCATCATCAAACCTTTAAAAACCCAAGTGCTCAGAAATGGCCAACCTACATTTTTTAGGTCTTTTTGGTATATCAGTATCTGTGTTAGTTTTCTCTTTTTTCTTATTTTTGTAATTAAGGTATAATTGTTTCATCATCTACATCAGGGGTCCTTAACCATTTTTTGTGTCATTTCCTCCCTTGACAATCTGGTGAAGCCTATAAACCACTTCTCAGAAGCCTATAGACCACTAAATACAGAAAATAAAACAGATAAGATTACAAAGGAAAGGCATCATATTGACTTATTAGTTCCAAAATAATTTTTAATTCATCGATCTGAGGTTACAATCTCCTGAAACAGACCAATAATACTTTCCCTCAAGCTTTTCTTTTGCCAGGCTAAGTATCCCCTTTAACCAACCCTCATGTGACATAAAATTAATCAGAAGGCATATCATCATCTGGCTTGGCTCTTTCTAAAATGTACCATCCAGAACTGAACATAATTCTTCATACATTATCTTACCAGGTCAGAATACAGTGGGACTCTAAATTCCCTAGTTTTGGACACTGTCTCTTTCTTAATGAAGCATAAGATCACATTTGATTTTTTAGAAAGAACCCATTTGTCTAGTTTTATGTCTCCTTGAGAATATAACCACAAAGAGCAAGAAATTCTGAAGAAGATATATAGTTAACGGAAAAATAAATGAAGTAATTTTATGAGGTCCCACCATTGGTTCCACCTTTGAAAGCAAAAATGAGATTGAGTATGCTACAAACAAATGCTTGGTGATTTGAGTTTTTAGTGAAAAGTTCAGCCTAATAAAACTATAATTTACTTGTGACTCTTTTAGCATATATATTTTATCTGATCAATGTTAAGAAAGGAATACTAAAACCTAAAGAAGTTTTCCAGATGAAATACATAATAATTCATGCCCCCATCTTTCATTTATGAACTTGATCTTTAGCCCAGAGGTAAGTTATAATATTTATCCTTATTAAATTTCACATAACTTGACTCATGCCAGTATTTGAACCTTTCAAGATCTTTTTGAATCTTGATTCTAACAATGAACATGTTGGCTTACATACCTTGCTTTGTGTCATCTGCAAATTTGACAGGCATGCCATCTTTGACATTGTCCAAGTCACTGGTTTAAAAAAATACCTGGGCACTCTTCCTCAGTTGTCTTTTAATATCAACATGGGCCCATTATGCACTTCACTTTAGGTCAACCAGTCCTGTGCCTGTGTATAACTTTGTCAACATCTCGTTCACATTTATATACGCCTCCAACAAAGATAACATGAGATTTTATCAAATTTCTTACAGAGAAGTGATACTGACTAGGAAAGATTTATTTGAATGAAATATCTCTGATAATAGTCTGCAATCCAAACTATATAAAGAATTTATGCAAATACATACAACTAAGAGCCATTTGCTGTAGACTTACGGCCTTAGTATATGAATAACCATTACTCAAAACATCTACATCTGTATGAAAGTATGATTCAAATGACTAGTAACAAAAGAAATGGAAATTAAGACAATTCTGAGTACATACTCAGAAAACTGGCAAAGATGAAAATAGACATTGTAGCAAGAGCTGTGGGAAGACAAACAGATGCGCTCTGGTGTGGAAGATATGAATTGCTCTTGCTATTCTAAAAATTAATTTGGAATTAAGTGAAAAGGTTATTAAACTATACTCTTAAACTATATTAAACTTTTTTTTAATTCTTTGAATGATGCTTCTATTGTATGTAAACTCCAGTGGAGATTAGAAACAGAAAAATTATGTGTGTGAACATATCTACTTACATGTGTGTACACATGTGTATATAGCCACACTTGTGGTAATTAAAAAAAAGCTGGTATGAAATCAGGCATCCATCAATTGGGAAATAGCTGAACAAATTGTTTAATATGAATGTAATGAAATACTAATGCACAGTAAAAATGAGGAATGGAGAAACAGGAAGTTATATGAAGTGGTGATGAATGAAAAAAGGCCAAAAAAGCATTAGAATAATATACATAATTACTACAATAATTTAATTGAAAACGCTACCAAGTGACAAATGAACTCAGATTAGATGCAATGACCAATATGGCTCCCAGAGGTAGATGGTGAAATACGCATTCCTCCTCTTGGCTGAGAAAGGAAAGGTCTATTAACACTAAATGTCACATACACTGACAATGATCACTATGTTGGACAGTTTCACTCAGCTGCTTTTGTTGTTGTTATGATGGGGGGTACTATGGGAGTATACCATAAAATTACTCAAATGTAAACAACAAAAAGGCATGAATAAAGTCTAATACATTGTTTCCACGATCTACTCATCTAACGTGCCTGTTAAAAAAGATGATGTTTAGTCTGACATGGCCAATTCTTATTTATGCTGACTCTCTGCAATGACTGCTTCCTCTTTGACACTATAGGATCATTCATAGATTAGCCTTGGAGAGAATTGGGACCAGGACAATCATCTAGTTGAGTCTATTGAATACAATTCTCTTGTTTTCAGTTGAAGCCCAGAGAGATCCAGAAAAGCTAAAACTAATTGCAATGAAAGTTTAAGTAGAAGGCAGCATCACATTCTGTTATGGGATGGTGAGTACAATTATATTTACAGTTATAAAACTTAAAATATTTGAATCACAGATATGACTTTATATCTTCCCACCTCCCAAAAGACCTAAAGGAAGGTGTAAAAACACCTTTAATGAGCCAAGGTATGTACTTGATAAATCTATTCAAAGCTTAGGAGAGAGTAGAATACTCTAATTGTTTCCATTTCCTCAACATTCATTCACTTCTCAACTCTGTAATTTATCTTCCAACCCCACTACTGTACTATCATCACAGAATCTCAGAGTTCAAAGAGTTCATCCACACCTGAACAATAATCCTCTCTACAACATTCACAAGAGGCTATCCAGTCTTTCCTGAAAGACCAATGCTAAAGAAGATTCACTTCATTCTGAAACAGTCAGTTCTATTTTTATCACTGTTAGGAAATTTTCCCTTATATCAACCCTACATTGATCCCTATGCAACTTCTACTCACTGCTACTAGTCTGCTTCTGCAGCCAAACGGAACAAATCTATTCCTTCCATACAAAAGTCCTACAAGTACTAGAAGGCAACAATCAAATCCCCCTTGTGGTTTCTCTTCTCTGTGCCAAATATCTCCAGTTATTTCAACTGGTCCTCATATGGCATTCTCTTAAGGCCTTTCACCGTCTTGGATGCCCTCCCTTGGATGTGCTGTGGCTTATCTATATGCTACCAAAAAGGTATCACACAGAACTTAACAAAATCTCCTTTAACAAAATTCTAACTGGGGAAAAACACAACAGGGCTACCAACTCTATTTTTTAATTTTTTCAACTGACAAGTATTTCTTTTCTCTCCTTCCCACCCACCCCCACTCAAAACCTTTGCAACAAACCTGCACAGCTAATCAAAACAAAGTCCCATATTGGCCACGTTCAAAAATGTGTGTCTTATTCTGCATCTTAAGTTCATCACCTCTCCCTCTCTCTTTCTCTTTCAGGGGACTATTACCTGTTTTTCTCATAAGAGACACTACATCTCTCTTAATAAGCCCTAACATTACATCAGTCTTTTTGACTGCCATGTCACAAGAGGAGATCGACTCTCTCAAGTCGGGTGAAAACAGGTGATATAAATATGAACTATGCTTGGTCCCAAATTTACTTCTCAGTTATTTTGCTTATAAGTTATATACACTTATTTATGCACAGGCTATCTAAACACCTTGAGGGCAGGGACTATTTCATTTGTATCTCTCTACTCCATCATTTAACCCAGTACCTGGCACATAGGAGACTTTGAATAGATGCTTGTGGATTGATTGATAATGGAGACAGGAGGATCAACTTGTGGGGGGAAAAGTTGAAAGACAGGCAAGGGGGAGATTATGGATGACTTTCAATATTTACCTAAGGAGTTTTTTCAAGCCACAGAGGCTAACTAAAAGTTTTAGATTGGAAGTGTGACATGAGGAAAGTGGTACTCTAGGAAGATTACTCTTTCAGTGGCATACAGAATGTTTGGGGGTCAGAAGAAACTGTATATGATCCAAGATAATTCCAAAACACTGATGGGGCCTGAAAACAGATTGAAGCAAACTATTTTTTACTTTCTTTGGCTTTTTATGGTTTTTTCCTTTTGTTTCTTCTTTTATAATGTGACTAATGTGGAAATAAGTTTCACCTGATTGCCCATATATAACCTATATCAAATTGCTTCCTGTCTTGGGGAAGAGAGAAGGGGAAAAGGGAGGGGAGAGAGAAGGGGGGAGATAGAGAAATTTGCAACTCAAAGTCTTATGAAAACAAATGTTGAAAAAAATCTTTTCATGTCATAGGAAAAAATAAAATATTATTTAGATAAAAAAGAAAGCATAAGAGATGTTATCCTTGTAAGAGCTAGTAAGTGTCAGAAGTAGCAGTTACACCCAGGTCTCTTAGTAGTTGTTGTTACTGTTGTTGTAACTTTGATTTGTTGATGGTTTCCATTTAGAAGTTAAAACTGAAATATAATAGGTCTGTTTTTCAAAGGATAGATCTCCATGTTTTTGAATTGGAGGTTCCTGAATCCTCATCTCCTCATCCAACTGTGACTAGGTGTGTTGCTGCCATAGGCAAACTAGTTTGTGGTGTGTATTTCATTTTCTCTAAGATGAAGGGCTATTAATACTTCCTGACATTTGAGGAAGGTTGTACAGCATAATTAGCCTGCGTTCCTAGATTGCTGTACAAATGCAAGTGTTGTTACTTTGAAATAGATTCTTTGGCAGATTCAGGGAATCTGAAAGCCAAAATCAATGCCACCCCTCCTTCCTCTCCCTATAAAGGCTTCATTTGGGATCAGCTCTCTTCAAAAACACTCAAGTCATGCCCAGTGGGTATTAGTCAAACAACTGCATACCTTGGGCTCTAAGAATTACCTAAGTCATTGGGGCAGCTATTTAATTACCTACCCACATATCTAGGATGAATGCCAACTTTTTTGATGCTACCATGAATATATATTTGTGTGTGTATATGTATGCAAACATATACATATGAGAGAAATTAGACATAGACACAGATATAGACATAGACATAGAGAGATAGACAGACAGATGATAGATAGATAGATAGATAGATAGATAGATAAATAGAGAGATGAGAGATGGATGGATAGATAGAAAGACAGATAGATGAGACAGAGAGAGAGACAGACAGAGACAGACAGACAGACAGAGACAGACAGAGACAGACAGAGAGAGAGAGAGAGAGAGAGAGAGAGAGAGAGAGATCACAAAGGGTAACAAGGAGCTCCTTAGCAAAGGACAGAGACATCCTCAAGAAACAATTGAGCTGGGGCCAGCTAGGTGGCGCAGTGAATAGAGCACCGGCCCTGGAGTCAGGAGGACCTGAGTTCAAATCCAGCCTCAGACACTTAACACAAAAACTAGCCGTGTGACCTTGGGCAAGTCACTTAACCCCCAACTGCCCTCCAAAAAGAAACAAAAAAGAAACAATAGAGCTGATAAACAAAACTTACCCTTGTAGCTCTCAGATAGAGGTTGATACTTCCACCACCAAACCTTGGAATCCAGGATCTTGGGAAGTTCTTCTATTATATGGTTGATATGGAATCAGGATGTAGAGGATGTCCATAACAGAGGTACCTTGACCTATATAGCCAGGAATTTAAAGATCCTTCAGCAAAACACAAAAGCTATCATGGTGAAAATGTTTAAGACCTTCATTCTTTACGCACATTGCTGATGAAACAAGCCATAGTACATTTTAATAGGAGTCTGATGCATGTGCAGATACCATCAGTTTGCTAAGATAACTTCTTCCAAGGAGAAGACCCTGGAAATCTACTTCTAGGAGACTGTAGCATGCATTGGCCTACCATGTATTTGGAAGCAACCACATTTTCATTGGTTGCAAACTGGACCTGTCATGTAAAATGGATTGAGTACATGCAGAATTTTTGCCCACATTAATTCTCAAGATGCACTCCTTCACTAACACCATCAGGAAGTGGGGAAACCTGAAGGCTACCTCCTTTCCCCCACTTCCTCTTCCCACTTCTTGCCCCATCTTAGGCAATATGACTTGATACATAGGCCTTGGTCTCTGGCCTTTTTATTGATTCTATTACATTTTGTATGTAGGATATGGAGTCTCCAATCTGCCCCAAGGATACAACCCATGGAAAGATGAAAATTCAGGTATACTCACTAAATGTGACAACAGCAAGATCCTGAGGAGCATAGGTCTATGGATGTCCACTCAGTAGAAGCTGGCCCTGCTACCTTTAAATTTTAACTTTGTAAGATGAATGCTATCTAGAAACTAAACTAAACCATAAGTCTATCTGACCTTCATCTCTCAATCATAATACCCCACATCCATTGGGCTCAAATAATTCCAAAAAGCAACATATAATTTATTGGATATAATGAATTTTCAGGCTATATACTACATTAACTATCATTCTTTGATCTATTGTACTCTGAGGACCCCTTTTACTGGACTAAACCCTCTTCAGGAAATGGTTCACTTTGTTGATGGTTTATTGTATCAACAATGCAGTATTCACAATGCCCACAGTAACTATAAGTATGTTGATATGGTTATTAATCACAAAATGTAACAGGCTCTCTACATGAGAAATATAACTAGAACATTTATTTAAATACCAGAAAACTGAGTCCCTAACTCAGAAAGTCAAAGCCAACACAGTAGTTATGAAGTTGGCACACGTAGTTAAAGTTGTAAACATCCATATTCTCAAGCCTTCAAAACAGGACAGGCTACCTCAGGCAAAGATCCTCCTCTCCTTACTCACAACAACTGCTCAGCATCCAGGCAGCTTGCTCCCAGCAGCTCTGGCCCCCTCAGTTGCTGTCCCTGGCAGTCCTCAGCAGGAGTCCTTAGCAGAGATTCTGGCTGGCTCAAAAAAAAAAAGGGGGGGGGGGAGTTTGCACCACAACCGCAGCTGCTACTGCTGCTTCCAGTCACCACTGAAGGGATGCTAGCTTGGTTCCAGCTTTCTCTTGCTCCACCCCTTCCTGCTACATCAGCAAGTTCAAGGGGCATGGAAAATCTTCAAATCCCAGTATCATTACATTTATTCGGTTCCATATGGAATCATCTGCCTTATGATATTTCCTAAAACTCTTCCTATTTTCTCTCCTAGACTTTCAGGATGGCAATTCCCAAGATATCTAATACCAAAGATATCCTAGGACCTGTAGGTCTTAGGAAAGAGCAAAAGAAAAGGTCATATGAATATCTAGGATCTGTTCTCAAATAATTAGTAAAAGATAGTAAGACAAGGAAAAAGCAATGAGAGAAAATAGTCTTCCTATTCTGAGACACAAAGTCAAAGGGAGTCATGAGAGCTTCCAGTGCTAGACTCAGAATCCTCACTCCATGTACTTTGACCTCCTCAAACTCCATGCACTTTGACCTCCATCTCTCTAATAAGGGATCTAGGTGACTTCCATAGCATGAGTGTTTGATAGCCTTTATTAGCAGATGCTTAAGACTTAGGTCATAACAGCAATGATCACCCGTAGCTCTGATTTACATCCTGAAAATCTAGAAGCCCAAAAACAAAGGCAATAACCACCCCCATCCTGTTGCAGCACAATAATAAGAAGTTCTGAAGCAGAGAAGTAAGAAGAGGTAACAGAGACCCTGGCTATCCCTCTATTCTGTGATGTAACCCCCTGAACCAAAGCACATTTAAGGCAACAAAGCTCACCCATCCTCCCTCTAATCTAAAGAAAATCTGGTCAATATAATTTACCAGTGTCTTGCAAATTGTGCTGTCCTCCATGGGAAGCTCCAGGGCTCTCAGAACTTCCAGAGAGAGGAAAAGGTGACTCAACAACATTGGCTGCAGTGAGAACTCTTCCCCAAACTACAGCAGGAGAGTGTTTAAATTCAAAATGAAGGACAGCAGTAGGGCAGAGGTGAACGGGCACATTTGAGTGGGATATCTCAGAGTTTCTTTTGTTATTGATAGGACACAAGGGGCCTTAACTAGCATAGAACAAATGGAAGCATTACACCAGGGGCCAATACTAAATGGCATATCTTCTCCTTAAGGAAACCATGGTCTTTGTGACTCACCTCATGATCTTCCAGCAACCTTTGAAATCCATTCACCACCTCCATAGCTTCTCAATAGGTTAAGAACTGAAATATCCTATCTCCTATGTACCCACTCTGCACCATTGCTGTCCTTCCTGGATTGCTGGCAACTATCATTTCTCCACATTAAAAAAAAAGTCCAGTTATACCTATAGAACTTGGACATGGAGAACTGGCATCATTTTGAATTTAAACACTGTCAATCCTAATCCAAGCTGGATAATGACAGAAGGAAGAAATGAGAAGGGGAAAAATGTACCACAATATAAAAAGTATTTGGGCAGCTAGGTGGCAGAGTGGAAGACAATGGGCCTGGAAGATTCATCTTCCTAAATTCAAATTTGGCCTCAGACATTTACTAGTTGTGTTACCCTGGGCAAGTCACTTAACCCTGTTTGTTCTATTTTCTCATCTATAAAGTGAGCTGGAGAAGGAAATAGCAAACCATTCCATTATCTTTGCCAAGAAAATGCCAAATGAGGTCATAAAGAGTAGGACAAAACTAAAAGTGATTGAACAACAAATTAAAAATATTGAACCCTAGTGACTCAGTAGACTTTCTTGGAACATGTTCCAATGTGTGCTACTGTGCTCTGGTGGTAGCATTACTCAATTGCAGGAGTGGTTCTTAAAATGATGAAAACATTGAAGTTATGGGATGACAGCTTTCATTACATTAAATTGATTCAAGGTTTTACTACAACTCTACAGTGCTTTTTTCCCCTCCAGTCTCCTCTAGGAGCTAATTATCCAAAACAGAGACTCAATCTTTTTTATGAGAAAGATCTATTTGGAAGTCTGGTGAATCTGTGCTCAGAATAATCTTTATAAGTAATTGAAGGAAATGTTAAATTTCAGGTAGAAGTTAGTGAAAATAAAGATGTCATTTCTTCCACTCTCAGACCCCAAAAACATTTCCACAGATTCCTTGGGAGTCAATGTATCTGAGGTTAAAAAAACCTCTAGTCTTACCAAAAAAATGAAATGGAGAAGAAATTCAGGGGAGAAGGGGAAAGTAATTGCTTAGACACCTGAGTTAAAAGAAGAGCTAAAGATAGGAAGAGAGATAGAGCTAGAGATAAAAATAATCAAGATAGAGACAGAGTTAGAGATGATAGAGTCAGAGAGAGAGAAATAAAGATGGAGATAAATGTAAAATAGAGAATCAGAGTTGATAGAGGTACAAAGACAGAGATAATAAAGGGGCAAAAGTGTCATGGATGATGGGCAAGATGGAGATTAATATAAAATGGAAATAAATATATCAGACCCAGATCTTTCTGGAGATATTTTAAGGGTCTGAACTACAGACTCCTGTCGAAATGACTCATGTCTTCCTCTAGGTTGTGTGCCCCCCATGATATGTAGTACAATGCTGCAGATTCTGTAATTTCTCCATCTATAAAATGTGCATACTCATTTCATGAGGCTCTTGTAAGCTGTTGGAGCATTTTGAAAGTCTCAAAATATCATAGAAAAAAACTTTTCACATCTAATCAAACTGAGGCAAAGCAAGTTTAAAAGGGGTTCCTACTAAGGGGCATGGTCAAGATTGCATTCAGGTCCTTGGTCGCTTTTTCCACTGATGATGATTACATTCCTCAAGGACTTCGTGTGCTTTCCAAGTATAATTATAAATAATGATTAACATTTCTATAGTATCTTCAACTCTGTAAAATGCCTTATATACAGGGTGTCTCAAAAGTCTTAGTAAATGTTTAAACTTTAAAAATTCATTCTTTCACTCGAACCTTAAGACAACTTTGTAAGTTAGATATTGTCAATCCTCATTTTGCAAGTGAGGCAACTGAGGTTCAGGGATGTTTAGCAACTTATCCTTAGCTACATTGCCACTAATTGTCAGAGGCAGGACTCAAATTCGGGTGCCTCCTGACCTGAGGTCCATCCCTCTGTCTTAGACATCACACTTTGACCTCTGTTAGCATGCTTTTATTATCTAAGGCAATGGTTCTCAACCTTCCTAATGCTGCCACCCTTTAGTACAGTTCCTCATGATGTGGTGACCCCCAACCATAAAATTATTTTCGTTGCTACTTTCATAACTGTAATTTTGCTGCTGTTATGAATTGTAATGTAAGTATCTGACATACAGGATGTATTTTCATTGTTACAAACTGAACATAACCCACAAGTTGAGAACAACTGATCTGGTATGTTAATGAGCCCAAGCAAAGCTACAAATGATCACCTATGAAAGCCAGAGGGGCCTGCGAAGAGCCTTGTACTTTTCTTGACCTTGAGTGAAATGTGGATTTTGGTGTCACTCTTTTGAATGTTGCGTTCTAGCTGATTCTCTGTGCAATATGGACAACTAAGCTGCCAGGTCAGCACCACTTAATTATGTGATCTTGGACATTGTGAAATTGTTCAAATACATTTCATCTTTTTGGCAAACCATGCTCTCATGCTAATGCTTCATTTTCAGAGGATTATGCCCGTGACTTGCAAGGTATTTTCCTCAGGCACCTTGAGGACTGAGAGGTTCTATGGCAGGAAGCAGGGCATGCCAAGGATTGAAAGCTTTTTTCTTTATCACTTTTTCCAAACAACTCAATGAAGCTGGGGGCATCTGAAAAAATATCATCACAACCTCCATTAAATGCTAGAGAAAAAAGGGGACAATGTCAGCTGGACAAAGATAATAGGAAAGGAAAGGAGAAGGAAGAGAGGTTCATTCATCAACAAGGCTGTGGTAAGCTTTGGAGCCCACTGTGCAGTATCAATTGAAATTCAAAATATAGAGAAACAAACCAAACCCTACATGGTATAATTCTCTAGGCTATCCTGGGCTGGGATGTCCTTCAAAATTTATTTGTTTGACTTTTTAATACCAAAACATAGCTTTTTGCAATATTTAAAAATACAAATGCCCAAAGGAAGGCATAGTGCAAATGAACTTGCCAGAGGTCTTCATCTGGAAAGTTTCCTTATGATATAGTGGGCTATGTGCAAAATAGTATGTTGCCCATAGTCGTCAGGCTTCTAGCTTTGGGAATTTAACTGTTTTTATGTCATTATGGCCTGAGATCTCTTAATTTGAATCCTTTCAGTTAGGGGAATTTAAATCATGATTTGGGGTTTAGCCCAGAGTCAGACCTCAGGTCCAATCTAACTTCTAGGTAAAATAAATCCATGAAACTTATCAATCCATTTGCCCAAGTGACTCAACATTAAATCCACCCTGTGACTTCAACTTCCCTCAATATCCATCCTGTTTCTAGTATCAGCATGACTCTCCTCACATCTTGTATCCCAGGCCCAGTAATGTCTCTGTCTTGTTCTGTCCTCCCTCTTCCTGTAGCATACTTACTTTATACCCAATTTCTGCACTACTTAAGTGTTACAGGGGTTCTATCTTATTTTCATCAGGAATGGACCCTCATCCTGAAACCCAGATCCTATGAATGGGATCTTATTATGAACTATGAAATATCTGATTCCAATCATGAGATTGCTACACCTCTGCCCTTAGTTTCCCTGGCTTCCTTCAAACCCTTCTTCAAGAAAACCTTTCTTATCCAACTTATAATGCTTTATATTTAACATTACCTTCATATATGATAGATAGATAAGTAGATAGATAGATTGATTGATTGATTGATAGACTGATAGAGATGATAGAGATAGATAGGTAGATAGATGATAGATAGACAGACAGACAGACAGATAGATAGATAGATAGACAGACAGACAGATAGACAGATGAGAGAGAGAGAATCTATGTGTCTGTGTGTATTACACACCTAGATTATCAGTTCTTGTCCTTCATTATTAAGGAGGACCAAAATGGCATCACAATAACCAGGTCAATATACAGGGTGTTTGATTGTGGCTGATCAGACCAATAAGAGACCAAAAGCTTCTACCACAGGTTGGGCACAAAGCGCACCTAGATATGTACATATTATCTTTCCCATTAGAACATATACTCTTTAAGAACAGGAACTGTGTTTTATCTCTCTTCTGTCTCCAACATTTAATACAATGCTTTGCACATAGTAAGCACATAATAAATTCCTTATTCATTCATTTATTTACTGACTGCAGTTCCTTACCTAAACCTAGACTACTGTGTCTGCAGCATTTTTCTAATTTACCACTATAGGTAACAATATAGGAAAAGAAAATAATGTTAGGCTATCATGGTTTGCTTTTAATAAACCTAATCTGATTCCTAGTAATCACCACTTCTATTTATAAGTGCTCATATGCCATCCATTAAGTAATCCTTGCCAGAATTCTCTTAGGGATGAACATCAAGTTCAGGGGTCTATGTTTTCTGAAAGTGTGAAGCTGATAGGAC
This sequence comes from Pseudocheirus occidentalis, assembly GCA_028646575.1. Lineage (NCBI taxonomy): Eukaryota > Metazoa > Chordata > Mammalia > Diprotodontia > Pseudocheiridae > Pseudocheirus > Pseudocheirus occidentalis. Next base: position 47,942,162 of record CM053593.1, read on the forward strand.
TCACCAAAAGATTGGCAATAGTCTCTAACAGTTCTTCCAACTTTCCTGTAATTTAAAGGGGGGAAACAAAAATTAGAAATAAAAGTAATATGCAAACTGTTCTTTTCCCAAACAGAAAAATAGTATAGTCTTTTCTCTAGTCCTAACATTATGTATAGAACAGTTCATCTGAAAAGAAGACTGAAGTATTTTATGCAAAATCTTTATCTCCTTTGCATCTTGGGAAAATATGAGAATAAAGAAATTTATCATTTTTGGAATCTAGTAACAAATAAACTGAATGTGTTTTTAGAAGATTAAAAATGTTATGGTACATTTGAAGTATGTGTGGGAACAGTAAAGTTCAGAGGATAGAGGAGTATGGAAACTTGGAATGTGGAGGCTAAGTTAGAAGGGATTTCAGAGGTCATTTAGTCCAACACCATATTACACATGAAGAAACTCAAGCCCAAAAAGCTTAAGTGACTTGCCCAAAGATCACACAAGTAGTCAGAATTTAAATCCACATCCATTTGTTACTTATTTATGTTCCATGCCTAGGAACCTCTAAGAAGAAGGGGTAGAGGGCAAAGGGAGGTCATGGCTAGAGCACAGGTTCTAGGATAACAACAACAACAAAACACATCATCATCATCATCATCATTGTCATTTTCATAATACTATTATTAGTACATTTCCACAGAATTAAAGAAGACCTAGATTCATGTCTTGCCTCCCCTACTAGTTATGTGACCTTGAGCAAGTACTTAACCTCTCAGTACTCTAGGCAATAAGTATTGGAGTTAGGATTCCAATCTATTTATTTCCAGATGAAAAGCCCAGTACTCTTTGTCCTTCGTCTTGATTCTAGTTTTACAGTTGAGAGAAGCATGATTTTAAAAGTGGGAATTTGGAAATCATCCCAAATATATGGTATTATCTTATGGATGTGTTCTGATTAAGACTGAAAAATTTTTAAGCCACGTGTGTTATCTGTGAATATTGGGTACAATTCCCATTTGGCATGTGGGAAAAAAACATGCAACTTTGGGTGGGGGGGGGGGCAGAGCCAAGATGGTGGAGTAAAAGCAAGAACTTGTCTGAGCTCCCACTCTAACCACCTCCACTATCTGTAAAATATGACTAAACAAATTTTAGAACCCACAAAATGGGAGAGAGAAATAAATCTCCCACTGAAGGCAGCCTGGCAGCCCAATAGGAAGGGTCTATCACACCAGACTGGGAGCTGAGCTCAGTCCCATGTGAACTGCACAGTCCCAGACACAGGGCAGCCCTGACCAGCAGCACAAATCAGCCACAGCTGACTTCAGGAGGGTGAATCACCAGCAGCTGTGGCTGTTTCCAGATTTCTCAACCCATAAATGCCAAAAAAAAAAGTAAAAGGTCAGTCAGGAACTCTGTTGGAACTGGGTGACAGTTCCCTGTCCCCTGCCTCTGGGTTGAGAGATCTAGGAGGCACTGTGGCTGCACCTGCTACTGCTTTCACTGCCTCCAGAGCTCCTGGCTTGCAGATCATAAGAGAACCATGTGACCATTCAGAGGGTAATCACTCTTGCTTTGACCTGCTTGGGTCTGGATGATGGTCTTGGGTGGTGGTCCTGGGGTGAAAAACATCAGTGTGCCAGAGCTTGGGATGTCCATAGAGAGGGCACCCTCCTCAGACCTCTGACAACATTTGTGAAAACCCCAGCAATTTGGGACACAGCTCTCTCCACTCTGGAAGCAGATTTCTACTGTGGCAAAGAGCTCAAAAGTCAGGTAATTGACTGGCAAGATGAGCAAGCAGAGGAAGCTCAATCAGACCATAGACTACTTTTTTGGGGACAAAAAGGATCAAAATATGGAACCAGAAGAAGTCAAGAAAGTCAAAACTCCTACATCAAAAGCTTCCAAAAAAAATATGAATTGGTTATAGGCCATGGAGGAGCTCAAGAAGGCTTTTGAGAATCAAGTAAGAGAAGTGGAGGAAAAATTGGGAAGAGAAATGACAATGATGCAAGAAAATTATGAAAAGTGAATCAACAACCTGACTGGAGAAAATAACACCTTAAAAAATAGACTAATTTAAATGGCAAAAGAGGCCCAAAAAGTCAATGAGGAGAAGAATGCCTTAAAAAGCCAAATTGCCCAGATGGAAAAGGAATTTCAAAAACTCACTGAAGAGAATAATTCCCTCAAAATTAGACTGGAGCAAATGGAAGCTAATGACTTTAGGAGAAATCAAGATACTATAAAACAGATCCAAATGAAAAAATAGAAGGCAATGTGAAATATCTCATTGGAAAAACCACTGACCTGGAAAACAGATCAAAGAGAGATCATTTTAAAATTATTGGGCTACCTGAAATCCATGATCAAAAAAAAAACCTAGAAATCATCCTTCAAGAAATTCTCAAGGGAAATTGCCCTGGTATTCTAGAACCAGAGGGCAAAACAGAACTTGAAAGAATTCACCCACTGCCTCTTGAAAAAGATCCCAAAAAGAAAACTCCTAGGAACATCATAGCCAAATTCTAGAGTTCCCAGAAAGAAGAAAATATTACAAGCTGTCAGGAAGAAAGAATTTGTATACTGTGGAAACACAATCCAGATAACACAAGATCTAACAACTTCTACATCAAGGGATCAAAGGGCTTAGAATATGATATTCTAGAGGTCAAAGGAGCTAGGATTAAAACCAAGAATCACCTACCCAGAAGAATGGAGTATAATGCTTCAGGGGAAAATATGATCATTCAATGAAACATAGGACTTTCAAGCATTCTTGATGAAAAAACCAGAGCTGAACAGAAAATTTGACTTTCAAATATAAGAATCAAGAGAAGCATGAGAAGGTAAACAGGTAAAAGAAATCATAAGGAACTTATTAAAGTTGAACTATTTATATTCCTACATGGAAAAATGATCATTGTAACCCATGAGACTTTTCTCAGTATGAACATAGTTGAAGGGAATATATATGTATACATATATATGTATGTATAGGAGGGTACATGTGTGTATAAATACATGAGTGCGTGTGTATGTGTGTACATGTATGCATAGACAGAAGGCACAGAATCAGATGAATAGGAAGGGATGATATCAAAAAATAAAATGAAGAGGTAAGAGAGGAATATAATGAGGGAAGGAGAAAGGGATAGAATAGGGTAAATTATCTCATATGAAAGAAGCAAGAGAAAACCATTGCAATGGAGGGAAAGAGCAGGAAGGTGAAAGGGAATGGGTCAACCTTATTCTCATTGAATTTGGCTTAAGGAGAGAATAATATACACACTCATTTGGGTATCTTACCCTACAGGAAAGTAGAAGGAAAGGGATAAGAGGAAGGATGATAGAAGAGAGGGAAGATTGGGGAAGAGGATAGTTAGAAGCAAACACTTTTGAAAAGGGACAAGGTCAACATAGAACATAGAATAAGTGGGGGACAGGATAGAATGGAGGGAAATATAGCTAGTCTTTCACAATATAACTACTATGGAAATGTTTTGCGTAACTACACATGTACAACCTATATTGAATTGCTTATCTTCCCAGTGGAGCTGGGTGAGGAGGGAAGAAGGAAAAAAATCTGGAAACCAAAGTTTTAAAAACAAATGTTTAAAAAATGTTTTTTACATGCAACTGGGAAATGAGCTATACAGGCACTGGGGTATAGAAATCCATCTTGCCCTACTAGAAAGTTAGGGGGATGGGGGATGATATAAGAGAAAGCAGATTGAAGGAAGGGATATTCTGTAGGCTTACTATCTTGGGGTGGGAGTAGAGGAAAGATGGGGGAAAATTTGTAACAAAATCTTGTGGAAATGAATGTTGAAAACTAAAAATTAATCTAAAAAAATTTTTTTAACATGCAACTTTTCACATCCATTTTAGCATTTTAAAATTTTCATAGTTTCTTTTCTCCACAGTCAGCTGCTGTGTTGGTTCATTATTGGCTCATCCTATTCATGTCCTATGGAAGAACAATGCTACTAACTGTGAATGTTTTCTCTATGATTAAAGGTTAATCTCTTAGACTATTAATGTATATAATCATAATCCTTTGAAATCTTTCAGAAGAGTTTGCCAATTTCAACAGGATGAGATATCATTTAATAGTCCATGATACAACTAACATGAAAATTGGATCACTACTACAAAGCAACTTTTTAAAAAAAAGATCCAGACTTAGTCAATGACACAGGTAAACTTTACATCTAGAGATCAAAGTTAGAAATAATTATTATAGAATAATTAAAATTATGAGTGACAGTTAATAATAGAGTTTAATATGAATGTGTTTAAAACTTGCTTGAAGTAATTAACTACAATTACATTTCAATGGACTTCAGATATTAAGTATTATTGTTTAGTCCAACTAGATAATAGTGTTTCAACCACTAACCTTTCAGAGTTGTAAAGAAAATACATTGTAAGCTATACCGTGTTTTACTGTTATTATCCACTAAATTCCTACTCTGATGCCTCAGCATGTCTTGGAGGTGACCTTGGGGCCTCAAAGCCTATGCTAACAGAATTTAAGCTCTGGCAGGTTATACCATGTTGGAAAGGCTTAGTAAAGTGTCATCAAAATATGTTAACTGCTTTCCTTAGGCAAGCCTTGCTATGTATAGGCTCATCTCCATTGGCCCAGTCACTTGACAAAGACTTCTTTGACCACAGTAACTTATGGAGCCACCAAAAAAAAAAAAAAAAAAAAAACATTTAGTGTTGCACAGGCACTACTTCTATGTTGACAGAGAAATAGAAAAGGGAACCAACTCTGCTAAGAATCTCATCATTTTAGATTGTAAACAATAACTTAGTAATTGGAAAACAGAATTTGAGAAAATTACTGCTAAAAAAGATAGCATTTACATAGTGCTTTGAGATTTGAAAAGAGCTTTTCTTTTTAATTGATTTCTTTATTTACTTTTAGTTTCCACAATCCACAATCAATTCCACAATCCCTTGAGTTTCAAATTTTCTCCCCAACCATGGCAGCATGCAATCAAGTATAGGATCTACAAATACTTTCACACTGGACATTAGTCTGGTTATAAAGAAGGGTTGTAACCAATGGAGTGAACAATGGGAAAAAGAAAGAAAGCTAAACATGGAAAAGAATGATAGCATGTAGATTGCTTCAGTGTCCATTTAAACTCTGTTCTTTCTGGATCTTTCTCTGAATGTAGATATCTACTTCCATCTTGAGACTTGTAGAATTATCTTATAAATGTGCATTGCTGAGAAGAGTTCAGTTTATCAAAGTTGGTCATCACACATACAATGTGTCTGTGATTGTATACAGATTTTTCCTGGTTCTGCTCTTCTCACTTAGCATCAATTTGTACATGCCTCTCCAGGTAAACATGAAGTCCATCTCCTCCCCATTTCTTATCGCACAACAGTTCCATTACATTCATATGCCACAACTTGTTTAACCATTCCCTAATTGATGGGCATCCCCTAAATTTCCAGTTTTTACCACCACAAAGGGAGCAGCAATAAATATTTTTGTACATATAAGTCTTCCTCCCACTTCTATGATCTCTTTGGAATACAACCACAGAAGTGGTATTACTGGGTCAAAGGGTATGCCCTTTGGGCATAGTTCCAGATTGCTCTCCAGAATGGTTGTATCAGCTCCACCAACAATGCATTAGTGTTCCAATTTTTCCACATCCTCTCCAGCATTTGTTATTTTCCTGTTTTGTCATCTTAGCCAATCTGACTGACGAGATATATGGTACCTCAAAGTTGTTTTATTTTCATTTCTCAAATCGATAGTGACTTAGAGAATTTTTCATATGCTTATAGATATCTTTAATTTCTACCTCTGAAAATTGCCTGTTCATATCCTTTGGCCATTTATCAATTGGGGAATGACTTGTATTCTTATAGATTTTACTTAACTCCCTGTATATTTTAGAAATGAGGCCTTTATTAGAGACAATGGTTGTAAAAATTCTTTCCCAATTTCCCACTTCCCTCTTAATCTTGGTTATATTGGCTTTGTTTGTACCAAAACTTTTCAATTTCATGTAATCAAGATTATCCATTTTCCATTTTATAATGCTCTTTAACTCTTCTTTAGTCATAAAGGCTTCCGTAGTCCATAAATCTGACAGGTAAACTATTCCTTGCTTCCCCAGGTTATTTACAATATCAGCCTTTATACCTAGATCATGCACCCATTTAGACTTGACTTTGGTGTATGGCGTTGGACAATGATCTATGTCCAGTTTCTGCCATACTATATTCCAATTTTCCCAGCAGTTTTTGTCAAATAGTGAGTTCTTATCCCAAAAACTGGCATCTTTGGGCTTATCAAGCAGTATATTACTATAATTGATGACTACTGAGTCTTTTGTACCCAATCTATTCCATTGATCCACTACTCTAGCCAGTACCAAGCAGTTTTGAGGACTGCTGCTTTGTAATAGAAATTAAAATCTGGTATGGCTAGGCCACCTTCCCTAGAATTTCTTTTCATTAATTGCCTTGATATTCTGGACTTTTTGTTCTTCCAAATGAATTTTGTCACTATATTTTCTAGCTCTGTAAAGTAATTTTTTGGTAAATTGATTGGTATAGCACTAAATATGCAGTTTAATTTAGGTTAAATTGTCATTTTTATTTTATTAGCTCTACCCAGCAATGAACAATTGGTGTTTTTCCAATTAGTGAAATCTGATTTTATTTGTGTTTTGTAGTTGTGTTCATATAGGTGAGATTTGAAAAGAGCTTTACAAATACTATCTCACTTTATCTCCTTATCAGTCCTGGGAGGTAGGTGCTATTATTATCCCCATTTTCCGGAGGAGGAAACTGATGTAGACAAGTGACTTGCCATTGGTCAGACAGCTAGTATGAGGCCAGATTTGAACTCAGGTCTTCATGATTCCAGGCCCAGCATTCTAGAACTGAATCATGTCAGTCTTATGCAGTACTTTTCCCCAGTATAACCTATACTGCGGGTAATATGTAAAAAGCCTGGAAAGGTACAAGGGGGCCAAATTCTGAAGAGGTTTGAATTGGAATATCAAAAAGGAAGTATCTTATATTATCCCAGTATAGGTTATATAGCAACAGCAGCAGAAGTAGCAGCTGCAGCAGCAGCAACAGCAGCAGAAGTAGCAGCTGCAGCAGCAGCAACAGCAGCAGAAGTAGCAGCTGCAGCAGCAGCAACAGCAGCAGAAGTAGTAGTAGTAGTAGTAGTAGAAGTAGTAGTAGTAGTAGTAGTAGAAGTAGTAGTAGTAGCAATAGCAGTAGCAGAAGAAGAAGGAGAAGAAGAAGAAGAAGAAGAAGAAGAAGAAGAAGAAGCACCAGCAGCAGCAGAAGTACTGTTGTAGAAGTAGGAGTAGCAGCAACAACAGCAGCAGCAGCAGCAGCAGCAGGAGTAGTTGTTCAACAGCAACAGCAGTTGCAGCAGCTGGAGTAGCAGGAGTAGCAACAGTAGTAGCAGTCAGAAGCAAAACACTTGAAAACAGATAGGGTAAAAGGAGAGAAAGAATAGGACAAATGGGAGGAAATAGGATGAAGGGAAATATATAGTAACCATAACTGTAAAAAAAATTACTACAAGTTTATCTGATAAAGACCTCATTTCTCAAATATTTAGAAAATGAGCCAGATTTATAGAAGTAATAGCCATGCCTCAAATGATAAATGATCAGGTGATATGAATGGGCAGCTTTCAGATAAAATAATCAAAGCTGTCTATAGTCACATGAAAAAATGCTCTAGATCATTGTTGATTAAAGAAATGTAAATGAAAATAACTCTTAGCTCGCACCCCATACCTATCTAATTGGCTGATATGATAGAAAAGAAAAATGACAAATGTTGGAGGGGGTATGGGAAAGCTGAGACACTAATGCATTCTTGGTCAAGTGTTACACTGATCTAACTATCCTAGAGAGCAATTTAGAACTATGCCCAAACAGCTATTAAAACCCTGTATACCCTTTGATCCAGAATATGAGGTCTGTATCCCAAGGAGATTAAAAAAAGGAAAAGAACCTATATGTAGAAAAATATTTATAGCAGTTTTTTAGTGGTGGCAAAGAACTGGAAATTGAGAGGATGTGCAACAATTGGGGAATGGCTGAACGAACTGTGGTGTATGATTGTGATGGAATACTGTTCTGTAGTTACTTCTATTGTGTAAGCCATAAATTCTGCCGTTTGTTCCCTTTTAACTTCTTAAAAGAGTCTAATTTCTCTCTTGAACTCTTCAGGAACATTCTGCTGTAATATTCATGCTCTCTTGGGAATCCAATTTTGGGGTTCTCTGTTTTACCAGGTATTGTTTTAATTTCTTTGTCTTGCAATATTTATTTAGAAACATTTTCAGTCATTTAGATGTTATAGCAACCATCTTTGCTTCTGTTTTAATAATCTTCCCTATTCATTTCTCTGCTTGCACTCTAAATATTTTAACTGATCCTGAATTATATGGTGGTTCTAGTCTTTTTTTCCCTTTTCTTTCCTATTGCTCACTTTCTGGCTCCTTTTCCTTTAAAGATAAGTTTACCTCTGGGAACTACACCTTAATTGTCACAGCTTCCTCCCACATTGAAGAATTTTTTTTTCCCTGCTTGACTTGATTCTTGCCCCCAAATGATTGCTGGGGAGGGGAAGAAAGACTAAACTGGATCCAATTGTGTGATGCCTCTTTCCTTCAGGTTTGATACCCCACACTTTGGTGTCTTTTCCAAGTTCTTTTAGCTCTGTAGTTCTCCTACTAATGGAGGCTGTGCCAGGCAAAATCAAGTCTTGCCCTCCTGTATTTTGCCTCCTTTACAAGTGGCTAGGCAGAGTTGAAGTCTGCTACATGTTGCCATAGAGTGATGAAATAAGGGCAGGGGCCAGGTGTGTTAGTAGAAATTGCAGCAATAGTATGAAAATTTCTAAGTAGACCGTCAGTATAAGCCAATGGATTGAATCTGCTATCTTGCCAGAGTATAGGAGCTAGTGGGGAGAAGCAATGCTGGTTAAACAGTTAGGGATTATGATGATGATGATGATGATGATGATGATGATGATGATGATGATGATGATGATGATGTGCAGCTAATTCATAAGAGGGTTATATTGTTATACTTCCTAGTGTCTTGGTCTGTTCTACCTCTGGTTCTTTCAAGGGAGTTTTGAAGATTAGTGAGGTCTGGAGAAAATGTGTAGTCCTCTAGATTTTGGGTAACATAACCCAGAAGTTGATGAGTATTTTTAAAACAACAACCACTTACAATAGAAAGACATTTATTGTGAATGACCTAGCTGTAACTCAACAATGGAGACTCCATAGATTCATAAAAGGGCGTCCATCAAGCTTCAATATCATGTGATTTTGTAGCTATATCATTAGATTTGGAAAGTTTTATATTTCACTTACAGAAGTTTGATAAATTAATACTCTTTTTAGCATTCTACAAGATCAATAGTTCCTGCGCAAAATTATTTAGCAATTCATCATTGCATAAATCTCAGATTTCCATTAAAGGGAAAGAGAGACAAAATGCTTGCAAAGGAGGTTTTTGTTCTTAAAATGTCTTTCCTTCTATAATCTAAGTTTCCACCTGATGCCTTTTATATTTAGTCATTTGTATTTAGATTTCTATACTATGTCATTTGAATTTATCATCTTGAAAAGGGAGCCTTAAACCTTAAGAAGATCCTTTCATATCCTTTATGCCCTTTGGATTTGTTTTGTTGCCTATCTATAATAAGACATAGTACTAAACATAACTTTAGAGTCCCATCACCAAAAAATAATTTTTTCTAGAATAAGTATATCTGCGCTAATTACTCAATGTAAAAAAAATACATGAAGATATCTGACTAGATCATGTAAAAAAAATTCTACTTTCAAGACAGTAAATATATTCCAGCACTTTTCTCCTTCATTTCCATTTTATTCTCCTTTCCTAAGCCAACTAAAAGGATTTGGCTTTCATGAATCTAACAGTGTGCCAATTGATTACAATCATTATTTTAAAAAATTATTGTGCACCCATAACAATGGCATTATATAGAATATCCGATTAGACAGAGTCCATGACTAAAGGGCTCATGGCCATTTATTGAAAACAAGTCAAAAGAGTCATGGGGAGGAGTTGCTTATTAACCATCTCTCCATACTACCACTGTCCAGAAATTGTGGTGAGGAAGTTAAGTTTAGAAGTTGAGTGAGACAGAGATCCACTTTCCTTTCAAGCTATCCTTAAAAACAACATCTCTTCTTCAAGTAGCAGGTTGGTTTTGTGACTTTACTTTTTAAATGCTTATTGATTTGGGGTGGGAGATAACTTTCTAATGTATTTTATGAGGATAGAATAGCATATCCCAAATAGTGTTCTCGTGATCCAAAATCATTCATCAAGTGTGATAGGTTAAGTAATTGGCTTAGTAAATGTTTGATGAGATGCTAAACTCTGCAAAGAAACTTGAAGAGGAAAGGGGAAAGGAGAAAGACAGCAGGGATAAATTTTAAAATGGACTAAAAGCATGGAATTTCCATTTATGGGAGAACTGAAATTGTGGCTAGTTGATTCTTGGGAAGAGGACCACCTGTGAATTTGAATGAACATATGTCAAGCTTAAAAAAGACGAGCTTTTTAACCTCTCCAAAAAGTTGTCTACACATCTTAAACTACTGAAGGTGTAGTTTCTCAGACTGATAAATGCAGTTGACTTTCTTTTGAGATAACTATAGAAAACAGTTGAGCACAGAGGTGGGGGTTGCCAGTAGCCATGAATTGAAGAAAGGGGGAAAGAGTCAAAAAGATAATTTAAAGTGGTAAAGAATTTTAATTTGAAAACAAAACTAGGACAAGAGAAAGAAATGCACTTCTCAAAGAGTCCAACTAGAGCCCCCAGCTGAGAAAGAATTGTACTGAAGCCACTGGCTGGAGAGATTTGTGTTGTGTAAGGAAAGAAGTATGAGCTGTCACCAAGGATGAAGCCAAAATCCTTTATAGATGTCATGTCATGCCTTATAAATAATCCTGACAATGTCATCTTTACTGACTGTGGTAAAGTAATTACTGCTTTGCTACTTAAAAAAAAATCTAGTGTGATCATATCCTGGAATTCAAACAAATTTTGGACAAGGGTACAAGAAGTTGGAGATCAATTATATTATCAATTAATTATACATTATATTATTCCATACATTTTAAACTAGATTATGCCTTCCAAAATACTTAAGGAGTCTTTAACAGTCTCATTTCTGTCAGTAGGTAATTACTGCACCATCATAACCTAAGGCCTTTTCAACTCTGAAATTATATTTAGAAGTTTTCTTGGGAATATCTTTTTTGTCATGAATAGCATGCTTTTTTTCATCCACAGTTTTAAAAATTCAATTTTAAAGAGATCATACTGGGGGAGGGAGTGTTTCTTTACTTCAACTATATAATTACAATAGATTTAAGTTTGCTTATAGTTATTTTTATGCAAGAGAGATGCTTGTGAAAAGTTACATGTAAATTCAATCATGTTAAATGGTGAAAAAGCTTCTCTTTTAAGGGAATGTTCAAATGAAGCTTCTTGTATTATGAATCACCACTTGAAGTTCACCTAAATTCACCCTTTTATAATCAAATACCTAGCAAAAGTTGTCTACACTCATCACTCCTCACTCACTTTTTGTCCTCTCATTCAGTTCTCTATCCCCCTTGTATTATGGCTTCTTTCCCTACCACTTTCTCTGAAGTCATCAATGATTCTTCCCCTTCCACCAAATCCAATGGCCTTCAAAGTGTTCAAACTCCTCACCTTCTCTTCAGGGTTTAACATTCTCTAATTACTCTCTCCCAGTTTTTCATAACACTGATCTGTTGTGGTTTTCCTACCTGTGTGTCTGATCCTCGTCAAACTACATTGTTAGAGAAAATTTCCCACTAGGAGCTAGATAGAAAATCAATTAATTAATTAACCCACTGAAAAATTTTAATAGTTAACAATTTATATGGTAAACAAAGTGTTTTCCTCACAGTGATACCATGAGGCAGATAATGTACCCCAAGGTTCTATGGGATCCTCTTGTCTTCTCTCTCTATGCAATCTCATTCAATGATCTGATCAGCTCCCAGGGGTTCAATTATCTCTGCTGATGGCCATCGGATCAGCCCTTTCATGACTTGACCCCTTCTACCTTTCCACTCTTCCTTCTCTATATACAGGAATCCTATGATCCAGCTTCATGGGCCTCCTTACATTCCTTCAGTCACCATGCTCCATCTTCCGTCTCTGTTCCCTTTCACTAAGTATCCCCATACCTGGAATATTCTCCCTCTTGCCCTTGCCTTTTAGCTTCCCTAGCTTCCTTCAAGACTTAGCTCAAAGCTCTCCCTTTAAAAAGGAATTTCCCTGTCTCTCCAGTTGCTAGTGTCTTCTTCTCTCAGATTACCTTCATTTATTATGTATATATAGTTATTTAAACTTAGTCTCCTCCTTCAGAATGCAATTTCCTTGAGGACAGGGGCTTTGGGAGTCTCTCTTTATATCCTCTATGCTTAGCGTAATGCCTAGCACTTACTAAATGTTTGTTGACTCATGTGGAAGTAACTGACTGTGGAGGCAACATTTTATAGTGGAAAGGGCTAGATTTGGAGGCAGATAACCTATATTTGAACCTGCATCTACTACTTACAATGTGTGTGACCTGGAGCAAGTCACTTTTGGGGTCCTCAATTCCTTATCTATAAAAATAAGGAAAGAGGGGAATGAACTAGATGACCCCTAAGATCCCTTCTAAATCTATGATGCTGATTACTTCTTAAATTTTGACAATTAAGTGCTCTATAAGCATTATCCAAAATGATATTGCAGCAAAACTTACTAATATTTATACATGAGTCAAATTTAATAGTCAGGCTTTTACTTCTACTGCACACCTACATCACCCACACTAGTCTAGGCATATTCAAACCAGCTGCAAAACAGTTATAGGCAACTCTATCCAAGCAATCAGTTGAAAAATGTACTATCTTAGCCAATCTCATCCAGCCCAAGGCAAAACTGTGAAAGAAGCAGAACCATAAATTAAGCAAAATTATTCTTTCCTACTTGTTTCCCCATCCCACCCATTCTCTCCCTCCTAAGTGACCCCCAATCCATTCTCCTTACAATACCTGTTAACCTCATTGACACTCTTTTCTCACTTATAAAATCTACTCTGAGATTCTTCATGTATGCTAAGATGCAAATGATTAAAAACTTGTTTAAATTTTTTTTAATTTCTCTCAAAAGTATTAGCATTTTAACAGACAGCCACGTTAAATAAAAGGGAAGTTCTAAAGTTGTATTTCAGATTTCACATACAGAGGCTAGATTTCCCTCACCCCCTTCAATATCAGAATAGAGATTTGGGATGAGACTTTATGGCCTACTTTAAATCATAGGACTCTAGATTTTGAATACAAAGAATCCTCAAAGATCACTACTCTAACAGAGTAGTGATTTTTTTTTACAAATGAAGAAAGAGAGAGCAAAGGAAATTAAATGACTTACACAGATCACACAAGTAAGCATCAGAGGCTTATAATCAGCTTATGTGACTTTAGAAAAACTCATCTTTCTTTATGGGTACAGAACAAGAGTGGGTGACTACTACTTACTTTATCCCATGAGTCCCCATCAGTGTGGTCCTCGTAAACAATCAACCAATAGACTTAATTACCTCTTAGAAAAAATATTAAATCAAATGACATAGTAAGAAGAGTAGGTATAAAACATATTGGGGCCTATCCACTAGGATAGACTTCCTAAATGTATCATGTACATATCTGCATACTCACTACCTAGCACTAAAGGCGAAACTAAAGAGACATTTACAAATTGGTCTGACTTGAAAGAATCATAGAATATCAAGTTATTTTTCTGAATATCTATTCAAAATTGGTTTCTTTGCACTATTTCTTTTCTTGTCATGTTGCCTTAGATAAAGCAATCTGACTCTTAAGGTAACTACCTTAAAATTCAAATAATTCTGATCTACAATTTATTTTATCTAAGTAACTGAGGCAAAGGTAGACTGGGTGACTCATAACATCTGTATAATTTGCTTTCACTACACTGGCTTTATGACTTGAGGCAAGTCTTTTGAATTCAATAAATCTTAGCTTTTTTAATAACTAAAAATGAGTATGTGATACCTACATCACTCATTTTCCAAATGTGTTATAGGATAAATATTCTCTAAATTTGAAAGTATTATATGAGTGTAAGTTATTCATTTGTGTTATCTTGTTCTCAGCTTTTTCAATGGCATTTAGATGGAAATTGTCCTGGGATAATTCACTATACTGCTATTATTCTTTTATCTTTTATGTGTTATATTCTTTTTAAAAGGTAGATTTAAAAACCACTTTTTTTGTAATTGGATAAGCTATTGGGATACAGCTCAGCTTCTATAAACTCTTCAAAATACTTGATGCAACTGTTAAGAGTGGACAGGATGGTATAGATGGTAGTTACTTCATCTTAGTCCCATGTGATTTTGATTTCTTCTGCTAGTCTTTCATTCTGCATAACTTGGAGATTATCAACATTTGTTATGGTGATATCTATTAAAAATTGTTTTAAATTTCTTACAGATCAGTTATACTTCAGACCTTGTGAGCTACTGTTCTATCAGTGATAATTAACTGGTTCTAGGACAGTTTATTGGATGAGATTTCAAGGATAGTTTTGAGTTGATATTTGTAGCACGGGGATTTATTGTAGGTTTATAAAACATAATAAACTCGTGAATAATCCTTGCTACCAAGTTGTGTTTTGTTTGTGCCATATCCCCTCTAGTCTCCCTCTCTTAATTCATACTTGCATTGTCAGATTGATTCTCCAGAGGGACAACTGCTACACCAGGTTCTAAGATGGGTCCCTACCAGTATGGTTCTCATTAACAATCAGTCAGGAGATCCAATTACCCATTAGAAAAGACATTTACTTACATGACATAGCAAGATAAATATTCATAAGATACCAAAAAATCTGGAGTACATTTTTCTATAAGGACACCCAGAGTCTATTCAGTGGGAGTGCAGGGGAGTGGGGGGAGTGAACACAAACTTCAGGTACAATCATGGTAAGGTACACATGTAGGTAACATGTGTGACATATATACACATACATGTACACATGCACACATACATATACGTGTGTGCATGTGCATATGCATGTGCACATACGCATGCACACACACATACACATACACATACACATATACATATACATGGCACTTTACCAATCCAGAACTTCAGAGATTTACTACTATTTTTCTCTCCAGAGTCCTTGACAGAGTTTAGTGTCAGTGATAGCTAAGCTAGGTTAGATTCCCATAGGGCACAGTGACTCCCTTGAATATATTGGGTCAGGAGTGATTGGCTTTTGGACTGGCATCTTACTGGGTGAGGCATCTGTGGTAAGTAGGTCAATGTGCTGAACTCCTTGGGCTCAGTCTTTGGTGGGCAGCTGTGATAACCCCTCCCAGAGTCAGTGAGATTCTACTGTGATCTTTCAGAAAGGGCAGAAAACTTTAGCCTTGTATTGGCAGAAGCCTCTCCAGATCTGCTCCCTAAAGGCCTAAGCTATGATATGTTATCTCCCAGGCAAGGAGTCAATAATTTCCTATTCAACAATTATTCCTTCCTACTTCAGAACTATGCTCTGTAAGTGGGAGACCACCCAGTTACATTTCTCAGATTCCTATAGTGTTTTTGAAAAATGAGTGGCTAAGTACCAAGGTTCTGACAATCTATGTTCTGGGGTAAAATTACTACTGGTCTTTACATGTGTAAATGAAATGCTTAAAGGCTTAAAAATCCCTTCCAAGGGCAGAATGCCTTATTAATGTTTCTTTTCCTTTACAACTTTTAGCTTGGCTGAAGTCTAAATGGATCATACCCTTACACTAGGTATATATACCTACACTAGGTAGGTACTAAATTTTGCCCCCAAGGTAACATATTGCACAAAGTTTCTTCATTTCTTTGAATAATCTGCACTGATCAGTGAGGTCTGGCACCTTCAGTGTTATCCATGACTTTCTGATGTCCATGACCTTGATTCTAGATTGCCATTGAAAACTCTTCTGTTTCAAAGCTTTAGGAGTGAGTTGTTGGTGTTCTCTACCCCACCCCCTTAAAAATTTCTTTATATTTACTTTGCATATATTGAATCAAGCCAG
>CM053593.1:47958841-47988431 GCA_028646575.1 Pseudocheirus occidentalis
GGATGGATGGATGGATGGATGAATGGATAATGGAAACAGATAGATAGATAGATAGATAGATAGATAGATAGATAGATAGATAGATAGATAGATAGATAGATAGATAGATAGATAGATAGATATTCAGTATATAATGCTGGAAAAGCTCAGTTCTTAAACTTTTTCCACTCATGACCCCTTTTCACCCAAGAAATTTTTATATGACCCCAGGTATATAGGTATATAAAATAGGTATGCAAATCAAACATTTACTGATAATATATCATAAAGAAATTTATTTTAAAATAATTCTTTGGTATACATATAATTTTACCATCTATTAAAGACAAAAGTAAATTTGCATACTAATGAGATCAATGTGCTTGTTTACTTTTACAAAAAAAAATTTAATTTTGGTAGAATATTTGATATTGCAGGATGTAGAGCATCTTCAATGTTTTTCATTTGATTGATATTTTGATTTTATAATCATCAATGCTGAGAATGCTATTTTGCATAAATACATAGTACAAAATGGCAGAAGTATCTTTAAGGCCATTTCAGAAGTTGTTAAAAATTCTGTCCTAATCCCAAGTCAAAATTCATTGCTTTTGTGACCAATAAATATTAATATTACTAGAAATGTAATATTAATAAGGATAAGGTTAATAGTATTAATAGGGATTTGATCACTTTAGGTTGCAGTGTTCCATGAATATCTAGTTCCTGTTTTAAAAAGTCAATTTTGCTCTCGACTCTTTTCTTCTACTAGCAAGGTGAGGGACCATGGCCAAGAAGAGGATTGCTGTGATTGGAGCTGGAGTCTGTGGCCTAGGTGCCATCAAGTGCTGCTTGGATGAAGACCTGGAACCCACCTGCTTTGAAAGGAATGATGACATTGGAGGGCTCTGGAAATTCCAAGTGAGCTTGATTTCTCAAGATTTTTTAAAGTACTACTTCTGTTCTCTACAAGGGAGAAAATCTCTGTTGTTTCCTACTATTTTTAGATTTTGATTTGCCAGGCTAGTGTGGTATAGTGGAAAGAGTATTTTATTTGCAGTGAAAGGACCTGTGTTCAAATCTCATTTCTCCAACTTGTTACCTGAACAACCCTAGACAAGCCTTTTCATCTCTCTAGGTGTGAGTTTCCTAATCTTTAAAACAAAGAAATTAAGTTAGATGACCTCTAAGATCCATTCAAGACTGAAATGTATGACTCTAAGATCTTTAAAAAAAGCTGTTCATGCTTCCTGTAAGTCATTCGCCAATGGCAAGAGCCAGAACCAAAGTGATCCTGAAGTCTGTTTTGTGTCATGGACCCCTTTGATTGGCTGGTGAAGCCTATGAATCCCTTCTCAGAATAAAATCTTTGAATGTATTAGATGAACCACGTAGATTTACAAAGGAAAAATTATATTGATAAATAATTATGAAAAGAAATTTTAACTAAGTTCAAAGACCCCAAGTTAATATTGAATATGAGGAAATTAAAGACACAAATTCAAGGTCTGCAAAAAGAGCCTGAGTACAGACCTGGAGAATCTTACTGAAATCAGAAAAAAAGAGCAATTTTTGTTCTTCAGGCTTGAAAACAGTTGTTTATTCTGGACCTTGAAGACTCACTCTGGGTTTTATTTTTTCATTCGTTTTAATACAGTATTCATAGTCCTGAAGAGCCTGGATGTATTCAAATAAAGACTATCTTGAAAGAGACATTTAATTTCTGATTAAACCAAGATAGCCACTAAAAACATGTTTATGATGAAGATGAAAAATTAGGGAAAGAACTTAACTCCAGAATCAGTTCCCTGATTCCTATTTAAATAAGATTTTAAATCAATCCTGCTTCCTCTCCTAGATTTGGCAGACTGTTTCTTTCTAACTGACTCTAACTCTTTATCCTGGAGTCAAAAGTCATTTTCTGGTATGTGCCCCCAAGACTTGGAACTTCAAGCCAGCTTAAAATCAGAAGCCTTTACAATTCCATGAAGCTACTGCCATTCATTCTTCAGTTTGGGTAATCATGCCCCTCTGACTGAACTCTTCCTCAATCCATCGTTTAACTACAGTACTATGCAACTTAACTGGGACAAAGTAAAATAACTACATTTGTTGAAATTCAATAAACCTTGCAAACTTTTATGACTTTAAAGATCTTTTAATATTCAATATATTCTGGTTTTGCTTCAACTATTTGATTTACATAATTAAGCATTGAGTTCGTAAGATTTTTTTTTTCTTTTTTTGCTTTTTGGAGGGCAATTGGGGTTGAGTGACTTGCCCAAAGTCACATGGCTAGTAAGTGTGTCAAGTGTCTGAGGCCGGATTTGCACTCAGGTCCTCCTGACTCCAGGGCTGGTGCTCTATTCACTGCACCACCTAGTTGCCCCGAGTTCATAAGATTTTGACACATATTCTTTAATTTTTCATTATGCAACCACACATAACATTGGATATTAAGAATACCTTTGACAGACAATTCATTTTTCTAAGACTAACCTTGAAAACCTATAGGTGGGGTTTAAATCAGGTGAGTTTCTAGGCCAGCAAAGCATGTTTTTCTCTATCGAATAAATTTGTTAACCTTTCAAGACTCATGGCATGGTACAAAGTCATATTATGAATATTATATCCCCATTGGGGAATTTCTATAATTTCAGAATAATTCTCCTTCTCAATATATTTAACAGAGCTCATCATTTCCTTAATGAGGACAAGGCTTCCAGGCCCAGTGAAAGTAAAAAATTCCTAAAACTATTTTTGGAATGAATGTTTGAGAGAGAGAGAGAGAGAGAGAGAGAGAAAGAGAGAGAGAGAGAGAGAGAGAGAGAGAGAGAGAGAGAGAGACAAAGGGAGACAGAGAGAGAGACAGAGAGAGAAAGACACAGAGAGAGAGAGAGAGAGAGAGAGAGAGAGAGAGAGAGAGAGAGAGAGAGATGATACAGCAACATAGAGAAATAAAGATAGGTAGCTAAGTAGGTAGGTAGGTAGATAGATAAAAAGACAGACAAACAGACAGACAAACAGGTAAACTTTTTATTAAGTACTGATAATGTTTATGCCAAGAATTGTGCTAAGTACTGGAAATACAAGCAAACAAGGCAGTTCCTACTCACAAGGAGCTAAATGAAAAAAAAAAGATATCTAAACAGGGGCAGAGAAGGGGCTGGTGAGGAGGTGAAATCCAGAAAGCAAGTCAAGTTCAGAGTAAAGTGAGCATGACTGGCACCCCTCATGACATGGTGGTCTGGGGTAGGCAGTCACCAATCAGGAGAGCAGATCCCCTGGGCTCTAGAAGGATTTAAGGAACTCTCTCCCTGCCTAGCTGATTGTCCTAAGTTTTCAGGTTTTTTGTTTTTTCTTCTTTTTTTTTTTTTTGGAGGGGAGAAGGCAGGGCAATTGGGGTTAAGTGACTTGCCTAAGGTCACACGGCTAGTAAGTATATCAAGTGTCTCAGGCTGTATTTGAACTCAGGTCCTCCTGACTCCAGGGCCAGTGCTCTATTCACTGTGCCACCTAGCCACCCCCTGATTGTCCTAAGTTTAAAAAAAAAGAGGGGGCAGTGCTCTGGAAGGGCTGCTGGCTCCATATGCCTAAGAAGGACTAAATTTTAAAAACCTGCATGAAGTATAGGAATGGGAGTCAGGGAGAGTATTCTAATTCCTTCTCTTACATTAAATTTGGGTCTCTGTTTCCTCCTCTGTAAAACAAGAAGGCTAGACAAAGTGATTTCTAAGTTCCCTTCAAGCTCTGTGGTTCTACTAAAGTGGTTCTCAGAGAACAGATATAAAGTATGTTGCCAGGGCCAAATTCTAAGTATTTCCAGTATGGTGGAGCTTTTCAAGCTCTGTAAACTTTTGAGATTTGGACCCCATTTGATCCCCACATCAGCTGCTGCTCAGTTTCCACAAAGAGTTGGAAGGGTCTTCCTTTGTGACTTTGGGCAAGTCATTAACTCTCTGTTGGTCTCAGTTTCCTTCCTATGTAAAAACAAGTATATGTATTGATACACAGTTGTAGACATTCTCTATGATGCTCTGAAGGATGGGGTTTTTTTTATTAATTTGTTTGACATCTTTCAAGATAAATTAGCTTTATATAAAAGTTATTATTATTCATTATTATTATTCTTTCAACTATCACCCATCATGTTTGGGGATGCACCATCTCTATTTAGAAAAGGTCATTAGTAATGACATTCTTCTGCCTATTTCTCCCCAGAACATTGCCTCTGTATTCCAGGCATATTACTTTCCCAAGACCTTTACTGCAACTTAGTCTGTTCCCATAGGCATCCTAGGTAGCTGAAATGCCACAAGACATTATTAATTAGTTCCTTTGCTATAAACTCCACCCACTCCACCCACTATCCCACACCCAGTAATTAAGCTTCTTGAATGTCAAATTGGGGGAAAGGAGAGCACAGTGGATAAGCTTACTTAAGGTTATACTTACAACTTAATCGGCAAAGATAATTCCTTTAAACAGAGAGCTATCAAACACTCATTTCCTATGGAAGTAGGTAGACTGGCAGTTTCATGATGTCTTGAGATCTCTCCCCTTCAGGGTTATAACCACCCTCTCCACCTCCTCCCGCTTTATGTGCCTTGATCGAGGTGGGGAACCTTTGACCTCTAGGCCACATGTGGCTTTCAAGGTCCCTGGGTTTAGTCTTTTGACTGAGTCCAAGTTTTGTAGAATAAATCCTTTTATTAAGGGGATTTGTTCTGTGAAGTTTGGATTCAATTAAAGGGTCACACTTGAACACCTAGAGTGCTACATGTGGCCTTGAAGCCACAAGTTTCCCAACCCTGGTAGTATGCCCTTTGCAGTGCTTTTCCTGGTGCAAAAATTCCTAGTTCTGACTCCATTACCTGATAGTGGTCTCCCATCTCCTGAAGTACCTTGCTCTCTTCCCATGGGCCTGTTTTCCCATCTATAAAATCAAGAGGTGGTGCTCTATGAATCCCAAGGACCCTCTCAAGTCTAGCATTTGGTGATTCAGGCAATGTATTGGGTGAGCAAATGTACTTGGGCAATTTAAGTAGGATAAGAAGGAAAAAAAAGATAACAAAATGTAAGAAAATTCCTGAGCATCCATTGAGTAAACATGCACCAAATGCCTTTGCTATGAACAAAGCTATACTAGAAACTAAGGGATATAAAAGAAGTCAGAGACCTTCACTCCCTTGAGAAACTTATAGTCCAGTTAGGGAAGGGGTTCTCAACCTTCCTAATGCCACGACCCTTTAATATAGCTCCTCATGTTGTGGTGATCCCCAAACATAAAATTATTTTTGTTGCTACTTCATAACTAATTTTGCTACCATTATGAATCTATCTGATATGCAGGATATATTTTCATTGTTACAAATTGAACATAACCCACAGGTTGAGAACCGCTGAGTTAGGGAGAAAAAAGCACAACCAGAGAATTATTTCAAGGCAGCACATTGTGACAGAATGTGTCACAATGTGTCACAAATCTTTTACTTTCACTGGGCCTGGAAGCCTTGTCCTCATTAAGGAAATGATGAGCTCTGTTAAATATATTGAGAAGGAGAATTATTCTGAAATTATAGAAATTCCCAAATGGGGATATGATATCATAATGACTTTGTACCATGCCACGAATCTTGAAAGGTTCTGGGATGGAGAAAGATACTTTCTTGGGATGAAATATATTTAAGAAAGTTTTCATGAAACAGAAAGTTCAAGAGTAAAAAAAAACGGATATTTTTCATTTTTCATATTATTCAAGTAATTCAAAAGTATAAAGGCATTGGAAAGTGTTTTTTTTTTAATTTTTTAATTTATGGTTCACTGAAATGCTTAGAACTCTTGGACAAATTTGAAAACATTCTCATTGGATTATAAGATTGATCCAAGTATGTTATGGGAATCTGAAGATCTTCCCTGCCCCTAGGCCCTTTGATAGGCTTAAGAGACTCTGAGAACCTTCCCTGATTTGAAAGTAAACTCTGCCCCCAATAGGCTGAATGTGGTCACATGGAACCTGTAGCAGGAGGCTTGTTCTTCAGGAATGCCCACACCTTGTTACTTTGTGATTGGGCAGTAGGTCAAGAGGGCTGTGACATTCTCTGATCCAGGAGAAGGCTATATATACCCTGATGTGAGTTTTTACCTTGGGGCTCACTTTGGAAAGAGTTGTGTGATTTGGCCAGATGAGACTCTTTGAAGCCGTTGAGCCCCCTGGCTTTGAAAACCCAGATGTTAGTGATTCCCTCTCTGGTAACTGACTAGGTATGGATGTGCTGGTCAGTCTGCTAGAAGCCAGGTCTGCTGACCTGTTTCTCTGTCTGCTTATAACTTCTGCTTGTAACTTCTGTTTGTATTCTGTTTGTATCATCTGAAGTTCAGGGTGCTGACTTTTTCCCCTGAACTAGGAAATGATATATGTTTGTTTGATTAAAGTAAGATTGTTAGCTCATTTTGAGTTGTTTTCCTTTAGAAAAGCAGATCTAAGAACCTGTGCTAGGAGCCATCCTGGGCATGATAGGGCGCTTACTGATACAAAGTAATAGCTCAGCTCTCACGCTTCTGAGGTCCCTTCCAATGCTGAACGGCTAATTAGCCAATAACTTTAAACTCCACTTGCTACAATTTTGAAAAATAGTTACATTTACAAACTTCTACTACTAAGATGGAACTTCCTGGTTAGCCTACAATTTTAGAAACCTTTGGATGGGTCTCTCAGGGGAAACACTGAATCTGTATAAAGCAAAGTCTTCAACTGAGTGAAAAGAGGGATCAAATTAGAGCATGTCAGATATTGTCCAGGATTATGGCCATGGTCTAGTGATTCTTGGAAAACACCAACACCAACTCAGCATCCTCCAGGAGAGTGGAAGGGTGAAGATCTATGCACTTTGAACTCACAATTTTTCTTCCTTGTGTTTACGGAGGGAAAATACAAGCAGGAGAGTTATATATGGAAGACTGAAAGGAGACAAATGACAGGAAAGGCCAGTCACTTGACATTTCTAAGCCTTGGTTTTCTCATATGCAAAATGGAGATAATAATAGCACTTATCTCACCAAGTTATTGGGAGAATCAGATTAAATAACATATGTGCAATACTTGACAACTCTTGTTATATAAATGCTAGCTAGTAGTAGTAGTAGTAGTAGTAGTAGTAGTAGTAGTAGTAGCAGCAGCAGTAGTAGTAGTAGTAGCAGTAGTAGCAGTAGCAGTAGTAGTAGTAGTAGTAGAAGTAGTAATAGTAGTAGTAGTAGTAGCAGCAGTAGTAGCAGTAGTAGTAGTAGTAGTAGAAGTAGTAATAGTAGTAGTAGCAGTAGTAGCAGTAGTAGTAGCAGTAGTAGTAGTAGTAGTAGTAGTAATAGTAGCAATAGTAGTAGTTGCAGAAGTAGTAGTAGCAGTAGCAGTAGCAGTAGCAGTAGTAGTAGTAGTAGTAGTAGCAGTAGTAGTAGTAGTAGTAGTAGTAGTAGTAGCAGCAGCAGCAGTAGTAGTAGTAGTAGTAGTAGTAGTAGCAGTAGTAGTAGTGGTAGTAGCAGTAGTAGCAGTAGTAGTAGTAGTAGAAGTAGCAGTAGTAGTAGTAGAAGTAGCAGTAGTAGTAGTAGTAGTAGTAGTAGTAGTAGTAGCAGTAGTAGTGGTAGTAGTAGTAATGATAACACTAATTACTAAGCAGCACATGGGATAGAGCATTGGGTCTGAAGTCAAGAAATGGTTGTTGTTTGGTCATTTTCAGTCAATGTCTGACTCTCCATGACCCCATTTGGAGTTTTCTTGGCAATGATACTGGAAAGATTTGCCATTACCTTCTCCAGCTCATTTTACAGATGAGGAAACTGAAGCAGACAGTATTAAGTGACTTGCCCAGGGTCCCAAAGCTATAAAGCATCTGAGGTCAGATTTCAACTCAGAAAGAGGAGTCTCCCGGACTCCAGGTCTAGCACTTTACCCACTGTTCCACCTAGCTGCCCAGTCAAGTCAAGAAGACCTGAGTTCAAATCCAGACCCAGACACTTAATAGTTATGTAACCCTGAGCGAATTACTTAGCCTCTCTGTGTGCTTCAATTTCTTCATCTGTAAAATTGGGATCATAATAGCATCTACCTCCCAGAACTGTTGTGAGGACTCATTGAGATCACTGCTAAGCACTTAGCATAGCCCCTGAAACATACTAAGTACCATATAAATGTTAGCTATTATCATTAATGTTATTATTTTAAAAATGAGAAGGGGGTGCTACTTAATTATTACTGAAGTTCCTTATGTTTTCCATATATCTGGTGTTTACTTTTGCTTCTATATTAATCATAAGATATATTAAGAGAGAATTTCTTTCACAGAAAAATACTGCAGAGAAACTGCCCAGTATCTACAGATCTCTGACCATCAATACATCCAAAGAGATGATGTGTTACAGTGACTATCCCATCCCGGATCATTTTCCCAACTACATGCACAACTCCAAAGTCATGGAATACTTCAGGATGTATGCCAAACACTTTGACCTCCTGAAATATATCCACTTTAAGGTAAAACAGAAATAGGAAAAAAAACTGTATGATATGTAGGTATGCATTTAAAAGTTTTTTGGATAGCATTGGGGAGGATCAGGAGGTAAGAAACTTTGTTTCCCAGACCCTCCTTTCTCATAGCCAACTAGCACTGTGGAGTAATGTAGGAGAAACCTGTATTTCACTAAGTACTCCTGTCTCAAAGCAGCTTAAAAAAAAATGAAGGAATTTAAATTTGGATATTTAAAGTCCTCCATCTATCCATGTCAGGCTAGGACTTATTTACCAAACTCTATCCATTTTCTCCTTCTGCCCAGGAGCACTTTGGCACATTCCAATGATAATATCATTTCTGTCTTTGCTTCCACTTGTCTTCACTAAAGTGTTCTCCATTATGCTTCCCTCCTAATCACGCCAATCCACATTTTTGATTCCTGGATTACAATCCATGAGTATATCTTCTTTAATTTTTTTTTTATTATTCTGTACTTAAGTACAAAATAAAGTGAGCTTTTCTATATACAAAGTAGAATATAAAAATGAGAATTATACATGAAATTGTTGCAGTTTGGGTGCTAGGAACCCTGAAAAGCAAGGGTACAGATGGTCTGCCTCAAAAGAATTTGACCACTCAAGCCTTCTTTCAGTCAAAGTAGTGAGGTTTATTTGTGACACCAATGGAAGTCTGCTAGAGTCTAATTGAATCTTTTCAATTTAATGGGGTTAAAATTGGTACTATATATATGTATATGTGAGTGTGTGTGTATATATATGTTATAAGAAAAGACAGTGAGAAGATATGGATGGGATTAAGGAGTGGTAAATTGGCTGGGGTGGTCCAGGGGCAACAGAGAAAGGGGTCTAGGTGGTATTAAGGGGTGGGTCCTAAAGTCACAGTGAAAAAACTAGTGATTATCTGGGTGGGTTAGGATAGGCCAGATGCCTCTGGAGAGACATCAGGGACTAGGTTGTACCAGAAAATTGAGTGTCCAGGTCCCATCACTCCATCAAAACCAATGAGCTCTATTATATGTAGCTTACTTTAGTTTTAAGTATATAATAAATGTAACATATAACTTTCAAAGCTACCTTGCTTCTCTATTTCTACCTGCCTTCCTTCTGGTCTCTTCTGTACATTTTTAAAAATCCTTTAATGACTCCTTTTTCTTTCTTCTAATTTTTTTTCATAGCCCTATTTCTAATATTCCTCTACTTCTTAACTCTCCTCACCCCAAATTGAAAAGGAAAAGGAAACACTTTTAACAAATATGCCCAGCCAAGCAAAACTACTTATCTATTGAGTGAATGACTCTTGTTCTTAAATATTTTAATCTGTTCTTTATTTTGAACTTGAGATCTCTATTTGAAAAGTTTACTATAAAGATTTCCCCCAATTAGCTATTTATCTTCTAATTTTAAGTTATTTGTGTTTGTGAAAAATCATGTCAAATTTTATAGAATCAAAATTGTTCATTTTATCTTATGTGATCGTATTATGTGTAAGTATATCTTTTCAACATGTTATTGCAATTCTACACCTATCTTTCCTTTACCTATCCCAGTTTCTTTGAATAAGGAATTCCAATACAGTATTTCATTCATGGGGCCTACTCCACCAAGCATTAATGCTACCTGTGAGATTACATTTCCTTGAGTAATGACCTCATTTCCTACTTTGTGCATTTGTGTATAAACGTTTGAGGTCAATGGTTTTATTACTAGCTTCTGCCTTGGATTTTTTTTTCCCCAGAGAGTTATGGGTCATCTCTATGGCTGTTCTTTCTGCAGTGTAAGTAATCTCAATATTCTCCCTCCATCTTCCTTTTCAGATGTAATTAAATACCAGACTCTAGGCATTTATACTCTTGCTAGCTCTTGTAAAGGGCACTCTATTTCTATCAATCCTTCCAAGCCATAGGCCAGAAATTCCTTAAACTCTCTTACCCTCAGTTTTTTCAACTATAAAAATAGAGCTGAAAATGCTTGCCATGATAATGCCTCACAGACCTGGTATGAGGGGTGAGCTTTATGAACCTTAAAATCCTAGAAATGACAATTATGATTGTCATCAACAACTGTTCCTATAGACTAACTGATTCATCAAGGATTTCACACTCATCTCTGCCAGTAAACTCTTTGGTTTTGAGTTCACTATAATTTTGTAGGGTTTTTTTCCTGTTAGGATTCCAAAATGTCTTGAAAATGAACCCACTGAAAGTCTATATTGGGAACATGAACTAAGGTGTCTCAGGTGTGAGCCGTGGGTTATTGGAGGGATTCTACAATCCAAATTTAGGGTTCTGGGGAAGGATTGTACCTGAGTATAGTGATTGTACTTGACTTATATTGATTAGACTCCAACTCCAGCATACAACATAGCAGTAACTTGTATGCAGCAAAACAAAGTTCAATGATTTGTGCTTCATCTCTGTTTACTTCCTGTTTACTTTTTTTAAAATCAATTTTATTTTATTTTCACTTCTGAATTCTTTTCCCCACCTTCCCCCTTTGAGAAAACAAGAAAAACAAAACACATTAGAAAAATGTAGAGTCAAACAAAACAAATTCTCACACTGGCAGGAGTGTGTGTGTGTGTGTGTGTGTGTGTGTGTATTGTTTGATCTGCACTCTTTCTACCTGAAGGTAGATACAATCAAAGTGCTCAAGAGGAACAGTAAAATGGACAAATGACAAACAGAAAAACAAACTGAGAACATGCCAATTCTGAAAATAGGAAGCCACATTCTAAGCAAATGAGATGTGTTTGGCAAAATCAACATTAAAAGACATGTGTCAACCCAAGATGTTTTCTCAATTCAATTGTAAATACACTTAGTAAGCAGTATAGAATGGGCACCTAAGTGGCACAGTAGATGGAATATGGGGCCTGAAGTCAGAAGGACTTGAGTTCAAATCCACCCTGAGATACTTTGTAGCTGTGTAACCCTAGGCAAATCACTTCACCCTCTTTGCCTCAGTTTCCTCATCTGTAAAATGGAGAAGGAAAAAGCATCTTTGCCAAAAAGACCAAAAATAGGGTCATGAAGATTCAGAAATGATTGAACAACAACAACAATGGTACAGAAGAAAGTGCTAATTTCAAAATCGTAGGACAAAATGATGGTCAAAGTCTCATCTCTGCCATAAGTCTTCCACTCTGATCTTAGCCAAGTCATAGTCCTCTGGGATGGGACCAAGCTGGCCTCTAAGGTTCTTTCAACTCTGTGCTTTTTCCTTTATTCTCAGGCCAAGGTGCAAAGCGTAAAGAAGCGCCCTGATTTTTCTTCTTCTGGACAATGGGATGTGGTGGTGGAGGCTGATGAGAAACAAGAGTCCTTAGTCTTCGATGGGGTCTTGGTTTGCAGCGGCCATCATACTGAACCCAACTTACCGCTTCAGTCCTTCCCAGGTGTGTCACTAAAAAAATGAAGGGTTAGAAGAGAACTTTCCAATCAACTACAGGCGTCTAGGTGGTGTAATGGATAGAATGTTGGATCTGAAGTCAGGAAGACTTCTTGCATTATTTTTGTACATTCTCCTGAGGGCTAAGAGGATATAACATGTACACAAATAATACCAGAGTGGAAAGGAGGAAAAGGAGATCAAAGTGATATAGAAATGCTTGAGAAGGGAGCAAACCTATGCCCAAATTAATATTTATACTAAGGCAGCTTCAACTCTCCCAATATCCCTTTCCTCAATGTTCCCCACCAAGCAAAGACACCAACTCTGTCAGTTTCCACAAAGTCTCATCCCTCTCTCCCTCTTAGCACAGACTCACATTCTGATTCTCTCAAAACATAATCCCAGTTCTGATTTTTTCACTCTCAGCCACTCCATAATAAATGCCCAGATGCCAGTTTTATAGTCCTACCTACTCCAGTTTATCAGAGGCAGGAGTAATCCTGACCTTGTCTTCAGAGTACTCCATTCTCTGGTGTGGTACAATAAAAAATAAAAATAAAAAAGGGACTGAGAGTTAGGAGACCCAGATTCTAGCCTCAGCTCCATCATAATCTTTAATGAATCACTTAATCCTTCTGATTTTCCTCATTCTTGCTGTCAGAGGGTTGAACTACATAATCGCCAAAGTGCCCTTCAGATTCCAAATTCTATGATCATATGAATGGTTAATTGTAGATAATCTTGAGAATAAATAAATGAAAAAATTTATAAGCACTTACTATGTGCCATTCACATCATTAAATATGAGAGAGAGAGAGAGAATTCAGATCATCAGAGAGTTAACATTCTAATAAGGGAAGACAACATATGTGTAGGAGTGAAGACCTGGAAGGGTGTTTTGTTCTGGGAAGGTAGAAGGTTAGGAATGGGAAGGTTAGGGATGGGAAGAGAAGTGATGAGAAGAAGGAGATTCTGGAAGTCCTAGATGAGTAGGTCCAGTTCTCAAGTTCCAGTATTGAGTGTACTGGTTCAGATGGGGAGAAGCAGGTCAATGGTATCAGGCAGGCAGATAGCCAGAATGGCAGATGGTAAGATAGCCAGGGTAAATACCTGAATGGCTGGATGGTATGTGAAGCTAAATCCTGTTCTGGTGTCCAGAACCAGTCAGTAGATATTAGAGAGCTTAGTGGGGGTAGTTTCCACACCTTCAATCATCAGTCAACTTTGTTGGACCTAGAACCTAGAGTGGATTAACTTCCCCAGTGGGAAGCAGCAGCAAGCAGATGATGACCTCAACTAGAGGGCTGAAAAAAATATGAAGTTAAAGCATGGACAAATAATGTAGGGTATGACATTCTTTGGGTGGACAGGGGAGGTATCTGTTGATAACATCACAGACATCATTCTTGGGTCAGGATCTATGAGTTCAATACTCCTGTTGTGGAAATTCCATTCCCTGATGCCTCAGGACCTCTGAAGTGATTTGTCTTAGAGAATTGCCTGGTGTGTTGAGAGACTTTTACTTGCCCATGGTCACAAAGCCTAGTATGTGTCAAATGTAACACTTGAACCCAAGATCTTCATGACTACAAGGCCATTCTTCTACCTAATTATACCTCAGTGACTTTCTAGTTACCTGAGCATAAGTTAGTTTCTCTTATCTTTTTCAGCCTTTGAACTGCCTGAGAATAGCTTCCCAAAGAAAGATACTCAATAGGGAATGTGTAAAAAATGAAAACAAGGAGGGAGAAGCCTGGAATGGGTTCTTTTTGGGTAGGAAGAACCTGGGTGGGCATTATTGTGGAAAACCTTCTACTACTACAGACAAACAGTGTACTTGTTCCATGGAAAGAGGGGGAGGTACTATGGCAAAGGAAGAAGGTTCTGGAAAGGAAGCTAGGAAGACATGAAGACAAATGTCTGGCACGTTGTGATTTTGTCCAGTCCTGGCCCTTTGAAAGACTGTGTGTAACGGTTAAAGAGGCTTTGAAATGAGATCATTCTCCTATTTCTATAATTATATTCTTGGATGGCATCCAAGAGAGATTTGGATTTGAGTAAATGCTTTCCCAAACAGACTGTTTATAGGGAGTACCTTTTAGATGAATAGATATTGATCCTCAGCTCATCTGGTCTCTTAACTTTGCCCAGGTAAGGTGTGAAGTCATAATATGTACCCTGACATTTTTCACCACCTAGGACAAATAGTGCTAGTGAAGGTCCTCTTCCACCTCATGTCTTTTTCCTGCCTCAAATCGCTATGAATAAGGCTGTCTTTCCTATATTGAATCAACAGTTTGAAAAGTATCCCACAACTCTGTTCTCTCCTCACAGGCATTGAAAAGTTCAAAGGTGACTATTTTCACAGCCGGGACTACAAAAGTCCAGAAGAATTTTTAGGAAAGAGAATCATCGTGATTGGTATTGGAAATTCTGGAGCAGATATTGCAGTAGAACTCAGTCGTGGTGCAAAACAGGTTTGCAACTTAGAAAATTAAAATTTAAAAATTCTTGACTAAATAGGGTCAGGATCTTTTTTATCTAAACAGACTAGACAGAATTGGAATGGATCTAATAAAATGAAATTGAATAGGGATAAAGGTAAAGTCTTGCCCTTGGGTACAAAAAATCAACATCATCAGTACAAGATGATGGAGGCATGTTTAGATAGGAGCTGTTTTGCAAAAGTTTTGAAGAATTTATTGGACTGAAAGTTCATGATACATCAGTACTGTGCTGGGGTAGACAGCAAACTCATTTAGCCTTAGGGTACATTAAAAGGCATGGCTTCTTAAAGAGATATAAAAGTTCCACTCTACTCTGCACTTACCAGTTTTCATCTGGATTATTTAAAAAGGACATTGATAAGCTAGAAAGTGTCCATAAGACGGCACACTGGATTGTAAAAGGTCTAGAGTTCATGTTGTATAAGGATTAGTTAAAGGAATTAGGTATTTTTAGCCTGAAAGAGAAAAGAACTAATTGGAGGTTAGGAGGAAGAAAAAGGGGGAAACCATGACTGCATTCAAATATTTGAAGTGTAAAGGAAGAATTAGTCTTGCTCTGTTTGGTCCCAGTGGGCAAAATCAGGAACAATGTAAGGAACTCACAAGAGGGAAATTTAGGCAAGATGCAAGGAAAATCTTCCTTAGAATTAGTAATATCACAAGTAGAATGAACCACCTTGGGGCAGCTAGGTGGCGCAGTGAATAGAGCACCGGCCCTGGAGTCAGGAGGACCTGAGTTCAAATCCGGCCTCAGACACTTAACACCAAAACTAGCCGTGTGACTTTGGGCAAGTTACTTAACCCCAATTGCCCTCCAAAAAGCAAAAAAAAAAAAAAAAAATGAACCACCTTGAGAGATGGTATAGTTGGGATTCTTTCTGTGTGTATGGGTAAGACTAAGTGTCCACTGAGGTCCCTTCCAACTCTCAAACTCTGTGATTTTTGTGATTCCTCCAATGAAGTCTCCACATGGGGAGGAGAGAGTGGGGTCTTCTCAACAACACAACCTTTCCACAGTTTCCCTGATTAAATCATCTTTTGCTCATGCATTTCTTTGATGACTTCTTTTACTCCATTTCTTTATGATTTCTTATATCATAGCCTACTCAAATTTACCTCTTACCTTCCCATTATCCTTTGTGTAATGTCTATTTTTCTTTGGAATCTAAAATGTTCCATGCATTCTAGCCACTCAACAACCTCAAAAGAATACTACCATTAGAAATATCAGCCTTTTTTTCAGGGAGAAGCTTGGGAGTCACTAAAATAAATTTCCAGTTTCTCAGAGGTAATCTAGTTCACTCTTCCTCTTCTTTTCACCTCTGGGTCTGACTCATTGTCCATTTTCAGTGATTAGCTAAGATATGTATTGGGTGTGTATGGGTGTGTGTGTGTGTGTGTGTGTGTGTGTGTGTAGGACATATATATGTAAGACATTATATATGTAGGACATATATACACATACATATAAACATACCCACATGTATTTATATATACACATATGTATGTGCATGTGTGTAGATACTTCTACTTGTGATTTACAGAGAGAATAGCTCTAAAAATTTTCCATACAGTTGCTGAATATCATAATCTGAGCAATATTCTTCTTCTTCCTCATAGTTTTTCCTAGGTGAATAGTTAGGTCAAACTTTTTTGAGTGGTTCTGGAACTTATGGATCTCATCCAGAATGATGATGGATCATATGTGAGATACTGGGCCATGGCTCAATTAGCATAGTATCCATTCACAAATGAAAGCAAGATATGAATGAAAAGCCCTTCAGTTCCCTCATTCACCCACTGCTCTGTCTTAGGTCTTCCTTAGCACTAGACATGGATCTTGGATATTACACCGCGTTTGGGACAACGGGTACCCCATGGATTGTTCATTCTTCACTCGGTTCAACAGTTTGCTCCAGAAAATATCAAGTCTCAGAATAATTAACAATCAGCTGGAGAAGACATTGAATTCAAGGTTTAACCATGCCCATTATGGCCTACAACCTCAGCATAGGTACGCAGGGTTTACGTGTTTATGCATATGCGTACGTGTGATTATGTTTATATCCATGTGTTCCATAGCTTCCTGTTTCTTTTCTTCCCATCTTTCTAAGTTGACCTCTGTGCTTCTCCTTCCTTCTCTTCTAACTGAGCCAGAAGTTTTTAGCCAGGGAGATGAGATACTCAGGAAACCTAGGACATCCCCATCAGGAATACTTGCATTTAATGGTCAGAAATCAGATTACTCAGTAAAAGAGAAAGAGTAACCAACTTGCCATCTAATGTCCATAAGTTATTTTTGACATTTGGGGGAGGGGAGCACAGATTTATGAAACAAATATTTGCATATCAATTTCTCAAAAAGCCAAAGTTTCTTCAAAGATATTTCTGAATTATAAATGTCTTCACCTTTTGATTGGTTGCAACTAAAATAAGGCAGATTTAGGAAGGCAACAAAAACTTTGGACAGCACAGTTTGATATTACATCAAATTAATTTTATGTGGTTGGATATGGTTTATTCAATTCATACACACATAGGAAAACTGTACAGGGACACATACATTTTGACCGAACGTGGTAGCAGATCATTTCTGTTTATGTTTGCAGCTCTCACCTAGTTCCATTCTCTTGGGCCTTCCCTCCTCCAAAAAAAAGAAAGAAGCATTTCGGTTTACTGGCTAGATATTTAGTGTACATATACCTACAGAGATGCAAGATAGCATACAAATGTATATATGTACATATGTCTGTATGTATGTGTGTCAGGCAGCTAGATGACAGAGTAGCTAACGTATTGAACCTGTATTTGGGAAAACCTGAGCTCAAATTTGACCTCAGATACTCACTAGTTGTGTGATCTTGGCCAAGCTATCTAAGTCTGCCTCAGTTTCCTCATCTGTAAATGGAGAATAAAATAGCACCTACTTCCTAGGGTTATTGTGAAGATAAAATGTTTGTAAAGCACTTTGCAAACTTTAAAGTACAATGTAAATGCTAGGCATTATTACTACTACTATTACCATTACGTTGTTTTTCCTCTTGGTTGATTGTTAAATAGAAGAAAAATCCTCATAAACATTTGAAATTAAAGGATAAAACGAGTTTCCTGACATATTCAAGGGAAGACTTGAGTGCCAGTAAAATGTAGGTGTAGCCAATATGCTTTCAAAATTTATATTTAAAAAGAATATACACAATGAAATCAAGCATGTGACCTAATTGCTTTCATATCTGATTTTGTTAAATCTTTGTTTGTAGAATTTGGAAATTGTTGGCATGCGGCCAATGATATATAGTAATAATATGCTAAGAGGGGATGGGAAGGAATACAAATTGTAGCTTAGGAAAGACTAAAACAAACTTGTTAAGTTCATGTGTTTTCCCACATATCTTAAGCATTCCCTTATAGTTTTGATACTTACGTACACTTTTTTGAACTTTTCTTTTATCTGCAGACCTTTAAGCCAGCATCCAACTGTCAGTGATGACCTGCCAAATCACATAATTTCTGGTAAAGTCTTGGTGAAGCCAAACATAAAGGAATTCACTGAGACAGCTGCCATTTTTGAGGATGGCACCATAGAAGAGGACATTGATGTGGTCATATTTGCTACAGGATACAATATCAGTTTTCCTTTTCTTGAAGATCTCATCAAAGTCATGAATAATGAGGTGTCTCTCTATAAGCTCATGTTCCCTCCTGACCTGGAGCAGCCAACACTAGCTATCATTGGCCTCATCCAACCCCTGGGCATTGTCTTACCCATTGCAGAACTCCAAAGTCGCTGGGCTGCACGAGTGTTCAAGGGTATGCAGATGAATCTTGCAGAAGGTCCTGCTATATATTCCATATTAAATCCCCAGACTCTCTGGGGAGGACTCTGTCCTCTTTAATATATTTCATCACCTCCTTGGCCACCTGCTAAAATCTGGGTTTTATTTCCTAGGGCTGAATAAATTACCTTCACTGAAGAACATGATGGCTGACATCATACAGAGAAAAACAGCTATGGCAAAACGGTAGGAAACTTCATCCTAAGAAATGAAAACAAACAGCTAGATGTGGTAACGGGTTCCCCAGCATAGACTCTTAAAACTACATGTTTATTTCTACACATTTCTCATAACAATAATAATAGCTAGCATTCACATAGCACTTTAAGGTTTAAAAGCACTTTACAAATTTTCATTTAATTTCACAGAAACCCTGGGAGACACATATTATTGTTACCACCACCCCCCATTTTATAGATGAGCAAACTGAGGCAGACAGAGGCTGAATGATTTGTGCAGGGTCACATAGCTAGCTAGCATCTATGGCAAACTCGGGTCCTTTTTACTATAGTTCTCCACTCAGTCCATTGTGCCACGTGGTTCCCATATTGCTTTTTTACATTCTCCTTTGTCTAAACTTTAGACTCTAAAAGGAATTGTGTCGTTTTTTCTTTCTAAAGCTATTTCTGGGTTTCTAATTTCTAGGAGTATGTTATTGCAATGTTTTGTGATGATTGGTGTTTGTTGTTGTTCAATAGTTTTCAGTCATGTCCAACTCTTGTGATTCCATGTGGAATTTTCTTGGAAAAGATACAGGAGTCATTTACCATTTCCTTCTCCATTTTACAGATGAAAAAAACTAAGCGAACAGGATTAAGTGGCTTGCCCAAGGTCACACAGCTAGTAAAGTGTCTGAGGATGGATTTGAGTCAAGAAGCCTAAGTCATACTAAGTGATTATTATTAATAGAATTACACTCTCCTACTCCCCAAAAGATGGAGAGAGACGAACAGGAGTAAAACCCTTAGACACAAAATGCTATGATAAAGCATTTTGTAGTCTTTGTCTCCCCTTCTTATATTCCAGCCAAAAGGCTTGAGGTTCTTTTTTCAATCCTTGGTTTTGATATGTTCCCCCTCAGTCACTGAATGATAGAACTGAGTAAAACTATTGGGGTGCTTTTTCTTAAGTATAGTTCTTTGGCAGGAGAGAAGGGGAAATCCTATGGACATAATCCTGGGTGTAAACTCAATCAGCCTAATCTGGTACCATTATTTAAATTCTCCAACAATGTAAGACTATTCTTCTTTCCCATTGCCCCTAGTGAGATACAGACCAACTGAGAACTCCCCCAAATTTCTCCAATCTCCTGAGATCATATAGAAACTCTACCCTAGTTTCATAGACTCATAAAGTTGAAAATTACTTCAGAGACCACATAGCCAAGATTCCTTAAGACAGCACTTTGTAGAAAAACAGAATTTCAAAGTCAATAGTGACCTCACTTAGACATTTAGTCTAACCCCTTCCTAGAAAAGCATCCCCTCTACCTTCCACCAAAATGGTCATCAAGTATTTACTTGAAGACTTAAAATGAGGTAGAACTCACTCCCTCACAAAGAATCCCACTTCATTTTTGCTATTACTTTGAGGATACCTTTCTTCACATCAAATCTAAAACTTTTTTTGAGATTCCAGTCACTGCTTCTAATTCTGTTCTCTAGGCCCAAGTAGAACAATCCCTTTCCTACAGGATACCCTTTACAATGATTAACGATATGCTCTATTTATACTACCTCTTCCCTATCCCCATATCTCTCATTTTCTGGGCTACACATCCGTTGGCTAAACATTTAGTTTCACTTGATGAGTTCAGGTCACCAGATTGAGGAAAACTACATCCCTTGGTACAGAAAGAATTGGAAATTAGAGTCCTGAGAAAATGACAGTGACTTTTGACAAAGTGAAAAACAAAAGAGAAGTCACAAAATGGAAGCAAGAGCAGAGTCTGAAAACTATAAGCTGGTGAGCTGCTTTAAATTCCTGGCAAAATTCTTGAATATATTGTCAAAGAAATGGTCAATGAATATCTAGAAAGGCAATCAGTGATCACAGAGTCAGTCTAATTTCAGTAAGAACAGTCATACCAGACCAACCTCTGTATTTTTTACAGTTATGAGACTAGTAAAACAGCAGAATCTTATAGATAAAGTTTATCTAAAATTAAACTAAACATTGACAAAGTCTTTCATACGACCTTTGTGGATGAGATGGACAGATATGAGCTAGATCGTAAGGCATGCAGGTAGATTTGGGGGAAAATGAACACAAATTGTCATTAATGGCTCAATGTCAACTTGGAGAGAAGTTCCTATTGGAGTTTCCTAAGGATCCATATGTAGCCCTCTGCTGTTTTAATCCATTTGTTTTTCAAAAAAAAAAAAGCATTTTATTAAATATTTGTCCAGGAACCATGAATTTTTTATAGCGGGTGGTCCAGAGATGTAACTACAATGGTATGGGGAGCTGGAGGCAAAGGAGGAAAGAATGACAGAGATTTCCTCTAAAAATACAGATCAGCATCTTCAATGCAACTTATCATTTTCTTAAGTTACTGAAAGATTAAATGACTTGCCCAGAGTCACACAACCATTATTTTGTCAGAGGCATACCTAAAACCAAGGCCTTCCTAAATCCAAGACCAACTCTGCCCACTACAATAGTGCCACTCAAGCATCTCAGGAAATCCCAGAGACTATTTCAAGGGGTCAATGAGGTCAAAACTATTTTCATAACAATGCTGATGTTTTCATTTCTAATATGGCAAATATGAATAGATATAACCCACTTTAACAAAACTCTTTGGGAAGAAAGGACCCTGAAGCTTAAAACTTTACTAAGACTGGAACCCCCTGTATTATATTTCTTAGGTGAACAAAAGCTATTTGTTCCCCTTCCCCTCCCATTTATCTCTTAGTTTATATTTCCTCATTTTGATGAGGGTGGAGTGGGAATGATTAATTTTACAGCACACTAATTTTTCAATATTTTAAAAGTTTATCTTAGAATATTTGACCTCAACCAAAGATTTCCCAAAGACTACACCAGCAGAGTCCAGTTTCTGACAGATAACACCAAATTTGAAAACTTTCAAGTACCATCCTGGCGGCATAGGCTGGCTGTCCAAGCACAAGTATAGCTGAGTTAGGAGGGTGTTCACCATCTTGTCTACATGGTGATAAACTGTTTATCTTCTGCAATTCACAAAGCCCGTCTACTAAATTGTAAAGGGTTGTGGTCTGCCTTAGTGAAAGTAATACACCATTTCAATGACAGACCCTTGGGATCATTGCAGTACTAATTCTAGACACATTTCATATCCGTTTTATACTTGTATCTACTTTTAGCAATCTTTCTCTGTTTCTTTGCGTTTCTCTCTGTCTCTATTTCTCTCTCTCCCTCTCTCTCTTCCTCTTTCCCTGTCCTCCTCTCCCTTTCTACCTCCTTTCTTTTTCTCTGTCTCTTTCTCTCCATCTTCCTCATATGTCACTCTCTCTCTTCTCTTCCTCTCCCTCTTTCTATCAATCCCTCTATTTCTCTCCCTCTCTGTCTCTGTCCATGTAATAAGTATTAACCATGAGCAAGGTACTGTGGGAAATGTTGTTCATCCTTTGTTTTCAAAGAAGATATGTGACATCACAAGTTTGGAATCAGGGTATGGTGTGCTCAGTTGTGACAGATCAAACCATTATGAATTCAGAAGGCACTGCCACAGATTGGGCACAAGTTATCAGAACATTTTACATGGAAATAGCTTTGGATTTGTGCAGCTCACATTTCTTTTGTACTTCTAAAATTTTGCTTTGCTCATGGAGTACAGTGCCTTCTTTGATTCAGGTATACCCTGCTAGATAGTCCTGTGTCACCATATCCCATATCTCACAATTAATAACTAAAGTTCTTCAGAGAGACCTTGAGAGTGTCCTTATATCACTTTTTCTGACCACTATGTCAGTACTTACCTTATATAAGTTTCCCATAAAAATTATCTTTTAGGTAAGCATCCATTTTGCATTTGAACTATGTGGCCAGTCCATTGGGGTTGTGCTCTTTGCAATAGAGTTTGCATGCTTGGCAGTTCAGCTTGAGAGAGGACCTCAGTGTCTGGTACCTTATCTTGCCAGGTGGCTTCAGAATATGGGAAATACAACACCTTCTAAGATACACTACATATTCTCAAGGACCTTACAATTGAGATATATATTTTTATGTTCCATTTTTTTATCTGCATATCTGTCATTTATTAGTTGTGTCAACTTGGGCAAGATACTTCTTATCTTTGGCCACAGTGTCTTCTTGTTGGATTGGATGTTCTCCAAAAATCCTTTCTAGTTATAATATTCTATTATACATAAGTACCTACAGGATCCGTGATTTCATTACCTTAGGCAATTCTTCATGTGTAAACTTCTTCTCATGCAATGTGCAGATTGCAATTCATCTGTGTCTTGATTAATGGTCCTAGGGAGCTGGTTTCCATACATAGAAGTTAAGGGACTTGCCCAGTCCCACACAATGCTTCAATGTTCAAACGTGACATTCCATATCCATACCTTTGCACTGGCCATCCCTATGCCCTGGAATGTTCTGCCTCCTCATCTCCATTTCTTATTCTCTCTGGCTTCTTTCAGGGATTCAGCTCAAATCTCACATTATTCAGGAAGTTTTTACTGGTCTGTCCAGTTGCTGGTTTCTTCCACTTTCAGATTACCCTCTATCAATTCTGCACAGATATTGTATGTACTTAGTTTTTTACATGTTACCTCACCCATTAGAATTTGAGATCCCTAATGGTGGGGGTCATTTTTGTCTGTCTTCGTTTCCACAGTACTTAGCATGATAAGTGTATAGTAAATTATGTCCCACACTCTTAGAATATCCAAATTATCATGACAGAGTCCATAAGTAACAAAACTTATTCCAAAGACAAAAGTTATTCCAAAACTGCCTCAAATCCAAAGACTATAGGGAATTTCTTGCTCACACCAAACTCTGTCCCACAGAAGAACAGGTTGTAATAGCCCACACTTTTCCTTCTCATTTCAGGTATGTGAAGAGCCCCCGCCACACCATCCAAGTAGATCATATTGAGTACATGGACGAAATTGCCATCCAAATTGGTGTGAAGCCCAACCTTCTCTGGCTTTTCCTCTGGGATCCCAAATTGGCCTGGAAGGTTTTCTTTGGCCCCTGTACCCCATACCAGTACCGTCTGCATGGACCCAGGAAATGGGATGGGGCCAGGAGAGCTATCCTGACTCAGACTGAAAGGATACTCAAACCCATGAGAACTCGCACTGTCAATAATGAGAAAAATCCCTCTTCAGCAATTTCTTGGGTTAAAATGGCACCCGTGGGCTTTGCAGTTTTGGCCAGTATCTTATCTTACTATCGTTATATCTATGATCCTAAAAGGAAGTGAATTAGTACATTAATGGGCAGTAAAAACTTAAAATGGCTTCTACAATGAGTAATTTTTAAAACTTCTTTTGCAATCATCCTGTCTCGATTTCCTTTTCTGGTGTCACAACTGTCATGACACGGTAGAGAACGTTGCTTTATTTTCTGGGGTGGATTTTTCCAGAAAGGGTGTGTGAAAATACAAGTTGAGTATATCAAAAGATAACATCAAGTTGCAAAGTAATTTTTTCTATTTAAAAATATCTTATGAAGAATCTCTATATAAAATGAATAACCACACCCTAACCTAACCCTAAAACATGCAAGGCATGTTTTTATGATTCTTTTAACTTTTCTGTAACCTTTTCTCCCATTCTAATCATCTTGTGATGTTTCTATTTAGAAAGACAGTTTCCATTTACTGAATGGGAAATGGGAGATATGAGAGAAAAATCTTCTGACATTTGTCAGAAATTAGGAAATTGCTTATTTGTTAAATACATTTTTAAAATAGTAAAACTGTTTTAAATAGGCATCTGACCATCAAATAGGATTGTTTTTAAAGCTTAAGAATATCTACTTACAAATCTCAAGTTCTCTTAAATTTTTAAAATACTCAAGCACAAGGCTTTCAGATGAAATTTTGTGTATATCCTAACTGTGGGGGGAGGCTGTGACTTTAGGTATGGTCAAGAAAATCCAATGTTTTCTTTTGATTTTTTGAGGGGGGAAGGCAAGGCAATTCGGGTCAAGTGACTTGCCCAAGGTAACAAAGCTAATAAGTGTGACCAAGTGTCTGAGGTCAAATTTGAACTCAAGTCCTCCTGACTTCAGGGCCTGAAGTCTATTCACTCTATTCACTGCACCACTGTCTTCTAAAAAAAAAAAAAAACTTACTCCACCTTCTAATTCCACTTGCTGCCTCAAATTCTACCTACCACATGCTAGGTGCCAAATTTTGGTTCCCTTTCCTCCTTTCATGTCTTTAATTTAAGCATTTGCTCTTCATTCCAAGGCACATACCTCTGAAACATTGAACACATTAAAAATGTTATCAGTTATTTACATCTTGATGTGAAGAGTTTCAAATTTCCTGAGAGCAGTCTTGGACAGCAAAGAGCTTTAGCAAGAAGATGAAATTACTGTATCTTGTAAAGGGGAGATAAGTTCTCCAGAAACATGCTTTCAAAAGGAAAGAGCACACAGAATGGAAGAATTAGAAGGACAGGGACAATTTTCTTGCTACTTAATAATTTTTCCTAGGCCAGCCTTGAAAGCCATCTGAAAAACAAGATGATTTCATAGCCAAACACGTATCTGCTGCTCAAGACCTCTTTCAAATGTGGGATCGCCCCATCCCTTCAGCCTTTGAATCTGGACCCCCTAACTGTAGGATCAAACCTGGTTACAGCTTTGGAGCCTATCAGGGGTATTCTGGAGTCAGTGTCAACTGGCTAGGAAGAACCAGTTGCTAAATATTCAATGTTAACATTTACACCTGAACATTGGGCATATGTTACAAATCAAGGCTAGCTTTATTGCTTCATTGGCTGTCTTAAGAAAGTAATAAAGAAAATGTTAATATGACAATTTGACTTGAAAATGTGTCTGCCTACATTTTTTCCCCAGAGAACCTATTAACTGTTGTTAAATACTTGCCAGTATTCTCCTGGAATCTACCATACTCTTTTTTTAAGTAATATTTTATTTTTTCCCAATTACACATAAAAACTATTTTTAACATCAATATTTAAAAAATTTTTGAGTTCCAAATTCTCTTCCTCCCTTGCCCAAAATAAACCATACTCTTGGGCAAGATTTATAGGTTCATAGGATCATAAGATTTAGAACTGGAAGGAAGCTTGGATATAACATAGTTCAAGGGTGGGGAACTGTGGCTTCAAGGCCAGAGGTGGCCCTCTAGGTCCTCAAGTGCAGTCTTTTGACTGAAACCAAACTTCACAGAATAAATCCCCTTGATAAAAGGATTTGTTCTGTAAAACTTGGACTTAGTCAAAAGGCTACCCCCAAGGACCTAGAGGTCACATGTGACCTCAGAGTCAAAGGTTCCCCACCCCTGCCACAGTCCAACCTCTTTATTTTACAGATGGGGAAACTGAGACTCATAACTATTGAGTGATTTGTCCAAGGTCACACAGGTTATAAAGAATATGAACAGGCTTCAAAACCTAGTACCTACAACTATAATTTTAGCATTCTGTCCATTATATCATGTTTCCTTGAACAACAGAAAGTTTGTCATCTTCAGCAACTTCAATATTCACCTGAATGGTTTTTCTAATATCCTGGTTCCTCAAGTCCTGTGGCTTCCATCCCCACACCACTCCCATCATCCACAGGCATGCTCACACATTAGAAATAACTTAACATTTTTCTGGCTTTGAGGCAAAAGGGGATGTTTACATAGAGGGCTTAATGTTTGCTAAGTACATCAAAGGTGTCAAACATACTTTTGTGGGTCCTGGCAAGCAACACTCCTGAGTGCTGCAGAACCAGATCAAAATGTAATTGGGAAAGGCGGGTGCAGCTAGGTAGTTCAGTAAATAGTACACTAGCCCTAGAGTCAGGAGAACCTGAGTTCAAATTCGGCCTCAGACACTTAACACTTACTAGCTGTTGTGACCTTGGGCAAGTCATTTAATCCCAATTGCCCAGCCTTTCCCCCTCCAAAAAAAGCAAAAAATATATATAATTAGGAAATATTTAACACAAGGAATAAAAAATAACCAAAATTGAACATAGACAATGTTAATATGTGGTTTTCTAAGTCAATATGCAGCCCACAGAGGCCTTAGTATGGTTCAGCAGGTACCCCATTTCTTTTTGAAGTTTAAAAACCCTGCTTTCCATCAATTATCTCTTCTAGACCTCACAACCACCTCTGGAGGTGACTTGCCCAATGTCACATAGTCAGTGTTGGAGACAGAGTACTGAGGCAGGTATTCCTGACTCCAAATCTAGTCTTCTATCAACAATGCCTCCTAGTAATAACTCTGGAATTGTGCCCCCTGACCACAATGTCCTATTGTTCTACCTATGCAAAACCTCTACCCTTCTGGAACCTGTTGATCACAGAATCTGGCACAAAGTAGGTGCTTACAGGTTCATTGATTTGTTGATTCACCCTCATTAAGATCTCCAGGATTTGGATCCCTCCCAATTCTCCCAGTCCTTTCTTTTGGCTTCACTTCCCATTTCACCTAATCCTGACTCTATGGCAAGCTTTGCAATCTCCTCCAACTTTGAAAGACCTCACCTCCTTGGCATTATTCTAATCCCCAGCTCTCTGTAACCCCTCATTATTTACCTTCTCTATTCTATTCTCAAGTCAGTGAATATTTCTGGTGTGTTGCAACAGCCTTTTTATTCTTCTCTTATCGACCCTTCCTCCCCACCCCACTCCCTGCTTTATGTCTTTATGTCACATTAGCCCAAAAGAATAAGGAAATACTCCAAAGGTATTACCAAAAAAAAATCTGTCACTGATCTTGTGGCTCAAATTTATCAGTAATTTCCCTTTGCTGGCTAAGACCATAAGCAGTATAATGGATAGCTCAATGCACAAAACCTTTCTGAGGGACACTGGAGATCCAGAGCACTTTCAGTACAATTCTGATAGTGGTTTTATCTATGATCCAGCTTGCAAGTCAATGGCCCCTTTTCTCTTGTCTGTCCCATCCCATGCCCTCCTGAAAATAAACTTGAGACAATAAAATGGGACAATAATTTGTTTTAACATTCACAGACAACAATTTGAGACAATAAAAAACGAGCCCAGTGAGAAGGTTGTTGCAATGGCTCAGGCAAGAGGGTGATGAGAACAATGGTGGCTATATGAATGAAGAGTGGGGGCATATAGGAGATACATAATGAAGCGAGAAATGACAAGATTTTGCAAAGAATTTGATATATGGGGTAAGTTAACAGGAGGTATCAAGAATGACACCAAGGTTACAATTCTGGGTGACCAGGAAGGAAGTTCAGAAAAGTGAAAAGTTTGGGAGAAAAGAAGATGTGTTCTGCTATAGACATGCAGAGTTGGAGGGACATATGGGACATACAGTTCCAACTAAACAAAAAGTGGTTCTTGGTATAAGACTTTAATTCAGAAGAAAGACTAGGACTAGATATCTATGCAAATCATCTATGTAGAAATGATAATTTAATGTGGGATGAGGAGTGGGATCAAACTCAAACAGAAATGGGAACCACTAAACCATACATAAAAACCCCTGCAACTGCATATTGACTTACAAAACCACATGGTAACATCATCTATTTTCGTTGTATTTTTATTTCTTTTGTTAATTACAATTTAAAAGACTCTGTGTTTGACCCCTGTGACCTAGAAAGATTGAAGAGAGGATAAAGAGAATAGGGCCCAGGACAGAGCCCTAGGTTACACCCACAGTTAGTGGACATGATGCAGATCAAGATCCAGCAAAGAGACTGAGACATCAGACAAGTAGAATAGGAACCAGGAGAAAGAAGTACTGTGAAAACCAAAAGGGGAAAGATTATCCAGGAGGAAAAGGTGATCAACAATGTCAAATACTGCAGAGAGGTCAAGAAGAATGAGAACTGAGAAAAGTCCATCAGATTTAGCAATTAAGAGATCATCAATAACTTTGGAGAGTGCTGTTTCAGTTGAATAAGATTAGGAGCCAGATTACAGAGAGTTGTACTCTCTCAGGTCTATTCCTCATGTGCATTCTAGATGATGAATAAGCTTTCTTGGGCTTTCCTGGGAACCTAGCCAGCCTGTCTGATTTTATTGATGTTGGAAAATTTATTTTATGTTACAAACACCCAGCTTAATAAGCAGGCTTTTAGAAGACAATCAGATCCTAAACTGGGAGTCTCCTTGATTTGCAGTCGTGGTAGATAAGGAGCAGATGACTTAGCCAGT
Source organism: Pseudocheirus occidentalis (assembly GCA_028646575.1). NCBI lineage: Eukaryota > Metazoa > Chordata > Mammalia > Diprotodontia > Pseudocheiridae > Pseudocheirus > Pseudocheirus occidentalis. Next base: position 47,987,405 of record CM053593.1, read on the forward strand.
CCTGAGCTGGGGTATCTCTGTGTTAAGTCCTTAAATCTAGTAGTGGGCATTCACCCAAATAGGTTGCTGCTGTTTGTCCTTCATTCTAGAAGAGGACCATGATGATACCATGACTTGCAAGTGAATTTGATTTAAGTGAGATAGGACTGTGCAAAGTCACCAGTCACATTCTCCTCTGGAGCCATCTGGGTCCAGTGATGCTCAGGACAGTTGAAGATGGCCCAGGAATAGACCTTATTATTCAAATACTCAGAGCTATGAAAGTTCTTTCCATTAAAGTTGGTTGCAACCCACCCTTGCCTACCATCTGATGCTCTTATGTTCCCATACTTTGGCCATGGGAAAGCCACCCAGCATCCCAGGGTTCTTTCTCAGTTTCTTCTGACATCACAAAAGAACTAGAAAAGCTCTCTTGCTATCTACCCTTCCGCTGTCCCTGGAACATTATTCAATTTTAAATCTACCAGGACCAAAAAAAAAGCCTTAATGTTTACTTTCTGCCATATAACTTGGAAGGTATCAACACCCTATCAACATTATTTAACCTGTCTTGCCATAGGCAATGACTATAGATTGTGTCTTTAAATTTGGGGAGCACACGTGTAATGGGAATCTGAAGCTCTTTCCTGCCCCTAGCCCCTTTGCTTAAGTGGCTCCGAGAATGTTCATGTGGAACCGTGGCGAGAAGCTTGTTTTTTGGGGGGAAATGGCCACACCTTGTTGCTTTGTAATTGGACAGTGGGTCGAGAGGGCTAACCCAGGAGAAGCCTATATATACGCCCTAATGTGAGGCTTTGCTTTGGGGCTCACTTTGAGAAGAGTTGTGTGATTTGACCAGATGAGACTCTGGGAAGCCATTGAGCCCCCCACTTTGAAAAACCCAGATGTTGATGCTTTCCTCTCTGGTAACTTGAATAGGTAATGGATGTGATGGTCAGATGGTTGGAAGCCCATCTGCTGATCTGTTTCTTGGTCTGTTTGTAATTTGTGTTTGTAACTTGTGCTTGTAACTTGGGTTTGTATTCTC
>CM053593.1:47988931-48005669 GCA_028646575.1 Pseudocheirus occidentalis
CAAAGGCAACTTCCAAGGTTCAGATTACCAGCATAGCAAACCCCATTTATTCAGCAAACATTCACAGAACAGGGAAAATCAAAACACAGTATAATTCATACATTTCACAAGTAAATTCTCAATTCAATCCAGGTCAGTCAAAGTCTCTTCTCAAATGGAGATCAGACTACTCCACCCCTAGAGGGTGCATTCATTTAAGTCTCTTCTCTAATGGAGATAGAGTTCTCAATCATCACAAAAAGGCCAAAGGTTTCCCACCCCTGGACTCAAAGTAATTACAATTCCATCCATTAACACCAAGCACTTTCTCAAAAGGGAGCAGGAGAGCACAAAAGGCCATCCATCCTTAAGCCATAACAAGGTCAAGATAACATCTCACCACAGAGAGGCCAAGGAAAGGCCCTTCTTTCATCTTCACTGGAGGCAAGAACTCAGCAATCTCAGTTCCTGGGGAGACAAGCCTCAACAAAGCCATAGCCAGTATCCTCATCAAGTCATACTCTGCCTGTAGAACAATCTCAGAACCCCTGAAAGTATCAGCAAGGTCCCCTTCCAGGATTTCTGTAAACATACAAGAAAGTCCTTCTTCAGGGCTTCTGCACCAACAGCCAAGTTCCAGGACCTCTACAACAGCAGCACTGTCCACCATCAGGTGAATCTGGAAAAACAACATCAAAACAGACAGACAAAATACTGGCATCACAGCCATGCCTCCTCAGTTCTCAGCAGCTCCAGGTGGCAGTCCTCAAAAGTCCTGGGCAACTCCAATGGGCTCTTTGAAGTCTCTCTCAGCAACTCAGGCACCATGACACTGGATACTGCTCTTCCCAAAAGTGCTTCTTCTTCTGGCCTTCTCGGGGCTTGAGCCTTCCTTTCCATTCATGGCTCCTTCCAGGTCAGCCCCTTCTCTTCATGTCAACAAGTCCATCCCACAAGTGGGATTCACAAGCTCTGGGTCTTAACAACCCAAAAGCCAAGTCAATTCAGGGGCATCTCCAAATTCCATTACCATTACACCCTTGAAGTTATTGACATTTTGTTCCACCTGATGAATTTCATCACTTTTTGCAACTCAATAAAAATATTCTTTTGGGATTCTGGTAGAGGACTGAATAAATAAATTAGTTTAGGGAGTATTCTCATTTTTGTTACATTGGTTTAGATGCCAAATGAATGATTAATGTTTATCTAATCATTTAGGTCTGTTTATTCTTGCAGAGTGTCTTATAGTTAGATTCATATAGTAGCTGGGTGATTCTTAGAAGATATACTTTCAACTACTTTATAAATTCTGTAGTTATTTTGAATGGAAATTCTTTTTGTAGCTCTTCTTTCTGGATTTTGTTGTGTATGATTGTGTCAAATCTGACTTTTTTGTAATTATGCCAAAAATAATTTTTTGTAATTATTAATTGTGTAGTTATACTTGCTGAGGCCCAGAGAGGTTAAAGTACTTGACCAAACTCATATAGGCAGTAAATAACAGCAGCAGAAATTAAAATTAAATCTTCTGTCCCAAAGTTAATGTTCCTTCTATTGTATCATGTTGTCCTTCTACTTACTAGGAATTTTTCCCCTTACATAATACTAAATTTGCCTCTCTACAACTTTCTCCAAATCTCTCTATTTTCACCCATCTCTCCTATTCTATTCCCTTTCCTATATGACATGCCTCCAAATACTTGAAGACAGATGTCATGCCTTGCCATCAATTCCTCTCTTCTCCAGAGTAAGCATCTTTAGTTCCTCAACTAATCTCTATATAGTATAGTCTCCAATATTCACACCATTCCAATCACATTCCTTTGGACTGCTACAATTTTTTCAATCTCCTTCTAAAAATGTAATATTAAAAAATACAATATTCTACATAGGTTCTGATAAAAACAGAATATCTCCCTCATTCCTAACTATGCTTATCAATAAAAACTCAGATTACTTTATTTTTTTTATTACTAGATCACTTTTCATACATATTAAGCTCGCAATCCACTAAAATATCCATATCAGAAAAGCTTTGGAAGTCATATAAAGTGATGCACAGCAAAGTGAGCAGAACCAGGAGAACATTGTACATGGTAACAGCAATAAGGTAATGATGATCAGCTGAGAAAGATTTAGCTACTCTGACCAAGACGATGGTCTGAGACAATTCCAAAAGACCCATGATGAAAAATGTTATCTACCATCAGAGAGAGAACTGACAAATTCTGAGTGCAGATTGAGGAATACTTTTAAAAATTTCTTTATTTCTCTTATTTTTGTATATATTTTCTTTTGTAACATGACTAATATGGAAATATGATTTTTGTTACTTCACATGTATAATCAGCATCATATTGCTTGGCTTCTCAAGGGTTGGGGGAGGGAAAAAGAGAATTTGAAATTTAAAAAATTCTAAGGACTGTCTATATTTTTACATTTAATTGGGAAATCTTTAACAAAATAAATATATGTTTTAAAGAATAATCAAGTCTGAAAGACTGAGTTACTCTGATCAGTACAATGATCCACATCAGTTCCAAGGAATTCATAATAAAAAGTGCTATTCCACATTGAGAAAGAGAACTGATGAATTCTGAGTGCAGATTTCTCACTTTCTTCATTTTTCTTCCTTTTTGCAACATAACTAATGTGAAAATATACATCGTATCATTTTCCCACATATAATGGATATCATATCCTTTGCCTTCTTGATGAGTGGGGGAGGGGCTGAAGGGAGAGAATTTGGAACTCAAAATTTTTTTTAAGTTTTTTTTAAAAAGTAGTGAGAAGCAAGAGAAGCCAATATCAGATTAGTGAAGTATTATTTTTCTTGCTCTTTACATATTCAAGCACGACATTAAGGAAGTAGGGTTTGTTTTTTTATTGAACCTGCTCTAATGTATACTCATTTTTAAATAGTATGTTTTTAACTTGTTATGTGTGATCTCTCTGCCTTAATTTTCACAAAAGGCCAACCTTTAAATTGATAGGACTATTAAACCCAAATATCACTATTTCATTGAAAATTAAACATTTGATCACTGAAAATTAAAAGGTTATCATTTTTGCTATTTAATATGACAATGAAAATAGAAGGAATTTTCTGAGATTCAAACTCGTAATACAAAACTCATTGAAATTACGGGGTGCTTTTTCTCCTCTCTATTAAGATCAAAGAGCTCTTAGGATCCCAAGCCAATTTGGATGACAAACAAAGGATCCCATCCAAGAGTAGTGAAAACATATCAAAGGAGAACTACCTGACATCACTCTGAGAAAAGCCTCTAAGTCCCTGAAATGATGATCACTTACATCCTAGGCATGCTCTTGCTCAACTTTGTTTAATGACTGCATCTTCATTTATAGAATCATGCTCTATAAGAACTGCCAACTCTCCTGGTCTAATCCCACCTTCTATTACATCCTTGACAGGTAGGTGCTCATTCAACTTCTGTTCCAGCAGTTCTGTTCCAGGGGAGCTACTAACCTTCTGAAGCTATTTGTTACATTTGGGAATAGCAGGTGAAGATAACAGATAAAGAGCTGGCCTTGGAGCTCAGAAGACCTGGGTTCTAGCTGCATCTCTGATACTTAATACCTGGGAAGCCTAAGGCAAATCACTCATCTCCCTAGATTTCCATTTCCTCATTTTCAAAATAAATGAGAGCATTGGTTAATCAATCAATCAGAAAACATTTATTAAGTGCTGACTGTGTGTTAGGCACTGCACTAAGCTCTGCAGATACAGAAAGGGGCAAAAATAGTCCCTGCCCTCAAGGAGCTTACAGTCTAATGGGGGAGACAACAAACAAGTTATATGAAGGATAAATAGGAAATAATATAACAGAGAGAGAAGGCACTAGAAAGAGGGGTTGGAAAAGGCTTCCTGTAGAAGATGGGATTTTAGTGTTGACTTAAAGGAAGCCAGGGAGGCCAGCAAATAGAGATGAAAGGGGAGAGCATTCCAGGCATGGGGGACAGCCAGAGAAAATGTACAGAGCCAAGAGATGAAGTGTCTTGTTCCTGACAAGCAGAGGCCAGTGTCACTTGATCACAGATTATGATGTAAGGCATAACAGAGTAAGGGGCTAGGTTATGAAGTATCTGATTTGTATTTGATCCTGGAGTCAATAGGGCATCACTAGAGTTTTTTAAATGAGAAGTGACCTGGTTGGACTTGCGCTTTAGGAAAATCACTTTAATGGCTGAATGGACAATGGATTAAAGAGACCTGAAGTAGGCAGACCCACCAGCAACTATTGCAATAGGCTAGGCATGAGGGGAGTTCTTCATGGCCTCTGATGTACATTCCAGTTCCAGAAGTATGATCCTATCTATTAACATCATGACCATAAAACCCTGGTCAAGTCATTAAACTTCTCAGTGCCCTATGCAACTCTCTAAGAATATTAAATTGAAGAATAGCTGCTGATCTATATTGGTAAGGGAGTTTCCTCTTCCCACCATTCCCTATATCAGTAAGATCACAGGTCCAGTTACTCATCCTATGCAACTATTAGCAATGCTTCCATTATACTCCAGTGAAATCTTTGTGACTTTCAGTCAGTGGGGGGGGGGGGGAGGTTCTAGAAAACAGTCCTTCAAACAATTAAATAGTGGGTTTTGAACTTGTTATGTGGGATCTCTCTCTCTACCCTAATTTTCACAAAAGGCCAGCCCTTAAATTGATATGACTATTAAACCCAAATATCACTATTTCATTGAAAATTAAACATTTGGTCACTGAATATTAAAAGGTTATCATTTTTGCTATTTAATATTATACCTCCCCACATTTTCACTTTTTGAGGTTAAACAGTCCCAGTTCCTTCAGTAATTCCTGAGGACAGGGTCACTAGCAAACCTGGTTACCATCCTCTGGACACATAATAATTTGTCAATAAAATGACAAGACAAAGCAGAGATATTTTAAATATTATCTCGTAACTTTAGCAGGGGTAGCTAGGTGGCTCAGTAGATAGAAACCAGGCCAGATGTCAAGAAGAATTACCTTCCTGAGTTCCAATCTGGCCTCAGATATTTCCTAGCTGTGTGATCCTGGGCAAGTCATTTAATCCTGTTTGCCTCAGATTTCTCATCTGTCAAAGAGCTGGAGAAGAAAATGGCAAACTGGGGAGACTAGATGGCACAGTGAATAGAGCACCAGACTTGTAGTCAGAAGGACCTGAGTTCAAATCCAGCCTCAGACACTTAACACAAAAACTAGCCACGTGACCTTGGGCAAGTCACTTAACCCCAATTCCCTCTTAAAAAAGGGCAAAAAGAAAGAAAGAAAGAAAGAAAGAAAATGGCAAAACATTCCAGGATCTTTGCCAGAAAACCCCAAATGGAGTCAAAAAGAGTTGGACACAACTGAAACAACTGAACAACAACTTTAGCCTGCATATCTGTCAATAAGAATCCATGGGCTATATCTCTAGTTTTTACCAATATGGATGCACATGAATATATTGTTTTAATTTCTATATCTATAATCCTTAAAATATATTTATTGCCTGCTGAATCATATCAAGCAGAAAAAAATCTAAATGTTAAATATTTCCTCAAGTGTAAATTTTAGGCAAAATGTACTTTTTATAGTAATTAATGTCTGAAAAATCATATCGCACAAATTTTATTTCTTAAATGTGTTATTTTGGGTCACCCTTCAACTAGCTTATAGGACTTGGAGTTAGAAACCTCCAAATGAGGCCATAAAGAGTTGGGCATTGGGGGCAGCTAGGTGGTGCAGCGAATAGAGCACCGGCCCTGGAGTCAGGAGTACCTGAGTTCAATTCCGGCCTCAGACACTTAACACACACACACACACACACACACACACACACACACACACACGCACACAACTAGCCGTGTGACCTTGGGCAAGTCACTTAACCCCAACTGCCCTCCAAAAAGTAAAAAAAAAAAAAAAAGAGTTGGGCATGACTGAAACATGACTCATCAACAAGGAAGGATCAGAGAAGCTTTCACAAGGGAGGTAGCATTTCACTCATTTGAACTGGCCTTTAAGGATGGGGAGGAGCACAACAAGTTGAGAAAGAAGAGTGGGAGATAAGGATAATTTCATATGGGAGAGAACTTTCCAAAGGAACAGAATGTACAGGGAAACAGAGGTATCAACTTACAGGGTGTGTTTGGGGAACAGTTTGTCCTCCTCTTTAGTGAGAAAGTAGGATACACATACTCCTAAAGGAGTAATCAGAGGAAAAGCTGCAAAGGTAAATTGGGCCCAGATGGGAAAAGGCTTCAAAAATCAGGATAAGGAATTCAAATTTCATTTTGCAAACAATGGGAGTCACTACTGGATATATTTTTTGTTTTTCATTATAAGGACATGCTAAGAATGAGGATGATTGATCTGGTAATGAGGCACAGGACAAATTAGAGAGAGAAGATTAGAGGCAGGTAAGATGCTATTTCAAAAGCACAAAAGAGAGTTCTAGAGAGGAGGGGCCTGAATGAATGAGGTGACAGTTTAGACCAGGTTCTGAACCTTGAGCTTTTTTTTAATGTAGATGTCTATTTCAACAACACCAGCTTCTTTTGTAATGTTCTGAAGCTTATTTTATACATTTTAAAATAGCTTTCTGAGCAGGAGTCCATAGGCTTCAACCAGACTATCAAAGGGGTCCATGACACATAAAAGTAAAGTATTCCTGATATACACAAAAACCTGGCTCATTTGATTTTGTATTTTCTGTCAAATGTTTTTAAAACTTCTTCTCCAGCAAAATAAGAGGAAAGGGTTTTGTTTTTGTTTTTGTTTTTCATGCCTGCATTAGAATAGGAAGAAAGAGTAGAATGATTCAGTATGTCAGGCCTTATGATGGGCATTCTACTCCACCCATAATCCTGGGAAGTGGTGGCTAGAGGTGACAGGGACAAGGAGAATATCAAAAAGGAAAGAATTCAGCAGATCTGCAGATCTCTGATCCTTTCCTACCATGGGTGCAAAAGAGAAAGCATCTTCAAAGACCACTTAAGAGTTATCCAAGGAAACCTGATACTTTATGGTCAAGACTCTTATGAGGTCCTAAATTGTTCTTGGGTGATAGATAGATAGATAGATAGGTAGATAGATAGATAGATAGATGGATGATAGATTAGATAGACACATACATACACACATAGTTACATAGATAGATAGGTAGATACATAGATAAAAACAAATGAGAGAGAAAGAGAAAGAGATGACAGAGATAGCAAGACAGGAAGGAAGGAAGGAAAGAAGGAAAGAAGGAAGGAAGGAAGGAAGGAAGGAAGGAAGGAAGGAAGGAAGGAAGGAAGGAAGGAAGGAAGGAAGGAAGGAAGGAAGGAAGAGCATTGGTAAGAGCTTACTATGTTCCATTCAGTGCTTTGAATACTGCCAGGGATATAAATACAAGCAAGCAAAATATTCTCTGCCCTCAGAGAGCTTACATTCTAATGAGGTAAGACAACATATAAAATGATAGTGGAAACGGAGGTTAGGGAGGGTGCCCATAGGCAGGCATGGCAAGGAGACTATAGGAAATATTCTAGAATCCTGTTTCCCAACAAGAAAAGACAAAAAGCTCTCTTATCAGAGGAGGGGGAAGTTATGGGTAGGATCCAAGTTTCTGGTGGAGTAGAAGTACTGAGACAGAGAGATAATGTCAAGGAAACTGCCAGAAGTATAAAGACCACAATCCATTCTCCACAAATCCATCTAGATCCAACATGTCTTGCCATGCCTATTTCACAACACTTCCCTTGACATACTCCAGCCAAAGTGGTGTACTTTCCATCCATGCTCTTACCTATCCCTCTTACACGGCCATTCTTTTTGTTCCTGTCTTTCCTTATGCCTACAGTGAATTCCATCCCTTACCATTATCTCCACTGATTAAAATTTCATCATACCTTTAAGACTTAACATTTGTGGCCCCTCCTCCACAAAGTCTTAGCCAAACCCCAGGTGACAATGATTTCTCATGCATTCTGCCTAGACATCTCATTTTCTGTTTATTATATTCTACTCTGTCACGCTTATTTATCTACATACCATATCAATCAACAAGCATTTATTAAGCTCCTACTATATAGTAAACACTGGGGATTCAAGAAACAAAATGAAACTTTCCCTGTCTTCAAGGAGCTTACATTTTATCTCATATATAGAAAAATATGTTCTAAATAAACACAAAATATCATCTTTAGACAGAAATTCCTTGAAAGCATAGTCAGCCCTGCCACTTTCTATTTTTCCCTATTATTACCCTTTGTAATGCCAAGCAAAGGCAACTTCCAAGGTTCAGATTACCTTAGCATAGCAAACCCCATTTATTCAGCAAACATTCACAGAACAGGGAAAATCAAAATACAGTATAACTCATATATTTCACAAGTAAGTTCTCAATTCAATCCAGGTCAGTCAAAGTCTCTTCTCAAATGGAGATCAGACTACTCCACCCCTAGAGGGTACATTCATTTAAGTCTCTTCTCTAATGGAGATAGAGTTCTCAATCATCACTTTGAGCAAAACATCCATTCTCTCTAAACCTCAATTTCCTCCTTTGTAAAATGCAAGGGTTAGAGTATATGATCTCTAACGACCCTTCTAACTCTAAATATATGATCTTGTGGTTCCCTAATGCCTAGTACTGTATAGAAGGAGCCAAATCAATGTCCATTAAATTGAATTTACAGGATTTGAATCTGCAGTCAACAAAAACATCCCTGCAGGGTGCTTTGATTTTTCTGTGTTATTCTATCCTTCTTTACTACTGGTGCCAGGAGGTGGTGGTGGTAATTAAGGTTAGTCTTGAGATGAGATGGTTCTTGTCCAAATCATCTTGATTTCTTCCTTGTTCTACTTAAAAGCAAAATTCTACAATCTCAAAATTCTGCCTCTTTGTATATCTTTGTTTACATGTTGTCTCCTCTGTTAGATTGTAAGCTTCTTGAGGGCAGGGACTGTCTTTTGCCTCTTTTTGTATCCTCAGAATTTAGCACAGTGCCTGACACATTGTAGACTCTTAATAAGTGTTCATTGAATTGAATTGACTATCTTGCCTTTTCTAGAAGTAGTCATATGCTTATCACATTGTCTAGGTTCATTCCTGATCACATCCCTTGGCAAATATAGCGTACGTGATGCCCTTCCCTGGTACGTGTCTTGAATTTAGTTCTCTTTAATGAGAACAACAGAAATGACTATATTTTGAAAAATTTGACAACGTGCCAATCTCTACATCTTCAGCTCAATTTTAAAAGTCCTGGGAAAAAGAGAGCAACACTAAGAACATTTGCATATTACCAGTAACATAAAGGCAAACCTGACAGGCTGGCTCAGTCTGGAAAGAAGCAGAGGTGCCAATAAATCCTAGATCTTCTCCCTGGGGGTCAAGTATTTCAAAGTTCATTTCATTGGCCTTGTCTAAATATCCTTTTTCCTACAGGTTAGTCACAGAAGTTTTCATTTCTAAAAATTTTGTGGCTCTTCTGCTTATGTAATTATATTGTTTTATAATTTGCTTCCTGCTACATCTGAGAATGAAACATTTCTTGAATCTCCCGTAGTGTTAAAAAAAATTTCATTAAGGCAGAGAAAAGATCTTTTTAACCTTAAATTGGAGCTACTGATGGAAAGAGACCTGGTACCTTTTTCAGCTGCCTTGGAGAAAAGACGCAGAAGTTGGTTATCAGCAGGTATGGAAATCAATTTGATTCTTTTTAACTATATTTTTAATGGACTATTAAAGCCTCTCAATGATTAGAGCGGGGAAAGGGAACTGTGAAAGAGCAACCAGAAGAATAAGTGATAAGGATTGAGAAAGAATGAACCAGTATTGAAAACAGCAATAAATTGACTAATCACTAAATTGACTAAATTTCTCTCTTTTAAAAAAAATTTTGGTAGGGAGGATTCTGGGAAGATGGCAGAGCAGGTCAGAAAACTTTCAGCTCTACAAATTTCCTCCATAGAAAAAGAGAGAACAGAGGGATCTGTTTTTCTATATCCTGTTATATTCTGATATAGAAATATATGATATTTCTGTATCCTGCCCCGATCCTGCCTCAGAGGGAATGTTAGAGCAACAGAAAAAGACAAAAGTTGGGATAAGGTAGTTATCCTCCTAAGACAATCAAGCAGACCCAAGGAAAGACTTTATCTCCAGAGGCAGAGGTTCACTCTGAGTGAAGTGCATACACCTCCAGATCAGCTCTGCAGAATTAACGAACTATATGCCCTGAAAAGCCCTGGAAAGCCCTGGAAAGCCCTGAAAGTAGCTGGTGTTGGGAGGAAATCTCAGCCTTAGAAACTTTCATCTTGCAGATAGTGTGACCACTGAGTAGGAGAAGATTGAAAAGACTTTTCACTGCCCAGGGATGTTGTCCCAGGCTATGACTGGGGGGAGAAGAAGCTAGTAGTACACATTTGGTGAGTACTGTAGCAGAGGGGTAGGAACCCTGCTGGCTGTGGGCACTTGCAGGAGAGCAAGGTCCCTGGCTTTAGTTCCAGGGAAGAGAGGACAAGCTGTACTTGGCAGCCTCTAGAGGACTACAGAGAGTAAGATCACTTGTGGGACAGTGTGACCTGGGGTTCTAGCTATGGCTTAGGAGTGGAAAGGAGAGCTCAAGGCTTAGACCCCTAACAGACCTCAGAAAATAACAGTAAGAAGTACGTGAAGCTTGGGGCATTATTCCCCATACCTCAGAACTAGAATTTGATCACACTAATAGCTGCAAAAGCTAAAATAAAATTAAACAAATAAATAAAAATGGGCAAGGAAAGGAAAAAGAACCCAACCATACACAGCTACTATGGGGATAGAGAAAATCTGGGTTCATATTCAGAGAAAGATAATAGAGCTTTAAAAAAAAAAGACATTCATTTTTCAATGAAAAAATGTGAAATGGACCCAAACACAAGAAGATTTCTTAGAAGAACTTTAAAAGATCTTTTAAAATCAAATAAGAGAGACTGAGGGAAAAGTAGAGAAAAAAATGAGAGCAATCCAAGAAAATTATGAAAAGAAAGTCAACCAGTTGTGTGACCTTGAGCAAGTCACTTAACCTCAATTGCTAGCCTTCCCCCCTCAAAAAAAAACTCTAATGGCTTCTTATTGCCTCTAAAATTCAATATAAATGCCTCTATTTGGCATTTTATAGTCCTTTAAAACCCAGCCTTTTCCTAGCTTTCTACTTTTTTACTATATTTCTCTCTCCATAAACTCTACAGTATAGACACACTGACTTGCTGTTTCTCCCGCACAGTGCTCCAGCTATTGCCAGAATGCTCTCTTTCCTCAACATTAACTTTTAGAACTCCAGCTTTCCTCTAAACCCAAGCACTACACCCTCTAGGAGGTCTCTCCTGGAACCTATAGTGACTAGTGCTTGTACCTTTATGACAAGCATCTTCTCTGTGTTTATCTTATATGTATTAATTTCCATATCCTGCCCCGCCCCCTTAGAATATAAGCTCCTTCTAGGCCTGCTTTTGTTTTTTCTTTTTCCTTTTAGCAATTAACAGATTGCATGGCACAGAGTAATTGCTTAATAAAAATTTGCAATTGATTGCCTTACTGACTGAAGTCATGGGGGAATTGCCAGTTACCACCAGTAGAGGAAGTTTCTATACTCTGGGACCCTAGAGATTCAGACCAAAAGAAAAACAAATAGCATAGCCCAAGATTTAAAAATAATCAGAAGCTTAAATAAATTGTTTCCAAAGTAATCATAAAACATATAATTATGATGATAATAACAGTAACAACAAAACAAGACAATGAGGCTGCTAAAAATTGAACAGCCTGCACTCTAGTTCTTTTTGTTGGATAGAATTATGAAGGAACAGTGGAGAATACCATGAATAGATGATTTCATTTGTCAGTTACTCCCTTCACTAATGTAGCCTGACAATTCATCAACAATTTGCAACTTTAGAGAGTTACCTGAGTCACTAAGATTGAAGTAGCTCATCCATGATCACCTTGTTCTAGAAGCATTTACTAGCAATAGATATGTTCATTCTGTGAACTGAGTGATTTGGGGAACAGTAGAGAAAACTGGGAGATGGTGGCAGAAATTCTGTAGTCCCAATAATTTTTTGAAAAGTAATGCTGCCTCAAGAATTTTTATAAGTGTTCTAGAAGCTTGATTCGAGGTTGTAGGGGGTAGGTAAGAATTTGGATTTAGTGTGCCAAAGGTAAGCTGTGTGATTGCCTTAAAGTAGATTACATAGCATCAATGAAAATTTGAACTTTCTTGAATGACTCATCTTTAAGCTGAGGGAGGGTCAAGATCATAAGATTGTAGATTTAGATCTTGAAGGGACCTTAGGCACCAAGTCTTCCTGCCCCCTCATTCTATAGATAAAGAAATTGAAGCACAAGAAAGGGTAAGTGATGTGTGCTTCAGGTCACATAGGGAGTAAGCTGCTAAAAGCGGAGTTTGAATCCAGCTCCTCTGACTCATACGCAGTATCCTTTCCACTGGGACTTACACTATCTCTACTCATTTCTTGCCCTACACATCCTGATACTGACATCTTCTGAATGGTTGCTGTAATAATGCGACAAATAAACTTAACTAGCAGATCAGTTATCTTAAAGAAGAAATATAAAATTTTGTGAACTGTGCAGTGTAAATACAATAAAATAAGAGTAATGCAGTTAACTATGAGATTTGTATTTTGTTTTTTGTCCCTCAGCACAAATAAATCTTTTTCAACTAACAATTTATCTTCTCTCCTATCTCACACATTGAGAAAAAAAAACAAAGCAAATTAAAACCCTTGCAATAAGTATGCAAAATCAAACAAAACAAAAATACCACACTGACCATATCCAAAAATGTATTTTTCATTCTGCATCCTAATTTTGTCACCATTGTGTGATATGTTTGCTCTGCTTCATCATCATATCCTGAAATCATATTTGGTCATTGCATTGATCGGAATTCTTAACTCTTAAGTGTTGTGTATTCACCTTTATGATGTTGTTATTCAATTGTTCTCCTGGTTCTGCTTACTTCACTCTGAATCAGTTCATAGTCTTTCCAAGTTTCTATGAAACTGTTTCTTTTATTATTTCCTATTGCACAATAGTATTTCATTGCATTAATATAACAATTTCTTCAGCAGTTCTCCACATAGGGACACCCCCTTAATTTCCAGATCTTTGCCACTACTTAAAGGACTATTATACCTTTTTATATGTAGGGGTTTTTTTATCCTTTCTTTGATCTCTTTGGAGTATAGGCCTCAGAATGATATCACTGTATATTACATCCAGGATATGCAAAATTTAGCAATATTTGGAGCATAGCTCCAAACTGCTTTCCAAATTGACTGAACTAATTCACAGCTATATCAACAGTATATTAACATAAGGTTCTCTGCACCCCCTCCAACATTTATCATTCTTCTTTATTATAAATTTTACCAATCTGATGGCTCTGAAGTAGAATCTCAGGTTTTGTTTAATTAGAAACTTACTAATTACTAGTGATTTAGAGCATTTTTTTGTATGGTACTGACAGCTTGGATTTTTCTTTTGAAAATTGCCTGTTTCTGTCTTTTGACCATTTGTTAAAGAAATTACCTTTATCAGAAAAATTTGTTACAAAAATTTCTTTTTTAATTAGTTAACTATTTCTCTATTAATCTTAGCTACATCGATTTTATTTGCACAAAATCCTTTTAATTTCAAGCAATAAAATTATGCAATTTATATTCTGTGATCATCTTTAGCACTTGTTTGGTCAAGAACTCTTCTATCTATCTGAAAGGTCGTTTGTTCCTATTCATCTAATTTATTTTTTGGTGTGACTTTTTACATCTAACTCATGTGTCCATTTGTATATTATCTTGGTATACAGTGTGAGATGTTTGTCTAAACCTAATTTCTATCAGAATGCTTTCTAATTTTTCCAGCAGTTTTCATAAATAGTCCTTATCTCAGTAACTGAGGTCTTTGGGTTTACCCAACTAGACTACTAGGTTCTTTTACTTATATATGTTATGTACATAATCCATTCCACTAACTGACCTCTGTTTTTTAACCAATATCAAATCATTTTGATAATTACCACTTTGAAGTATATTGTAAGAGCTTGTCCTTAAGATGCTTGGTTTTTTGTTGCTTCAGTTTAATATCATCTTTTTTTAGCACTATAAAGTACTCTTTTGATAGTTTAATTGGTATGGCAATGAAGAAGCAAGTTCATTCAAGTAATGTTACTTTTATTATATTTGCCTGCTTCACCTCTGAATAATTAATATTTCTCTATGATTTAGATCTGTATTTTTATGGAAATAAATGTTTTGTAGTTGTATTCGTGTACTTTGTATGTCTATCTTGGTAGGTAAAGTCCCAAATATTTTGAATATTTAAAGTTCCAAGTATTTTGCATATTCTCTATTTATCTTAAATGGAATTCCTCTATGTCTTCCTGCTCAGTTTTGTTAGCAATATATGGAAATATTGAGGATTTACATCCTGCTACTTTAATGAAATTAATGTTTCAATTAAAATTTTTAGTTGACTCTTTAGGGTTTTCTAAGTAAACTATCATATCACCTCCAAAAAAGTAATGATTTTATTTCCTCTTTCCCCAGGCCTATTCTCTCAATTTCATTTTCTAATCTTATTATTATAGCTAACACTTCTAGCATTATAGCAAATAGCATAGATGTCAGTGGTTATCATTGCTATATTTCTGATCTTATTAGAAAGACCACTAGTTTGTTCTCATTTCATATGATGCTGGGTCTTGGTTTGTGTTGTTATTAAAAGAAAAAAAAAACATGTGCTAGATCCTGTCATGAGGTTTTTCTGCATTTATATAATCATATTATTTTGTTTTTCCTCTTCTTGTTCTTGGGTTTAACATCTCTTAAGGCCTATCACCATCTGGATCCAGATCTTCTATGGCATGTTATATTAGTAACATAAGTGTTCTCAAAGACCTGGAAATTATAATAAATTATAATGACATTATATTGGTTGTTGTTCTTTGTTCTTGAAGAGGACCAAAATAACATCACTAAGCTAGAGTAGAGTTTCAGTGTGTTTGATTTTGGCTGATCAGATCAATATGAGCTTGGAATGCTCTACCACAGATCAGGCACAAATATTCCTTGTGAACATTTGGGGTGGATTCTCTAAATTCATGCATCCTGGATTTCCATTGAGCTGTTTCAAGTCTGCTTTGCCCATAGAACACAGTATCTCCTCTGATGTGGCCATGCCATACTGAGCAATCCTGTGCCAGTGTCTCCAATGTCACACAATCAATTCCAAAGATCTTAATAGAGATCTTGAGAGTATCCTTGTATCATTTCTTCTGACCACCACCATGTGAACTTTTGCCCTGTGTGAATTCTCCATAAAATAGTCTTTTTGGCAAGCATACATTTTATCTTTGAACAATGTGACCAGCCCATCAGAGTTGCACTCTCTGAAGCAGACTTTGAATGCTTAGCAATTTAGTTCAAGAAAGGACCTTAGTGTCTGATACCTTATCTTGCCTGGTGATCTTTAGAATCTTCTTAAGATAATTCAAATGGAAGTGATTCAGCATGGCACTGGTATATTGTCCAGGTTTCACAAGTATACAACAATGAGGTCAACACTATGGTTTTGTAGACAGGGTAGTCAATCTGATATCTCTTTTCTTCCATACTTTCCTTCAGAGCCTCCCAAACACTGAGCTAGTTCTGACAATAACAATGACATTATATAGTACTTAGAAGACTAGAGTACTTAGGAATATGATTTTATTTTACCCCCAAGGGAAGAAGTAAGAAACCTCTTTAGCAATCTTCCTATACAAGAGACCATGACAGTGAAAAAAATTGCCATCATTGGAGCTGGGGTCAGTGGACTAGGTGCCATTAAGAGCTGTCTGGAAGAGGGACTGGAACCCACTTGCTTTGAAGAAAGCTCTGACATTGGAGGAGTCTGGAGATATGAAGTAAGTTTACATTTTCTCCTAATACCTAATTACCTTGGTTTGTGTGATAATTTTTTCCCTATATCAAGGAAATTGAAATTTAATTGGAATTATGTTACAGACTTACTTCATTGACTCACAACGCCCTTCATTTGTATGATTTCTTAGATTTTTCAGAGTACTGTCACACATTCCAAAACTTAGTTCTAATGGTCCTGAGAGGAAACAATTTATATATTAAGAAAACATCTATTCAGTGCCTATTATGTACCAGAAACTCTACTAAGTACTGGGGATACAAAAATAAAAATGAAGTCATAGCTTATTGTCATCTCCTCTATACAAAATGTGTAAACTAAGACTCAAGTTGGTAAAGGTCATAGTAACAATTGGTTGCAAGGAGATATTTCACATTGCTTTCTATTTTTTCATTTCTGTATAACTGTTTAATAGTGTCTTGGTTTCTCATGAAGTCATTAGCTTCTACTTGCTCCACTCTAATTCTGAAGGAATTATTCTCTTCAGAATGCTTTTGAGATTCTTTTTCCATCTGACAAATTCAACTTATTTTTTTCTCCTCATTGGCTTTCTGGGCCTCTTTTGCCATTTGGGTTAATCTATTTTTTAATGTGTTGTTTTCTTCAGTCAGGTTGTTGACTCTCTTTTCATGATTTTCTTGCATCGTTCTCATTTCTCTTCCCAATTTTTCGTCCACTTCTCTTATTTGTTTTTCAAAGTCCTTTTTCAGATTATCTATAGCTTCTAGGAATTCTTCAAGTGTCTTGGAAGCATTTGGTGTGAGAGTTCTGAC
>CM053593.1:48006169-48053826 GCA_028646575.1 Pseudocheirus occidentalis
TTTTCAAAGTCCTTTTTCAGATTATCTATAGCTTCTAGGAATTCTTCAAGTGTCTTGGAAGCATTTGGTGTGAGAGTTCTGACTGTGTTGTCTTCCTCCCGTTCCATGCTTTGATCCTTTTTGTCCACAAAAAAGGATTCTAGAGTTTTATTGCTGTTCTTATTTTGCTTCCTTTTCCTCATGTTGGCCAGTCAATTAATTGGCTGGGGTTTTTTTAGCTTTGTGAAACTCTCCTTCCAGGGTGGAAAGCTCTGTTCCAAATTGCTGGGCTTTTCCCAGCTGCCAGAGCTATTAGGGGGTGTTGCAGGGCCCCCCCCAGCTTTGGCTTGCTGAAAGTGCTCCCCAGGACTACCACCCAAGACCACGATCCAGATCCAGGCCACTCAATGCAAGAGTACTTGGCCCTGATCAATTGACTCAGCCCCCCTGCTGGATCTGCAGGTCAGGGGCTCTGAAGCAGTTCCTGCCCTTTCCCTGCTGCTTCCTTGCCCTGTGGGTAGATTGGCCGAACTGCTTTTCCTCCCCCAAATTTAGCTTGAAAGCTTCACTCACTTTCACTGACCTCTAATTCTGGCTCAGTAGATGTGAAGATTGTTCCAGGTGCTTTAGATCTTCTCTGAAGTAAACTCACGCTGTGGCTTGGGAGTCTCAGCTCCTCCTGACCGCCCTGGAGCCTGGCCGCATGGCGGTTTCAGGCTGGGCTGCTCTCAGCTCCTGGCCTGCAGGCCTGTGGGATGAGCCCCAGAGTCATATTTTATGGGTGTTTAGGGTGGCTGTGTGGGAGCTGTGGGACCTTGCTGCTTCTATGCCGCCATCTTGGCTCCACCAGAGTTGCAGAACTCTGGTTTTCCAAGGATTTAGGAAACTAACCCAGGGACTCTTCTACCATAACCATATTAACACCTCTTACTTTAAACAATGCCATTCAGAATTGCTGAGGGAAAGTAAAATAAAAGCTCGGTGTGTGTATCTGTGTATGTACATGTATCAAAGCCCAAATGTATCCAAGAAAATGGGTTTAAGATCTCTTAAGGTCTGGACCATCTGGACCCAGATATTATATCTAGCCTTATCTCATATTACTACTTTTCCCACACTCTATTCCACCCAACCTTCACTACTAGTTATAACCATTAAAATACACACATTTACCCTATACCTGAAATGTACTCCCTTCTGATCTTGCACTTTCAGAATCTTTCTGTTCTTTTAAGGCTAAATTCAAGCGGCAAAGAATTATAGGTGTCAAATTGGAAAGGATTCCAGAAGCCATTTGGTCAAACCCCCTCATTTTACAGATGAGGAAAACTCAGGGAATGATCATTGGAGCAGGTAAGATGAAGCAGAAGATATGTATAGGAGAAATAGTAGAAGATAAGCTTAGAATGGTAAATAGCCTTTGGAAACAAAATGTCATTTCTCCCCCTCTCTAAACTGTAGTGAACAGTCCCATCAAAGACATGCTACAAAGAGCTCAATCAAATTCTTTAGCTGTGCCAGTGCCAGGGGCAACAGACCCTTAGGGTTAACTAGCCCCATTCCCGGGACTAAAGATTGCAAAGTGACATAGAAATGATCCTGGAAGCAAAGCTCTTGAGCAGATTAAGAGCCACAAGTAAGGACAGTTCAGTGTTGGATAGAGTGCTGAAGCTCAAGTCAAGAAGACCTAAGTTCAAATCCTGCCTCAGACACTTACTAGTTGTGTGAATCTGGGCAAGGCATTTTTCTCTATAAGCCTCAGTTTCCTCATCTGTAAAATATGCAAAATAATAGCAGCTATCTCATCAGGTTATATTGTAAGGATCAAATGAGATCACATATGAAAACCTCTTTATAAACATTAAAGTGTGATATAAATGTTAGCTCATTATTCTTATTCTCAATACTGGGCAATGAAACCCAAACCTCAAATTGGCTAAGCAAATTTTTTGGAATAATTTTTTCAATTATTTGCCCTTAGCTTTAAAGGAAGAAAAGAATTCTGAAAGTTAAGAGATCAAGAGAGAATATGTTTCAGGTAAATGCCTGAAGGGTAAATGCACATAGGTAGGAAATAACATTTAGGGATAAAATTAGTAATCCAGCTTGGCTGAAACATAGAGCATGAGAAAGAAAGTAGATGAGGTAAGTTGAGGCTAGAAATTAAATCCTGATGCAGGTGATATTAGGCCTGAAATGATCTTAAACCAACACACACACACACACACACACACACACACATACACTGACAGACAATACAACTCCTTTATTAGTGCTGATAATCCAGAGGTGAGGAAAGTAGTACATCCAGAAAGTAGATCCAATCTTTGTCATATCAGGAGTTTTCTTCATTCTCCATGATCACATGAGAATTGTTAAGAATTATTTTGTTCCCTGTAGGAAAAATCAGAAGCTGGAAAGCCCAGTATCTACCGATCTGTGACCAGTAACAGCTCTAAGGAGATGACATCCTATAGTGATTATCCATTTCCCGACCATTATCCCAACTTCTTACACAATTCCAAAATGATGGATTATGTTAGGATGTATGCCAAACATTTTGACCTCCTGAAATATATCCACTTCTTGGTAAGTACAGAAACAGCATGGATGCTATGAGCTGGCTATTCATGATGGAAGTTCATGTGGGCCAGAACAACATGAGACAGTTCAAGTCAGTGTTGGAAGTCATCACAATTTCCGTAAAAGGACAAAAGTATGTTGATTTTCCTGAAAATATCTGATAGAAAACATACTGTCTTGCGCATTATCATCATCACCATCATCATCATCATCATCATCATCATCATAGCTAACACTTATTTACTACTTTGGGGTACAGCTAGGTGGTACCCCAGAGCACCAAGCCCGAAGTCAGGAAAACTCATCTTCATGAGTTCAAATTTAGCTTCAGATACTTAGTAACCATGTGACCCTGGGCAAGTCACTTAATGCTGTTTGCCTCAGTTTCCTCATCTGTAAAATGAACTGGAGAACAAAATGGCAAACTATTCCAGTATCTTTGCCAAGAAAACCTCCAAATGGAGTTATGAAGAACCAGACACAAGTGAAACAACTGAACAATGACAAAAATATATATTCTTTAAGGTTTATAAAGTACTTAATATCAATTATCTCATTTGATCCACATAACAATGTTGGGATATAGGTGCTGTTATCATCTCCCTTTCTGTAGGTGAGAAAACTGAGGCTTGCAGAAGTTAGGTTTTATGCCTAAGGTCACAGAGCTATCAAGTATCTGAGGCAAGACTTAAACTCAGGTCTTCCTTAACCCAAATTCAGTATTCTGTGCACTCTACCACTAGACTGGGAAACTTAAATACTAGTTCTGTCCTATTAACTAAATGTTAGACTATGAAGAGTAGTAAACTAAGCATTTGGGGGGTCTGGGGTATCTTCGGTCTTTTGTCAGGATGGCAGTGGTAAATTTCTCACACAAATAAGCTCTTGAAGGATCCTATTCAGAGTCTGAAAAACACAAGTTCATCAAGGGACAGGAGGCATAAAGTAATATATACATTGGGGTCTGACTTCTGGGAAATAATGGAAGGACAGAGTGACATATCTTTGACCCTTTGTCCCCAGTCAAAGGTGAACAGCGTAAGGAAGCATTCTGATTTCTCTTCCACTGGCCAGTGGAATGTTGTGATAGAGGCTGATGGGAAGCAGGAATCCTACGTCTTTGATGGGATCATGGTTTGCAGTGGTCATTATAGTGAGCCCCATTTGCCACTGGAGTGCTTTCCAGGTATGTCATCCAGAAAGATGGAAAGAATCTTCATTCTTCAAGAAAAATTTTCTGAATACCATCTCAGATGGGGAGAAATGGGTCACTTGTTTTTATAGTGTTTAAAAAACCTACAGGTTCTCAAAGAAGATTGGATCTCCACTCTAGTTGTTAAAATCTCTTTGGGACATAATGTATTATGATGTAGAGGTAGAAAAGTGGTCAAAGTGATGGTGGTCATAGTAGTAGCTGCGGGTCAACTTGAGTACCGTGTTGAGGGAACGGTTAAAACCTGCAGCACAAAAAGGAGGCACAAAAGACTTTATGTTTATGTCCTTGATGGGAAAAGAGTATTTGTTGTTGATACCACAAATGAAACCACCACCTTCTAGGCTTGTCATAGGTATAGTGGATGTTGTATTCAGAGAATGGTGCCACTTGCTGTGATCTAGACACTATTCTAGGCACCAGGGGAAATGTTTTAAAAGATGCAACCATTCAATTAATAAGCATTGTTTAGACACCTAATATGTACGAGGCACTGTGTAACATGATAGAGGTAAAGACAAAACTAAAAATGGACTCTACCCTCAATAAGCTTACATTTTAGTGGAAGAATGAAATAGTTACTTAGTTACAGATAAGCAAATGCAAGGTAATTTGAGGAAGGTGAGAGTTCTAGCAACTAGACAAGACCTTGATCCTTTCTTCATGGCATTTGTAATCCAGTTAGGGGATAAAAAACTTACACAGATAAACAGAATACACAAAAATACTGTAAAAGTGCCTTAAAGAGATATAAGCGAAAGAATTATGTGAAGTCAAGGGAAAGACATTAATAATGGAAGAGATTATGGAAGGTTTCATGGAATGTATAAATGAATGAATGAAAATTGATTTATTAGGTGTTTGCTATGTGCAAAGGACTTTACTAAATGCTAGGGATACAAATAGAAAAGATTGACCCTGTTCTTAAGGAGCTCATGTTTAAATAGAGGAGACAACAAATTCCATATGTTTCAATTACAAGTCAGTTGGAAAGAGTCCCGTGGTCCTTAGGGTATAGCAGAAAAGTAGATAATAATACGTCCTCTTTGAAGTCATTTACATTGACAAAGTCATATTAATTTATGATATTGAACATTCGACAAAGCCAAGGACCATCTTTTTTGAGTCTTCAATAACTTACAGCATCATCACCCTCAGAAATAGTTACCAAGCTACATCTCTATAGGAAGCATGTACCAAGATGATGGATTCAAGGGCTAGGCTAGATGAGAGTAAGGAAGGGAGAAAAGGGAGGGAGTCCCTCTTCTTCCAGGGCTCTTGGGTATATTTGGCCACCAGTAGCAATTGATGGTGGTAGCAAAGAAGATAGATTCATCCCTAGTCCACAATGATTTCTCCCCTCAGTAATGACTATGGGGTCCCCAGTTGGAAGCAAAAATAATGGTCCTTAGGGACATCAATGCTTCAAAGCCCTTGGGCTCATTGTCCTAAACTGTCTCCATCTGGCTTTCAGTGGAGATGATTGTTTAAGTGGTAGCTGTGGCCTGACATACTTGACACATACTGACTCTCCTTCAACATGCCCTACTACTGTAGCTAGGCTGATTTGCCTGCCCTTTACATGGTAATTAGCTAGCAATTGATGGATATGGTTGGCCTTTTCTCTCCAAGAGTTTCTTCCTTAATGATGGCTCCTTAACATTCAATTGGAAGCAGGACTAATGATCTTGAGGTCACTACTATTCTTATGACTCTTGAGTTCAGGGTCCTGGGCTATTTTCTTCCAGGTTACAGAGAAGGTGGTGGTCTAGGCAGTAGTAATGGGCTAACTCTGGTACAAGGTTCCCCTCTCTTCTGCAAGGTATTCTACTGCCTCACCTACAGATACAGGTAGCAACCTAACAGCTATTGGTGAGCATGTCCAATCCCCTCTACACTGATTTAACTAGATATATACTTGAAGTAGATTGCTCTGGCTGTAGTATGAAATAGGGATTCTACAGAGATCAGCAAGAGATTATGGGAAGAAAAAAACTTTTCTTGATAAAGACACCCTGACTCTGCAATTACCTAATCTTTGTTCATTGTTCACCAATCATCTCTTTAATAATCCCTTCTGGAATTTCCTCAGAAAACAAAATCAAGATCAATGGTTTATCATTTCCAGGGGAGGAAAATCCCTTTGGGGGGGGTGGGATGAAGGGAAGAGGAATAAGAGACCTGGGCCAGTCAAATCATCTCCATTATCCCTAAGAGTTGCCCTTAATCCTCTCAGTTTGGTTGTTAATGGGAATATCCCACATCCTCTACAGCAGTGGTTCTCAACCTTCCTAATGCTGCCACTCTTTAATACTCATATGTGGACATATCTGCATGTGGGCAAACCTGCCTGGAGACAGATAGAGGAGTGGTGTCTAGGTTCCTAATACCATCAGAAATCTGTGTTTTCCAGTGGTCTTAGGAGACCCCCAAAGGGGTCATGACCCACAGGTTGAGAACCTGCTGCTCTACAGGATAATGCCATCTAATCCCCGAAGGCTCACTCCCAGAAGCAACATTGAATTGATCAGAAATCTCCCTTGTCAACCCTACCCCCATGCTACACTTGGAAAACAAACCTGTGCTGTCATAAGCCTCTCAAGGGATCACTGTCAATCTCTTCTCCCTTACAATACTAACTTCCTCTGAAGAATCTTCCAGACTTGCTGTCTTGGCCTCAACTCCTTTACCACTGACTTAATAAAACCATCTACAATATGGCCTCTGGTCCCATATGCTGTGAAACTGTTATCACAAAAGTCACAAAGATGGATGCTCCTTAATGGCAGGGATTATCTGAGCATTTATCTCATTTCTTCTCCATTACCTAAGAGTGCTTTTCCACATGCTGAACACTGAATAAATGTCTCTAGTTGTTGCATTGTATAATGTTCTTTTCTCTGGGTAGACACATTCAAAAATATTGATGACAGAAGACCAGCAAAGGTGAGTTTTACACAGTTTAGATAAGATTTAGATGAGAATAAGAGGGGAGTGAAGAGAGGGAGTAGAGGGAGGGACGGAGAGAGATAAGGAAGAAGGGAGGGGTGAAACAGGTTTCAGAAAATATTTACCAAAAAAATGTATTGAAAAAGTTACAAAGAAGTTATAAAAGTACAGCTCCCTTCCCCCCCCCCCATTTATGCCCAGGGTTTGACTGAATCTTTGATCTTTACTTCTAGGCATCGAGAAATTCACAGGCCTCTATTTCCATAGCCATGAGTATAAGAGTCCAGAGA
Source organism: Pseudocheirus occidentalis (assembly GCA_028646575.1). Lineage (NCBI taxonomy): Eukaryota > Metazoa > Chordata > Mammalia > Diprotodontia > Pseudocheiridae > Pseudocheirus > Pseudocheirus occidentalis. Next base: position 48,013,184 of record CM053593.1, read on the forward strand.
AATATAAGGGGAAGACAATCCTTGTGGTTGGCCTTGGAAACACAGGAGCAGATGTGGCCAGTGAGCTCAGTCATGTAACTAAACAGGTTTGTCTTTATTATTTTGTTTTTAATGCTGCATTTGTGATACATGCATGGTAGAGAGCCTTTTGGACCAGATTTTCCAGCCAATGCTTTGAAATTCTACCTGAACATGGTAGACATGACTGAAATGGTTGGTCTTCAGGGCCAGTAAGAACAAATGAAACAATATATGTGTCCTGGCCCCAATTTGAGGGAGCTGAGGCATCAAGACAGGGCTATCTTCTAAGAGAATCCTTTCTTTGTGCTTCTTTCCTCCAGGTGTTCCTCAGCACACGACGAGGGTCATGGATATGGAACCGGGTCGGAGACAACGGTAATCCCCTGGATACTGTGCTTTTCACACGCTTTAAGAATATCATCAAAAAATGTCTAAGCAACTCAATTATCAACAAATTGGAAGAAGACAAATTAAACACAAAGTTTAACCATGCCAACTATGGTCTGCAGCCTCATCATAGGTATCTTTTGAAATTGTAATCACTGTAATTCACTTTTACTATTGATGTGGGCAAGTCTGATAAGAAATTCAAAAGTGGCTAATGGATAGTCCAGGTCAAACGTCCATGGATCAAGGAAAGGGAGCAGTCTTTCCCCACTCTGTCCTCATGACTCATGACTCAGGATCATAGATTTAGGGCTAGAAGGGACCTCTGAGGTTATCTGGTCCACTTCCTTTTTACAGATGAGAAATCTGAAGTTCTTAGAAATTAATGTCTTGCCCAGGGAAACACAGCTAATAAGTATCAAAGGCAGAATTTGAAATCGGGTCCTCTTCATTCCAAGTCTAGTACCCTATCCATGCCATGCTGCCCTTTCTTTCTCCTCAGACCACATTTTCCTCCAGCCCCCAATAGGGGCATAGGTCAGCAAATGACAAGGATATGAGATATAGAGATGGAGCTTCCTAAACTGTCAATGAAAGTAAACCCTCCTCCCACATTGCTGCTCTTTAAGAAGCATATGCCCTGATTTCTCCACCTTAGTTACAACTCCGATTAAAAGCCATGCAGTTAAGATACTTAGTATAATGATATTGTGTTCATCTTGAAAATGGACTCTAACCCTAGGGGAAATGAGCACCACAGTCTTTCTTTCTGTTATAGTTGACACACCAGGTTTGGAGTCATAAAATTCATTTTGTCTCCATTTTTTCTTCCAAAGAGAATTATAACAGGGATGAAAAGTATAGGACAAAAATGCTTAAAAGTAGAAATCCAAGGCAAACAACAAGTGGTAAAGAGCTCAGAGCCAAGTCACCCTACCAAGAACATCCAAGACCATTGAAAGAACTGATTAATGATATTTCTGAGCCATTGGAGAAAGGGAGAGAGTACCGGGCCTACAGTTAGGAAAACCTGAGTTTGAATTCTACCCTCAGATATTTACTAGCCATGTGACTCGGCGTAAGTTGTAACCCATGTTTACTTTAATTCCCTCAACTGTAAAATGGTGATAATAATCACACACACACACACACACACACACACACGCACAGAGAGAGAGAGGTTTAATGTGAGAATGAAATGGAATAGTATTTGTAAAGCACTTAGCACGGTGACTGATGCATAGTAGGCACTTACTATTCTTCCTTCCTTTTCCCCCAGTGGCAATTAGGTGGCACAGTGTATAGAATACTGGGCTGGGAGTCAGGAGTGCAGGGACTCCTCTTTCTGAGTTCAAATCCAGCCTCAAGCACTTACTTAGCTGTGTGACCCTAGGAAAGTCACTTAACCCCGTTGGCTTCAGTTCCCTCATCTGTACAGTGAACTAGAGAAGGCAAAACAAGAGAATGGCAAACTGCTCCAGTATCTTTGCCAAGAAAATTCCAAATGGGTCATGAAGAGTCAGACACACCTAAATAAACAACTAAACAAGCTTTCCCCACCCTTTCCCCTTCTAGTCAGTGATATTTGAAAGGTCACAGAGAATAGAAAAAATGCTATTGCTCTGACTGTCAAAGTATGATGCAAAATTTCAAAGCTGGAGGCCAATGATCTTTATTTAAATTCCTGGCAAAATTCTAGAAAGTTTGGTTAGTGAACATCTGAGGGGGAAATGCCATGAAAACAAAGAGGCTCCATCAAGAATAGATTATGTCAAACTAACCTCATTTCCTTACCTGATGGGTTATTAAATGGACAGATCAAGGGAATGATGCTAATATAATTGAAGGTTTGGCAAAGTGTTTGGCAAACATCCTATTTGCAATGCTTTTACACAAGATGGAGGGGTGTGGGCTAGATGACAGTAAAGTCAAAGATCTTCAGAACTAGTTGAATGTGTGGACCAAATCTCCAGGAGACTCTCAGAGATTAGTCTTATGCTACTTAACCTTTTTACAATGCCTTCAATAAAAATATAGATGGCATGCTTGTCAGGTTTTCAAAAGACAAAAATCTAGATGGCATGGTGAGGAAATTGGATGAAAGAGATAGAATCCAAACAGATTTGGGGAGAATTGAATATTTGTCTAAATCAAATAAAATTTAATTTAATAGGCATAAGCATAAAAACTTATATTTGGGTTCCAAAGTTATTTTTATAAGTATGAGATGAAGCACATAGCTAGACAACAGTTTTTCTGAACTTAAAATGTTTGTTGTATTATATCATATTGTATTAGCAAACACTGGAAAAAAGAATTAGGTCCATCTTTCAGACCTAATTTAGTGAAACAATTTTTTTTAATGAAAAAGCTCTCAAAAGCAGATCTTATCTGAATTTGATGGCCACACCACTGGATAACTTTTTCATGTTTATACAGATATTTGTATATAATTAGTGAATAGTTAGATGTCTCCAGGAACAAGTCACAGAATCACAAAATTTTAGACTTGGAAGGGCCTCAGAGGCCCTTTGGTCAAATCCATACTGAAAAAAAAAAAATCACACCACTCTCCCCTACAGTATACCTGTCAAATGACCATACAGTCTTTTCTTAAACAACTTAACTCCAAGGGAGGGAACCAACTACTGCTATACCCCCCAAGGTATTCCATTCTATTCTTGGGTAGCTCTCACTGTTAGTAATGGTTTGGAAATGTGTCTCTTTGTATTTTCCCTCCACTGTTATTAATTCTGCCATCTCAACTCAAGCAGGACAAAGCTAACCTATCTTCCAGGTGATAAGCCTCCAAATATAGGAGACACTCTCAATTTGAAGTTATGTATCATCACATTCTTTAGTTTTCTCTAATTTGGTAACTTAAAGAAATGGATCTCTAATACTAAGTTACCTCCCATTTCTGATCACCAGGTCAGTTCCTTCCACATTAAAAAGTAATCCTTGTGAGTCTATTCTGCCCACAACAGGCACTCAGAATCAGATAGCATTAACATCACTTTGCTAATATTTCCAAAGGAGATTTACATTTTTCAAAGGAGGTCTTTATTTCTCATTATTTATCTTTCAGGTTCCTAAATCATCAACCTACTTTCAGTGATGATTTGCCTGGCCACATAATTGCTGGAAGACTGCTGATGAAAGCAAATGTGAAACAATTCACTGAAACAACTGCCATCTTTGAGGATGGTACAGAAGAAAGTATTGATGTTGTTATCTTTGCCACTGGATATAATGTCTCCTTTCCTTTCCTGGATAATGATTCAGTTGTCTTGGATAGCCAGCACTCCCTGTTTAAATATGTCTTCCCTCCTCAACTGGAAAAACCAACATTAGCCTTCATTGGTTTTATACAGCCAGTAGGAGCTATTATTCCAACATCAGAAATCCAGAGCCGATGGGCCACACGTGTGTTCAAAGGTATGTGAGAGACTTAACTTAAAGACAAAAAAAAAGATAAGTCAACTGTGGCAATTCTTTAAGTCAGTGGTTCTCAACCTTCCTAATGCCACAACTCTTTAATACAGTTCCTTATGTTGTGGTGACTCCCAACCATAAAATTATTTTCGCTGCTACTTCATAACTGTAATTTTGCTGCTGTCTGAATCGTAATGTAAATATCTGATATGCAGGATGTATTTTCATTGTTACAAACTGAACATAACCCACAGGTTGAGAATTGCTGCTTTAAGTGATTCTAACAAGTCTATCAGATTCTGTATCTAATCCTAACTATGTCCATTGACCTATTACAGTACTTCAAATTCCATCATCAGAAATCTATGCCTTTGAGTTATGAAGGATTTTTTTTTCAACTTCCTAGGCTTCCCTATTTGAATGAAAACATTCCTGGGAGAGGTAACACCATTAGCTAGCACGATAGCAGAGGTGAAACTGCTAGATCTATTCAAAGTGTAAGTGAGCACCGGCCCTGGAGTCAGGAGTACCTGAGTTCAAATCCGGCCTCAGACACTTAACACAAAAAACTAGCCATGTGACCTTGGGCAAGTCACTTAACCCCAACTGCCCTTCAAAAAAAAAAAACAAAGTGTAAGTGCAAAATTAAGAATAAGGCTCTATGGAGATAGGACACAGAGATGTCTGAGGAGGCTGGAGTGTCAGCAGGGATAAAAAGACTTACTAAAGGAAAACTAGGAGGGACAACAAATGCTGACCTTTGCCAAGGCTCTGCCATGGATACATGAGAAGAACTGAAAAGACATGCTCTGGATCCCTCACCAAACACATGTCTAAACCACAACCTCTGATTAAAGCTAAATTCTACTGCTAGGAAAGCGTCGACACTAAGCTTAGCGTAGCTGTTCAGCAGGAAGGGGTTAAGGCAGAAGGGATTTAGGGTCACAATAAAGCAGCAAAGAAAAATGATAGACCTCCATGTTTCTCTTCACCTCTGAAATGATTTCTGTCATATTCTTCCAGAGTTTACTAATGGGAAATAACCATAACGACAATTTGTTGTTGGTGTTGTCATTTTCAGTCACATCCAACTCTACATTTGGGGTTTTCTTGACAAAGATCCTGGAGTGGTCTGCTTTTTCCTTCTCTAGTTCATTTGACAGATGAGGAGCTAAGGGTCAACAGGGTTAAGTAATTTGCCCAGGGTCACACAACTTGTAAGTGTCTGAGACTGGGTTTGAACTTATGAAGATGAGTCTTCCTGACTCCAGGTATCTACTGCACCACCTACGTGCCCAGTAACAGCTCAAACATCAATAGAAAGTTCTATAAGTAGATCTAGCTGGGATTTTTCAATTCAGTTTTTTTCAAACTCCCATTTGTGGCCTCCTTATTAGCAATAAGAAATTCTGGAGTATCTAAAAAAGCATGAAATTGGATGGAAGATAAGTTATGGTTTAGGAACTGACCAGGAAATAATATCAAAGAGAAATAGCAGAAAAAGATTCAAAGAAAAGATGTAAAAGCACCAAAAGAGTATGGCACAGTCAAAACAACACTGGCTCTGAAGTCTGACCTTAAGAAAGCTCTTATAGATAGAATATTGGATGTGTAAGTGGAAAGGCCTGTATTTGAATCCCACCTCAGACACTGACTAGCCCTGTGACCTTAAACAAATCACTCTGTATCTCAATTTTCTCATCTCTAAGAAAAGGGAATAAGAATTTATTAAGCACCTCCTGTGTGCCGTGCAAAATTTTGCCGATATGATTTCATTTGCTCTGTATAATGAAGAGATTGAATTTGATCATCTCTTAAGTCATCCCAACTCTAAATCTCTGATTCTTCAAGAAAGTAGTCAACAAGTCATTTCTGAGTACTTCCTGGAAAGCATAGTGCTGCTCTAGCACCAAAATCTTATTGGTATACCCTGAAGCATTCTTTTAATACCCTAAGAGGAAATGTATCTTCTTTTTCTTAATGAAAACTGAGCATGTGTATTGTTTTACAAAAGAAATAGGAACTGCCTAAATTATGATGAATAAATTTAGTATCTCCTGCATTCTAACAGTCACAACAGTCCTTCTTTGTTTAGGGCGCCTGATTGAGTCAACGTTATAAAGGAAGGTTACCACTGGGTTTGTTTTTAACTGATAAAACATTTTTTAAAAGAACAAATGAAAAAAAGCAGAGAGAATAAGGGGGAGTAAGGGGGAAAAGAAGGTGAGGTTGGGGAGCAATATGAGAATGGCAGTAAGTACTACAAAAGGAACTATGAGAGATGAGCATAGTAACTACTTTCAGAATACTGAAAAGAGAGGTGTTCCATCAGGTACCAGAGATCTGAAGATACAGAGATGTGCTTTCCTGACATAACAGAAATATTTAAGCCAAACTTAATGACGTATAAACCATGTCTGATGGCACATGATGCATCGCATACTCATAATCCACTGTTTATCAGGAGAGAAAGATAAATTTCACCACCAGTTTTCTGGAATCAAGATGGGTTGTTGCATTCATCTGAATTCTGATGTCTTTCGGTGTCATTTCCTTCTATATTACTATGGCTATTGTGGATAATATTTTCATAGTTCTGCCTTTTCTCTCTGTATCAGTACATAGAAGTTTTTCTGAGTTTCTCCAGATTCCTTACATTTCTATTTTCTTACAATGCAATAATGAGCAGTGTCCCAAAAGTCTTTGTGTTGTTTTAAGCTGTTAAAGATTTACAGCATAATTAATTGGTCCAGCCATTCATCAATCAATGGGCGCTCACATTGCTTCCAGTTTTGCTTTGTTATCACAAGATTCACTTATCCCTCCTGGTAACAGAGACTGAAGTTCCGCTACATTTGTCATTACTTTGTGCCTTAGGAAGACAAAGTGAGTGCTGAAAAATAGCCACGTTCTTTTCGAGGACTATGTTCTTTTATTTGTGCAGTTCATTATTGCCAAAAATTCAAAGGTCAGGTGTGGTAGAATCAGATCACACAATACCGTATTGGAAGATTCAGGGGAAAAAAATATTCACCAGAACACATGTGGATCATAAAATTCATTCTTAACATTTGGAAGTTGCTTGGAAAAAATAGATGAAGAAACAATTTGTATCTCCCTCCTACCTTACGCCCCCCACCCCACCCCCAAATCTCTAACTTTATGAAGTGAACTTATCCTGACACTAACAGGAAATCTAGCACCCTGTTCTTTTTTATATATTTTTCCCCAATTGCATGTGCACATTTAATATTTTTTTTTAATTTTGAATCCCAAATTCTCTCCTTCTTACCCCTCCCTCCTCATTGATAAGGCAAGCAATTTGATATAGGCTATACATGCCAGCACACCATTCCTAGAGATCCTCCACTTTTGGACTTTGGGTTTGATTTCCAAAGAAAGCTAGTGTGAATGTCATAGTTTCCTACCAAAACTACTTACCACCCCCATTCAGTGGTTCCCCCAAAGAGTCCTAATCACCTTCTGGATATTCTTTTCTAGGGCTGAACAAATTACCTTCAGTGAGCTACATGATGAATGAAATCAAACGGATAAGAACTCATCTGGAAAAACAGTAAGAAACTTGACTGTTGGCAAAGAGCAATTGATTGCTTAAGTCATTTTGGGGATTTCCTTTACATTTTATTGATCATCAAAGCTGGGTCTGGACAAGAGAGCAAAAGATGATCTGCTTCTGTTTTCAATAGTATCATTAATGGTTGCAAACTTTAATTTTTACATTGAATGTGTAGTTTCAAATGGCCTCATTAGAAAACACTTATTGCTGCTATTATTTAACTTTCATAGGATGCCAAGCACAATGTGTTTAGGATGTACCCATCCCCTTGGCAATCTTTGGTTCTATTAATTAGGTGCATTAGAGGAACAAAATAAGAATCGAAAGATTGTCCCATCCATTTCAAGGATTAAGGCAAACAAAAGAACAATACCTCTGGAGTGGGGGAGAGAAGCAAATATCCTCCAATAGACCTGAATAAATTCAAAACCAATGAAATCATACACATACATAGAACTAGATATAATGTGGATATATATATAGAGAGAGAGAGAGATAATTTATGCCATCTATGATACTGTCCCTTCATATCTAAAGATCATAGAATCATCTAAATCCAGAAGGCCATCTAGTCCCACTCTCCTCATTTTATAGATGAGGAAACTTAGACCCAGGTTGGTAATAGACTTGACCAAGGTCACACAGACCATAAGTATCAGAAGTAGAATTCCATCTATTATTAGCTGATACTAGAGCCTATGTTCTTCCCACTGATCCTTGTTTATTCAAGTATTTCTATCACTTATAATAGATAATCAGGAATAAACTGTAATTATGTTTATCAGAACCATTTCAAAGACCATCATGCTGATAGATATGCAAAGTTTAAATTAGACTTGATGCTAATTGAGCTTATAAATTTGTAAGGAGGGTAAGAACACATACATGAATTACCAAAATACCAAAATGAACATAAATTCATAAGAGAGGTCCAAAGCAAAATACAAGGAAGGACACATTCTTTCCCCTACAGGGGAGCCAGGAAAGTATGGAGGACTTCAAATAGTTCCAAATGACTGAAGTGTAATGTTTATAGACTGTTACAAGGGGACCTAGGAGTTATACCACCCTCTGCTATTACCTGAAAGACAGGAAGCACATCCCTAAGGGCTAAAACCCTTCTGCACAAGTAGAGGTCCTATAAGAAACTTGAGCAGACTCAGAAAATATTCATTACTAGTGAGGTGAGGGCAAGTACAGGTAGACTATTTTAAGAAACCAGTAAGGGTCAGTCAACGGCTGGTGGCTGTTAAAAACTGGCACCTGTATATGTGACACAGCACAGGAGAAGGCATTTTGCTGGTATAAATAGTTATAGACTTGAGACCAGCTCTAGAATTTAGCTTTATGACCACAGCCCTTAGTGGCTCTGGGTTCCACTCCCCTGGATGTTCTTTGTATGTGTCTCTTTGTGTTCTTGAAATAATGTCAGGACTACCAGTTATTAATTCATCTATGTTCTTCTTAGAGAGATTTAAGGTTTTAGGGAATTCTCCCCTCCCATTTTGTTTTTGTTATAGGAGTGAACAACAATGAACAATGAGCAAACTGTGTGTATAGAAGTATGTTAGGCACAGAGGAAAGATTCAATAAAATGTGCAAAAAATAATTTTAATAGAGAATGATCCAGGATAAGAACATAAAAGAAGTACAGATCAACTTATATGCAAGAGCACTGGACGTAGAGTCAAAGGGTTTGGGTTCATACCCAGTCCTCGCATTTACTACCTAAATAATTGTGGATAAATGACTTAGCCAATCTGGACCTCAGTTTCCCATCCAATTAAATGTAAGCTCCTTGAGAACTGGGATTGTTTAAGTTTATCTCTGTCCCTGGCACCTAGCAGAGTGCCTGGCCCATAGTAGGTGCTCAATGACTGCTTCATAAATTGAAATGAAAAAATATATACATATAAAATATATAAATATATAATAATAATATAATTATACATATAACAAAATAATAATAAAATATATTATATATGTATAAAATTGAGAGAAATGGATTAGATAACTTCTAGATATTCATTTGGCTTTAAATCTAGGATCCTGTGTTTCCACAAGGAAAGTATTATTACTGACTAAAGGAATTAGGGAAGGTTTCATGGATGAAGTGGCATTTAATCTGGGTATTAAGGATGGATGGAATTTCAATAGGCAAGGGGGATGGGCTATAGGGATGGCATTCTAGGTGTCAGGAACAGTATGAACAAACACAAGAGGTTAAAAGGAAACAAAATATGTGGGAGTCAGCAGGTACTCTCGTCTGACTAGAGCAAAATGCATATAGCCAGGGTAAGTATGAAATATACAAGAAGGTAAGAAGGTGCCATAATGTTGAGAGTTTTATATACCAATGAAAGGAATTCAATCTTTTTTTTTTAACTAGACCCTAGAAAGTCAGCGGAAGAAGGCATAGAGCAGAAAAGTGGCATATTAGTCAGTTAACATTTATATAAGTACCTGCTCTGTGCTAGACCCTGTGCTTAGTGTTCAGATGCTGTTGCTTGATGGTTTTTCAGTTGTGTCTGGATCTTCATTACCCTATTTGGTGTTTTCTTGGCAAAAATACTGAGATGGTTTGAATTTCCATCACCAGCTCATTTTACAGATGAGCAAACTGAGGCAAACAGGGTTTGCACAGCCAGGGCCACACAGCTAATAAAAGTCTGAGACCAGGTTTGAATTCAGGAAGAGGAGTCTTCCTGACCTTAGGCCTGGTGCTCTGTCCACTGTACCACAGAACTGCCCATGAATATATAAATAAAACAAATGAAGTGATCCCTACTCTTAAAAAAGATCTTACATACTTGGAGAAGTGAAGTAGTAAAATACAAAGTAATTGGAGAGTGAGCACAACAGTAGTCAAAAAGCATTTCACATTGAAGGTGATGCTGAGTGACTTAATAGTCAGTTATTAAGTATTTAATATGAGACTTGGTGTGGGGGGCACTGTGCTAAGGTGACAGCCAAGAGAACAGTGAGCACAGGAGGCACTGAATCTAAAGAAATCTCAAGGATATAATCAACAGGACCCAACAATGGATTGTGTGGGAGGAGAGAGAGAAAGAAAAGTCAAAGGCACAAAGGTTTAGAATATATATGATGGGTGGGGTACAAATTGCAACAATGGAGAAGTTAGAAAGTTTAAGATTTTAGGAAAAGTTAAATTCAGTCTGAGACACGTTGAGCTAGAGGCGCTGCCTAGTAAAAATAATCATTGCATTTCTTTGACTGGCATTCGAAATCCTCCACCACATGGCAGCATCCTACCTTTGTATGTATCTCATACTTTGCTCTATGTATTGTGTTCTAGTTAAATGGGGCTATTGTAAGGAATGTGATTTATGAGTCTGAAGCTTGAGAAAGAAGTCAGGATTATAGAGAGAGAGTTGGGATTCATCTTTATAGGGATTGAAAAATGGGAGAATTGTGTTTGCCAAGGAATGAGAGAAGAAGGATGGCGCTCTGACCTTGAAGAACTCTGAGGCAGAGCTTGATATATATCCAAATACCAAAGTGACATCTTAAATAGCGACAACCAACTTCAGAGTGAAATGAAGTCTTCTAAAGAACAGGAGTTGGGTAAGGAGGTAAAGAAAGTATTTTAAACGTATGTGTTAATCTATCTGTACCTTTTCAAATAGTTTTGATGGGAAGAACGGTACCTGAGAATAATCACAAAAGAGTATTTGAACCAAAGATTGTCAGATAAATTTCTGGCAATTTCTTTCTCATCTTCCCACTAATAGAGTTCCACACAACACAGTGGAAACTGCCTCTCAAAAACATAAGGAGAGGAACCAAATTCTGACCTGGAATTTCTGATCTTTCCCTTTTGGTTACAGGTTCGTGGTAAGCCTTCGTGATGAACGCCGAGTTCAGTACATTGAGTACATGGATGAAATTGCCTTGGAAATAGGAGTAAAGCCCAAACTGCTTTCTCTCTTCTTCTGGGATCCCAAGTTGGCCTTAAAAATTTTATTTGGTCCTTGTACTCCATACCAGTTCCGCCTACAGGGACCTGGGAAATGGGCAGGGGCCAGGGCAGCCATTTTGACTCAGAGAGAACGTATCATCAAACCCTTGAGAACTCGAATTGTCAGTAATGACCAGCTTCCATCTTCTGTGCCATTTTGGCTTTTAGGTGCTAGTATGGCTCTTCTCATTGTTCTTGCCTTAGTGTTATTTTAGGGATATTTCTTTCATCATCCCCATCATATAGACCAACCGTGATACAGATTGATTAAGGACCAGATGAAGTACCACTGGGCTTTTGCTTCATTAGGTACTAGAGTAGTCATTTGTCAACACAAATTTCTCATGCAGATTTGAGTCATAAATCACAGGCTTCCAATTAAAAGAAACTTTAGCTGTGTACCCCTTTAGGGGCTACAAAGTTATTGCTCTGATTCTATATCATTCATATACCTCAGTAGAATAAATAAGTAAACATACCTTATCTGAACAAAATGATTAATACTTGTTGTGTGCACATGTATTACCATTTTCAAATGTCTGTAGGTAATAATAACTAATATTAATAAAATTAAATTTCATTTCAAAGCATTATTTCTCTCTACTCATCTCTGTCTTCTGGATTTCCTAACTTCCTTCAGGTTCCAACTAAATCATATTTCCACAAAAAGTCTCCACTGACCCCTTTAATGTTAATACTTTCCCTTTGAGATTATCTATAAGTTATCCTATATGTGTATGTGTATACATATAAATAGATGGAAATGTTAAATAAAATATATCATCAAGGAATTATAATTCTAATGGGGAAACAACATGTAAATAATTACATGTTTAAAAGATAAATACAGTGTAAGAGGAATATAATCTCAAAGAGAAGGAGCTAACAAGCATGGGGAAGAAGGAAAAGAGAAAGAGAGAAAAGAAGGACAAGGAGAAGGACAAAAACAAGAACAAGAAGGAGAAGGACAAGGAGGAGGAGAAGAGGGAAGGAGGAAGAAGGAGGGAGGGAAAGAGGAGAAGTAAAAAGGGAAGAGGAGAGGAGAGAAGGGAAGGGGAGAAAAGAAGAGAGGGGAAGGAGGAAAAGAAAGAAGAGGTGAAGGGGAGAGAAACAAAGAGAGAAAAAAGGAGAAAGAGAAAAGAAAGAAGGGAGAAAAGAGAAAAGAGACAGAGATATTTGGAAAGGCTCCAGCAGATAGTGGAATTTTAGTTGAATCTTGAAAGAAATCAGGGAAATAAAGATTCAGAGTCAAGGAGGGAGAATAGTTCAGCCATGGGGGCCAGCCAACGCAAATGCATAGTGTTAGGAGATGGAGTATTTGCATGAGGAAGAGTAAGTAAAGCCATTGCAGTTGGATTGTAGCCTGTGTGCAAGAGAGTGAAGTATAAGGAAACTATTAAGGCAGGAATGGGCCAGATCGTTAAGGACTTTATATGTTAAACACAGCATCTTCTATTTCATCCCAGAGGTAATAGGGAACCACTGGTGTTTACTGAGCAGGGGAGTAACAGCCAAAAAAAAGAAACTCATTTTGGTAGGTAAGCAGAGGGAGGATTGAAGCATGGAAACATTTAAAGCAAGGGAATTAATTAGAAGATTATTGAAATACTCTAATGAGTGGAGATGAAGGCCTCTACAAGAGTGATGGTAATGTGAGTAGAGAGGACCAGATGTAAGAGACACATGGTGTAGGTAAGAATGACAAGATTGGATATCAAATTGGAGCTATGGAGTGAGTACAGGTGAGGACTTGAGGCTGATGCCAAGCCTGGATGACTAAGAAGCTAGTGGTACCCTTAATAACAAGAGGAAAGTTGAGGACAAGATGCTTGGGTGGGGCAGAGACAACGAGTTCTCTTTTAGATACGTTGAGTTTAAATGTCTATGAGGCATCCAATTCGATATGTGGGACTGTAGCTCAGCAAAGAGACGTGGGCTAGATATATAGGTCTAGGAGTCTTCAATAGCATGTAAAGAAGATACTTGAATCCATGTGAACTGATAAGATCTCCAAACAAGATAGTCTAGAGGGATGAGAGAAGAAAGCTCAAGACAGAACCTTACCATCCAGGGTCCCTTGTTAACCTTATAATTTTCCACAGAGGGCCCTAACTCCAAGGAGTACAGAGGAAGGAACGGGTAGATCTGAAGTGGGATAATGGGGAATATACACAATGTTCCAGCACTTCTACAGTGCCTCAGAGGCCATTCCATAATCAGAGGGCCAGGAGAATCTCCTCAAAGTTAATCAATGTTTTGTGACACCCAGCCCATATATATGGAAAAAGTAGTGCAGTATTTTTGAGTAACTGCACCAGAGACCATTGCTGATTAAATAATACCCCCAAAGCACAATGCAAATATTAGGCATGGGAATCAACCTCATATAAAAGCTTTTGGGGGGTTTGGTTTCTGGCTTTCAGTTTCTCTGGATCTGCCAAGGAATCTATTTCAAAGGAAGAAAGCTCATATTTATACAGAAATCTAGGAATATCAACTAATCACACCAAACAATTTTTCTCGGATGTCAGGCAGTATTAATATCCATTCATCTTAGAGACAATGGAACACATTTTGTGAGCTGGCTTGCCTGAGACTTCATGTTGATTCACAGGCTGATGTGGAGATTAAGATCCAAGAGTTTTCAAATTTCAGTTCCTTTGCTAGGAATGTATTGCCTTGGTCATCCTGCTAACAGAGCATGGGGACACAAAACAAAGATGCCAACTAGCATTTATTAATTACCTACTCTGAACTCTATGTCAATCCTAATCCATGCCACTCATTTCTTTAACTCCTTCCCCGGAAGGGCTTGCATTGTCTTCAGGTTCAAGCTACCTACCTCCCTGCCACTACACTCCAGAGACTGCCCAGAAAGCCCTGTATCAGTGCCATCTAGGTCCACTTCTTCCAAGCCTCTTTATTGTGGGGGCCTTCAATTTCCCTGATGGAAGAAATTACCAAATGCTTCAAATCTGGGCTTGATTTATTGTTTTGTTTGGTTGTCTAGACCTAAGAAAATAATGGAGAAAATGTTCATAATGCTCATAAAACTTTAAAGTGTGTCTTACATGTTGGGGGAAGAGAGAACCAATTGCTAAACATCTACCAGTGTACCCCTGGAGTCAGTCAGGTCTCGGCCAGTACCAGAAAATAGAGGGAATGAGAAAGCAAAAGCTTTCATATGAAAAGCAGTTTGCTCATTATGGATCAAGCACTCCAAGGAGCAGAGGGGAAGGAACGGGTAGATCTGGAGTGGGATAAATGGGGGATATATGCAATGTTCCAGGCACTGCTACGGTGCCTCAGAGGCCATTCCATAATCAGTCCTACCTTCTATGGCCGTCTCTTGCCACCTGACTTCTCCTTCCTTCTGTGGGGCGGGCTTCCCGAGATCTTACAGGATACCATCTGTCTAGTAGTTGTATCTCAAAGGAGCCACTCTCTAACAACAAGTTCCATGTCTGGACTCACTCCTCAGTGGCCACTTTCTCCCATTGCTTCATACTTTCCTTATTCCAGTGATTCTGAACTCTCAGCTGCTACAGTACAAATCAGGTTCTCCATCTCCAACCATCTACTCTCTTATTTCCACCCCCAAATGCATCCCCTTGGCATCTTTCTTCGGTCTAGACATTCAACAAACAACAAATCAAGACCATGTTTGTAGTATTTGTTGATTTCTAAGGTGTAAATGCTTTTGTTGAAAATTTAACAATCAGATCTCAGAGGCCTGTTTGAGCTGGCTCTAGCAGACCCTTGCCTGGTTCCCTCCTTTTGACATTGCATCCTTGGCCGCTATTTTAGCACAGGTTGCATTTTATCTCATAGCTCAGCAGAGAAGTACTAAGTGGAGCTCATCAAAAATAGTCAATCGCTATTTTTCTTTTTTTTTTTTTGAGGGGTAAAGGCAAGGCAATTGCAGCTAAGTGACTTGCCCAAGGTCACATCATTATGACAGCTAGTAAGTGTGTCAAGTATCTGAAGCCAAATTTGAACTCAGGTCCTCCTGACTCCAGGGTCAGTGCTCTATTCACTGAGCCACCTACCTGACCCTTGGTGATTTCTTGAGGGCTATTTCTCCTATTTCCCAAGTCCACCTCTATAAGGGGCATTAGCAAGAGGCTCCAGTTTATTCATCTTACAGGCAAGACGATATACACGAGAGCAACCACATAGCACATACAAAACAGAAAACAAGGGACAATCATAGCATGGTGGGAAAAAACACTCTGCTTAGTTAGGGAAGGGTTAGTGGTGAAGGTGAACTTGGGGCAGAGACTTAAGTCAACATTCCTAGATAAACCAAAACAGGGAGGTGATTCCATCTGTGGAGTTACCTTTAGGGTAAATTCTTTCTAAGAATGACATGTTTTAAGCTTCAGTATTGAATGCTTTTCCAATTTAGCATATTTGGTGTCTCTGTGGAATTGTTTCAAGTGTTTTGACAATTTGACACAATATTTCTATGATCCATAGATAACTGTCTATTTGATCAATGAATTTGAAAAAGTATTTTACTATATTAATGTACTGAAATCAATCAATGTTCTCTATAAATGAGAAGCTAATTCTCCTGTCTACAAATTTATGCAGCCATAATTCTATGAAATCTTCCTAGACAGCTTGACAGATTCATCTGAAAAAAGTTGTCAATTAATAGGAAATGGTAAAGTTGAAAAAAAAGATTCACTAAAATGCCAAAAAAAAAAAAGTTACAGAAGAAAATATGAGAGAAGTACTGTTTTCTGAGAGAAGTTTCCTAGCTAGAAAGGCAAGTTTAAAGCCCAGAGATTAAGATTTAAATAATTTACTTCAGAATATTTTGTAAATTGTAAGTGTCTGACACTTCTCTCAAGATGGTTAAGTTGAATTTAAGCCTTCTTCCCCCTCACCACCTCTGAAAGTAAGAAATACACTAGACTAAGTAAAAGAAGAACAATAAAGGAAGAAAAATAAGTTATATTGCAGAAATCCTCACAAAAAAAATCAACAAAGAACTATATTATCAGAGCTACATTGTGCACTCTCTAGGCCAGTGGTTCTCAACCTTCCTAATGTCACGACCCTTTACTACAGCTCCTCATGTTGTGGTGAACCCCAACCATAAAATTATTTTCGTTACTACTTCATAACTGTAATTTTGCTACTGTTATGAATTGAAATGTAAATATCTGATATGCAGGATGTATTTTCATTGTTACAAATCGAACATAACCCAACAGGTTGATAACCGCTGCTGTAGGCCTCCTTGCTATGTAACCTGGGCTCCATGTTGCATGCAAGGAGGTAAAGGAATGGATGGCTACTGAACATATTGTGGGCTGGACCACCACCAACAGTGTCCAGCAGTCACCTCAAGCATCTGTATGGGCCATGAAGAGTATCCTCCTCATAATCCTTTCAGAAATAATTCTCCCCTTTAGCAGATGGGAGCTCATGAGAAATAAGCATCCACGTTGTTGTTTTTTTTTAAATCAACAATCATAACTCCGAAATGACACCAAAGTAGAAATTCTGAAGATCGAAGATGAGATTAAATTGAAAACCAAGACTATTCACTTAAGTAACATTAAAAGGTAGCTAAGTGGCACCATGGACAGAACACTGGACCCAGATGCAGCAAGACCTCATTTCAAATCCAGCCTCAAATGTTAGCCTTGTGACCCTGAGCAAGTGACTTAACTCCTGTCTGCCTCAGTTTCTTCCACTGTAAAGTGGGGATAGTAACAGCAGGTACCTCACACGGTTGTTCTTGGGATCAAATGATATCATACGTGTAAAGCATTTAGCTCAGTGCTGACACATAGTAGGTGATCAATAATAAGATTTTCTTCCCCCAACTGAGAACTATTTTAAAGACCAGTAAGCAGATAAAAACAGTAGCTAATTTGAGGGTTGTTTGTTCTTTTTTAAAGAGAAGAGAAAAACAAATTACCAATATATCATATAAAAAAGGGTGAAATCACAATTAATAAAAAGGAAATAAAGGAGGTTAACAGAAACTACTCTACCAGATTATATGTCAAAATGTTGTTTGAAAAAGATGACGCCATGCTAGGCACGAGAGAAAAAACAATTCTTAGATGGCACGGTCTCTACCATGACACTTTAACACTCCAGTGGATCTGTGAACTCAAGGAACACACTCCTCCAATGGTACAAATCACAATCTACCCATACCTACTCATACTAAATTTGTCTATTTTGCCTGGATGCCACTGGAGCATATGTATTGTCCACCAGTGATCCTTTCTACTACCCATTTCCCATTTTTCATCAACAGTTTGCTTAACCATTTCAGTTGAGACCTGCTTCTTTTGTACACTATATCTTATAATTTATCATGTTTCCCTCTAATTGTATAGCAGATAGAGCACTGAAGCTGGAAGAAGTAAATATTGGAGTTTGAGTACTAATCCAGATTCCTTCTATCAGAAAGAGCAGGTTGCAACCTCTCAATTCAAAAGTCAATCCATTAACATGATCTCCCCAGGGCCTTATTTTTCCATGGTAATTAATCTATATGATTCTTGGTAATAAAACAGTTTAAATATCCATTCAAAATCCTATTTCAATTTTGATTAAAATGCTATTTTACAATTTGGGGTTCTCAAGGTCAGCCATGAGAAAACTGTTTTTCCCCCCTAGGTACTTTTACCACCAAAAGGGCAAATGAGGAAGACAGAATTACTGTAGCGATAATCACAAAATCTGACCATCTAGACTTCCTTAGGCATAATTAACTAAGATCAGTCAGCACACTTTTCCATTAAAATATACTTTTAAAATAATACTAAAATCATGTTATTGGAAGAGTTGAGGATAAATATTATGCAAATAATTTTTAATTTAATTTTAATTTTAATATTGTTAGAGATGACTGAAGAAATACAAATACCTAAGTACAATTAAGTTATTTAAATGTTCTTAAATTGCCAATAATCACTACTTTAGTTTAGCTTTGCTTTTTCCCCAGTCACATATAATGTATGAGAGGGGGGAGCACCTAACTGACTTGATTTTATCTTGGAATCAAAGGGTCTTTCTATATAGTACACCCGACTTTAGGCTAGTTTAGCTCTAAGAGCCTTTGCAGATTCCAACCTGTCCAAAATTACTTCTTGAGATAATAGCTGAACAAAGAAGCTCTCTTCATAGAGATCTAAGACACTTAGGATCTTACTAAAGAAAGCAAAAGGACAATAGGTTAAAACTAATTATCAAATAGAAGAGTAAACATTTTTTAAAGTTGTATGGGGTGGAGGGTGGAGACAAAATGGTGGAGAAAAGGCAGAGACTTGATTGAGCTCTCCCAAATTCTACTCCAAATAACTTTAAAGAACACCTCAAAATGAATTCTGTAGTGGCAGAATCCACAAAAGAATGGAGTGAAATAACTTTCCAGTGTAAGACAACTCAGCAGGTCAACGGGAAAGGTTTGTCACAGTGGATGAGAGTAAAGCACAGTTCAGTACAGGCTGCTCTAGCACAGGCCGCATACTTCAGCAAACCAGGAGCAGGCCTTGGGAACTACTGAATCAGTGGCAGCAGCTGCGACTTCTGGGACCTCTCAACCCACAGATGGCAAGAGGATCAGACATCTGGTCAAAAGAACATTATAGGGGGCCTTTTGTTGGCACTGGGTATAGGACTCTGTTGCATTGCCCATACGTGGATCCAAGTCACATTCCTGAGTCATAGTCTCAGGGTAAAGAGGATCACTAGGACACCAAAACTTAAGATGGCACTGGAGTGGGGTTCCTGGTCACAGTTGTAGGGTGGAAAAGAGTGCTTATGGTCAGTCAGATTAGAGTACAGGTCAGGAGAGTAATAAACATGCCTCTCTCTAGATCATACCACCTTGGAAGAATTAAAAAACTTACAAACCACCAGAACTAGCTCTAATAGTGGCAGTAAGAAAGGCTAGAAGCTTGGGACAGTGACCCTTCCACTCTGGGAGCATAACCCTACTTTAACATTGAGTTAAAAGGGAAGAAACAGGCTAGAAAAAAACAAGCAAACAACAACAAAAAAGAACTTGACCATAGTTACTATGGTGACAGGAAGATCAAAGACAGGGAAGAAGTGTCTTCTTCTGAGTTTAAGAAGACACTAATGCATTGTTAGTAGAGTTGTGAACTGATTCAGTCCTTCTGGAGAACAATTTGAAACTGTGCCCAAAGAACTATAAAGACACACATACCTTTTAACCCAGCAATACCACTACTAGGTCTGTATCCCAAAGAGATAAAAGACAAAAAGGAAAAGGACCTACGTGTACAGAAATATTTTAAGTGGCTCTTTTACTAGTGAAAAAAAATATTAGAAATAGAAGGGATATCAATCAATTGAGGAATAACTGAAGTTGTAGTATATGATTGTGATGGAATACTATCATACCATAAGAAATGATAAGCAGGATGTTCTCAGAAAAACCTGGAAAGACTTACACAAACAAAAGCAAAGTAAAATGTACAGAACCAAGAGAACATCATACACAATAAGAGCAATATTGTATGACAATCAACTGCGAATGACTTAGGTATTCTCAGCAATACAATGATCCAAGACAATTCCAAAGGACCTATGATTAAAAATGCTATCCATATCCAAAGTAAGAACCAGCAAATGGTGACCGACTTTGTCTCCATTCTTCTGCTACCATAAATAGCACCATTGTGATTATTCTCACAAATATGGGACCCATCTTACTTTCTTTGACCATTTTCAAGTATATCCTTGAAGAATGAAATCTCTGAGTCAAAGGGTATAGACATTTTAGTTACTTTTTTAGGATTATTCCAAAATGTTTCACAGAATGGTAGAACCAAGTCCCAGATCCACCTACAGCATATTAACGTGATGTCTTCCCACAGCCTTTCCAACACTATTTTTGTCTTTTGTCATTTTTGCTAATTTGATGGGTGTAAGTTAAGATGTCAGAACTAATTTAATTTTCATTTACTCTTTGTTACTAGTGATTTGGAATATGTTTTGATACGGATATTGATAGTTTGCAGTTCTTCTTTTGAAAATTAATGGTCCTACTATTGTGCTATAAGAAACGAGGAGCAGACGGACTTCATAATAACCTGGAGAGACTTATATAAACTGATGCCAAGTGAGGAGAGCAGAACCAGAACTTTGTACACAATTACAGACACATTATATCTGTGATGACTAACTTTGATAGACTGGGCTTCTCTCAGCAATGCAAGGCAGTAAGACAACTCCAAAAGATTCATGACGGAAAGGGATATCCACATCCAGAGAAAGAACTACAGAGTCTGAATGCCAATTGAAGCAAACTAGGTGCTCTCTGTCTTTTGTGCTTTGTTTTGTTCATTCTTTCTTGTTGTTCACTCCATTGGTTATAACTCTTCTTTCCAACTTGACTAATGTTTAATGCAAAGGTATTTATAGAACCTATATCAGATTGCCTGCTGCCATGGGGAGGGGAGGAGAGAGAAAAAGGAGAGGGAGAAAATTTGGAACTCAAGGGGTTGTAGAATTGAATGTTGTAAACTAAAAGTAAATAAATAAATTTATTTAAAAAAAAAGAAAATTATTGGTCCATATTATTTAGCCACTCACTGGAGAATATTTGGCTCTTATATTTTGATAATTCCATATTGCATTATCATAAAAGATATTGATGCCAAAATATTTTTCCAATTTGCATTTTCTCTTTTGATCTAAGGTTCGTTGATTTTGTTCATGTAAAAGCTTTTTAGTTTTATGTCATTTCAATGGTCTGTTTTGTCTTTTATGAACACCTCTCCCTGTTTTTAGTTAAGAATTATTCTCCTACTCTGAATGGAGATTGAAGCATTTTTCACTTTATTTTTTGCATGTGTGGGGGTTGTCAGTGTCTTTTACAACATGAATAATATGGTAATATGTTTTGCATGACTGAACATATACAACCTATACCAAATTGCTTACCATCTCAGAGAGCAGGGAGGGGAAAGATGGAGAGATAAAATTTGTCACTGTAATATTTGTCCTACCTCTATGAGAGAAAAATCTCATTTTTTGAAAATATGAAGATTTTCTTACAAGATGTGAAGACTACAGTGATCTTCAAAGATGCCAAAAATTTGGAAATGGCAAGAAACCACATCTTGGATTCTAGTTCTTGCCAGGCAGTTAGCTTTTCCAGGCCTCATTTGACTCTCTCCTTCCTGTACCTTAGTGAATTTCCAATGCAAAAAATGACAGAAGACAGTCAAATTCCTTTTTACCTGCAGGTGTTCTCTTCTCTTCAATATGTGACTGGTGTAAGGAGAAGTACCATTACTGAGTTTCCCATAACAATGTTGCTGAGGTTGAAAGGGAAGAGGTGAGACAACTCCCGTGGTCATCAGTTTTATTTCACAAAACCCTTGATGTAGAAGTCACTGTCTGTGTGTTACTAACAACCAAAGCTATACAGTTCCCGCCGGATGACTCCATTCATCACTATTGTGAGCCTTTGCCAGACTTCAGGAATCAAAGGAACTCTGATTATGACAATAGCCCTCTCTATCTGTCCTTGTGCTTTATTTTAAAGCTCAATGACCTACAGTCAGTTAATGTGGGACTCTTTGATCAGTATTTTCAAATTGCTGGCTCTTTTGCAGATCATATTATAAGTTGTCTGACTTGAGACAGTTACTTTCCTCATGCCTTAATTTGGCAGCTCCTGGCTGTCCTCCCCTTGATGGCCCACACACATTCCCTAGAACCAGTCAGCAAGGATTTTTACTCTAAACTTGGAAACAAAAACACAAAGAAGATGGACAAGTGTGAGTTGATCCATTCTAGCAGAGTGAAGTTGGTTTACCCTAATGAGGAGATTGAAGACTTGGCTTTCATTGTGACTGAGAAGTTGGATGAGTTGGCAGATCACCCAGTTCTGACTATCCTTTTCCATGTTTTGGCATTCCAAGGGAAGCCTATGGCCAGCAGTTCACTCCAGACAAAGACACTCATTCTGACCAGTTTAAGTTAATTCCTTTTTGATGAGTACTATGTCAGTTATTCACTGCCTGAGATTGCCAATAAGCCACGAAAGAAATACAAATATCATCCTGGTGGTTGCCAGAGAAACTAGGACTTGGACCAGGAACTCTTAGGCTACCAGCTGTACCCTCAGGCCCTCATCTTTGTGTTTTATGATGTACAAAACCAAGATCTAAAGAACTTGACCCTGGATCACTTTGGAGGCACTCAAGTTACTTCCCAGGGAGCCCCCAAAGCCAGAGGACATGATGGGAGCAGGGAAGCATGGTGGTACATCTTTATCTCAAGTGCAAAGAGCCAGGAGAAGCTCATCTCAATGCTTGCCAGACAGTGTGAGACACTATGATGATGGGAGCTGCCTCTCAAGCTCATTGGGTAACAGACTGGACAGCAGGCAGAGAAAAGGACAAGGACCAGAAGAAACCAGCCCAATCCAGGCTTCTCAAGCCTTTGGCCTCCCTAGAGCACTGAGCTCCATGTAATTGCATCTTCTCAAGTGTCCACTGGGTAGAGGCTTGACTTTGATTGTTAACCTGGTCTAAATATCCTTATGCTGAATATGTAATCAGTTTATCATGCTCTGCATCATGGGAACCTGTATGAATTGAAAGGAGTAAGAACACTATGCCATAGTGCTATCCAGGACTATCTCTATTTCCACATTAGCTTCTGGTATATATCAGCCTACCCAGATTACTTCATTGTAAACAATGGTGAGAGAAGTGCCCATGTTGTCAAAAAGTGAAATTGGGTATGTGAACTGTATTTTATTGGGTGTGCTGCTAAACGTTTAAGTTCATTTGATCTTATAGACACTTTTACATGTTTCTTTTTATGAAGCATCAAAATATGGCTTTTATTTTGCTGATAATCATGAACCTCATAGCAAAATTCCTATTAAGACACCCCAAGTGTGGAGACATCCCCTGGGTGGAGGGGTGGCACTCACATTCTCATTTCTAACAGGAACATCTCTATAAGAGTTGATGTGTATCCATCATGGGTAACAAATAACAGCGATGACTGGTTGCATGTGAGAACTGGACCATCCACTCCACCCCCAAGCACCACATGTTATTCCTGTTGCCTCCTTTCACAATACCAGTAAAGCAGAATTTGCCTATTTCCTTATCTGTGAATCAGACACTTAAAAATAGTGCTTATGTCCAGTGTTGTTGTAAGGACCAAATGATCAATCAATTGATAAACATTTATTAAGCACCAAGAACTGTGTTAAAATGAGATAAAATTTGAAAAACACTTTGCAAGCCTTAAAGTGCTATATAAATGCTAGCTATTATTTAATAAGGACAAGCAGTCACATGGACTTTCAATGAAATTTCCTTCTCCATGCATACATTTAATCAATAAATTTTTTTAATCTGTTGAATACCTACTATAGGCCAGGCCTGGTGTGTATGTCTGACTCTTTGAGACCCAATTTGGGGTTTTCTTGGTAAAGATATTGGAGTGGTTTGCCATTTCCTTCTCCAGATAATTTTATAGATGACAAAACTGAGACAAGCGGGGTTAAGTAACTTACCCAGGGTGACGCAGCTAGTAAGCGTCTGAGGCCAGACATGAACTCAGTTCTTCTAGACTTCAAATTCAATGCTCTATCCACTGTGCTACCTAGTTGCCCCTAATATATGAATACTCATAATATACACTAATGGATATAAATATATCAGTGGCAAGCCTAGGGTGCCACTGTTGGAGGAGAAAGTGGCAGAAGTCATCAGAATGGCATCTTAATTAATTTTTTAAAAATTATGAGAATATAAGTTTACCTGAAATTTCCAGAGACTTCCAGTGTCACCATTCTTTTCAAAGTAGGTAGGCTCCAAGTCTTCATTCAAGCAACCTAATCCAAAAACCCCAATGACAACAATTCTCTTCTTGGTCATGGCCTCTTGCCTCACTAGTCAAAGGAAATAGTTTTGGCAGTATCATTAAATGCAAGAATGAAAGCATTCTGTTTTATACTCATGAAATCCCTATGATCCCTATTCAACAGATCAAGGAATTCACTTGCAAAAGCAACAAGTGGCGATCTAGCCATAAATACCTCATCTAACTCATTAAAGATTTGATTGGAAACCAAGAATGCAAATTTAGTGGTTTTTGACAGAAAAAATATCTGACTAGGAAAGTGAATTGATCACATCTCCCTTATGGGACATTCTTTTTTTGGTAGGAAGGTGAACCAAGTCAGGAAATTGAATCTATCAGAAAAACAACACTTTATAAGTATTGAATTTAAAAAAAAGGCAAAAGAATATGTACACTCAGCCAAGCCAGAGCAGAGTCCTTTTTTCCTCAGTTGAGAATTTCTGGTAACCCGTATGATGATCCCTATGCTTTGAATAAAATGTCCTTTTTGGCCATTCTCATTTGAGAAACTAGTCATTCTCCAACACATCTTTTTATATGCTTCCAAGCAGAAATGCAAATCTTCTGTGTATATTGCTCCAATTTGAAAGATTGGCATAAATACCTTATGTTTCCATCCATCCATTTTAAAAATACATTTGCCTTTTAACTAGTTACAATATTAGTTTTTCGTGAATTTCTTCATTTCATCTGCTATCAACTCTTCTGCTTGGTTTGAGCTTCATCTTCATCATGCCCTGCTCAGGCTAAACTCATCATCTTGGAGATTGCTTCAGCTTTGCTACTCATACATCATCAGGACCCTCTGTTGTTCTCTCTGAATGGAAGACTGGAAGGCATAGCAAAAAAAAGGCCTCCCATAGTCTCCCTTTCTAGAAATCTTAACCATCTCTTAAATCTTAACCACCAGCTGTTCTGCTTGGTTTTAACTAATCATGCCTTTGTAAACTCCTTGAGGGCAGGGGGACTGTCTTCCTTATTTGTATCCCTTGTACTTAACACAATGCCCAGCACATAGTAGGTGCTTAATAAATATTTTATTGTATCTATTGAATGGCAGTGGGGAGTAAGGAGGATGACTTCCCACCTCCCATCTCCTGACCTACAGAATATAAGGGAAAATATAGCCAAAACTGAAGACAATATACTGAACTAGTATTCAAAGCCTTTCCAACTTGTTAGGCTCTGCCAAGTGGGACTGCCATCATAACCTTTAAGAACTCAAGGTCATTATTGCATATAGATAGATAGATAGATAGATAGATAGATAGATAGATAGATAGATAGAGATAGAGATAGATATAGATATAGATATAGATATAGATATAGATATAGATATAGATATAGATATAGATATAGATATAGATATAGATATATGATGCCTTATATTGCAATAAGGCAGCTAAGTAGGGATTTAATAAAAGTTTACTTGGAAGAGAAAGAACGAAATAGCAACAGCCCTCCTTGGGTCTCTTGGATACACAGCACATTATTAAAGGATGATATTTAATGTTCAGTTTGTGCATTTGAAATTAACATTGTCAAAACTCCCCTTTCCTGCAGATCTTAATCATTATGCTCGATTTTCCATTCCTAGGACATTTTTGAAAAATCCACAATTAGAGAAGATATAGGACATAGGACATTCCTAGTTGTTTCCCTCTCGAACATATAACCAAGCTCACTAGTTATTTTTCCCTATCTTTCACTGGTTGGTTTTGGATTCCAAAAGATTTCTGATTTTTCTAATAGGCAATAAATTCATTTATTCGTTCTCTTTCATAGAATTGTAGATTTTTCTTCTGCCTCCTTGCATTAATAGAAATTTCCTCCAGAGGGCACCAAATCCTTCAACATGCTCTCCTTTCTGCAGGGAGATGGCAATGGGAGACTAGGTCTTAACGTCAAAGCACTGGATTTGTAGGTAAGAATTCCGGTTCCAATACCGCCTCTGACATTTGGCCTGAACTTCTTAAATGGGCCTCCATTTCCTCATTTGTAAAATGAGAGGTTTGGAACCCTAAGGTTGCTCCTAGTCCTAAATCTATGATCCTATAATACTAAAAATCCCTGAGGCTGAGGAAGGGAAGAAAGCAGTGAAAGTAGATGTACATCAGGTTCAAGAAATGCCCCAGGGGCTTATGCTGTCCAGGGGTTGGCTTCACAACGTTATATCTGAAAACTTTCTAAATGGAGTGTGTTGTATTTTTCTTTTTGGCTATGTCTACAAGCAAAAATCTTACTTTTTAAAAAGTGTACTTAAAAAGTGCACAAAAGAATACAAAAATCTTACTCTTTAAAAAGCGTACTCAAAAATTATATAAAAGAATAGTTTCTAGCCAATAGCAGGAACTTCTATTTTTTCTAATACCTTATAATTCCAATCCCAAAAACCAAAATTTTCACTCCTGAAGGTGAAATCACAGCATTACTGAAGTGACTGAATAAGGAGGAGGAATTTTATTTTTTGTAAGAAGTATGAACTATACAGATCTACATATCTGACTTGCCCCAAATCTAACACGAAAATTCACATTTCCAAAACCAATTTAGATATAACTGCTCGTTTCACAAAATGCTTTTTTCACTTAAAGGACTTACTAGAGGATTTGTTTCATGGCAAGCATTCCTTGTGTGTTTATATTATAATTTGATTTGCAAATTTTTGATTTCCACATTTTCTGAATTGCATCAAACTTGAACATACAAATACGGAATTCTCTGTTTCAAGTGTAATGTCATTAAGATTAAATCACATTCAGAACAAGAGTGGAGAAAAGTTTAAATGAAGAGTAGATATCTTATGCTTTATTTGCCCACTCACTTCCCATTAGCATCATAACTATAATAATGGTAACATAGAATGTTAGCCCAAAATGTGAAGTCAGCAGACACCACTGTAACAAAAAAAAACCCTCTCAGGATGTTATACACACACACACACACACATATGTGCTATATAATATGTTGTAATATGCAATATATGTCATTGTATATAATAATTTATAATATACATTAAAATTATATATTATCTACATATTAAAGGTTCTGGTTCTCATGGATTTGGGATTCTTTCCAAGTCTGGATGGCTTTTCTGGCTTCAGACTATTTCTCAAGTCAATCAATCAATCAATATATATTACACATCTACTATGTTCCAGGCACTGTGCTGAGTGCTAAGAATACAAAAAGAAACAAAAAGCCAGTCCCCGGTCTCAAGGAGTTCACAATCCAATGGAGAGATGATAAAGAAATGTATATAATTTATACAAAAGAAAACTAGAAAATGATTAAGATGTTTCTAAGAGAATGGGAGGAGATGAAGTGGAAGCAGCTATTGTAGATGGCCTTTTAGAGGAGGTTAGCTACAAAGGGCAGAAGAAATATAGGATTGCAGTGGGGATGGAAGGACCAAGCAGGGTTTTTTTCAGGATGGGAGACATGAGCATGTTTGTAGGCAAGAGAGAATGATCCAGTAGATAGGGAGAGAATGAGTGAAAGAGTAGAGACAGCAGAGGGGGAAATCTGCTGGAGGAGATGAAATGAAATGGGATCGGTTGAACAAGTAGAGGGTTAACCCTAGTAAAGAGTAAGGCCATTTGATCGTGTGAGACAAGGATGAAGGAGGAGATAGTGACAGAAGGAATCTGAGTGATAGGAGAGGAGAAAAGGGTAGAAGGGAGCAAATGTCTCCATTTTTTTCTGTAAAACATGAGGCAACGTTCTCAGCTGAAAGTGTGGGAAGGAGAGCTGCGGGAAATTTGAGAAGGGATGAAAAGGTTTAGACAAGCTCACTGTGGAGAGTTGGCTAGTGAGTTGATAAGGGAGATAAAGTAGGATTGACCAGCTGCAGTGAGGGCCTAATTGGGGTTATGTAGCACAAATTTATGGGGTAGCTAGATACAGTGGATAGAATGCCAATGCTGGAATCTGGAAGACTCCATGGGTTCAAATCCAGCCTCAGACACTTCCTAGCTGTGTGACCCCGGGCAAGTCACTGTTTAACTTAGTTTCTTCATATATAAAATGAGCTGGAGAAGGAAATGGCAAACCATTTCAGTATCTCTGGCAAGAAAACCCCAAAACACGGTCACAAAGAGCCAGACACAGCTGAACAGCAATAAAGCATGAGTTTCTAGTGGATCCAATCAGAACAGCTGCATAATTTTCTCCAACTTTATTCACAGCACAAGTGCAGGAGCAAAGTCAATGAATGGTAGCAGCGATCGAAGCTTGAAGTTTGTCTGGGCATAACTGGCAATATTGATAAGTGGGCTAGAGATTCAAGAGAGGAAGACAATATCGATTTGAATTGATTCACCAAAGGGTCAAGATAGAAAAGAGGGGAGAGTGGCTAGTGTAAGAGAGAGAGCCTGGGAGAGAATTGAGGTCAAAGTATTGGGGGTCCCAGTGTAAAACAAGAGCAGAGTTTTATTATGGAAGGCAGAGGGAGAAATGAAAGGTCAAGAGATTATGGTTGGATAGGGAGATCTCAGAATTATTGGATTCTATAGAATTCAAGGATTTCAGAATTCTTGAAAATTACCTGTTTGTTTTAGTTAGAGTTTAAAAGGATGCTACACACACACACACACACACACACACACACACACACACACACACACCTTCCAGAATTGTAGTTTCATTAGTATAGGGAATTCCTGGTGAGGAATTTCCTCCAATCAAAGCAGCAGGCTGGCCATTATTCTGCAACTTAAATGGAGAGATTAAGTGAATTACCTAGGGTCAAGCATCCAGTACATATCATTAGATTGTGAATTGTAGAACAAGGACTGTATTTTGCCTGTCTTTGTATCCCCAGCTCTTGGCAAAATGCCTAGTATATAACAGGTGCCTAATAAATGCTTCTTAACTGACTGATGTCAGAGGCAGGACTTGTACCCAGGTATAGCTTTCCTCCACTGCACCACACAGTCTCTTGATGGGGGGGGAGGAGGGGTTTGGATGCATGCTTGTGTGTGTATGTGTGTGTGTGTGTGTGTGTGTGTGTGTGTGTTGCCATAGAAGTGGTGCTGGAAGACAGAAAGAAGACATATCAACCAACCTTCAGAAACATTTGTTTGAATTTGTTAAATTGTCAGATTCACAAATAGTAAATTCATAAATATCAAATTAATAATTTGCCAAACTTGTTAATAATTTGACAGTTATTTAACAATCTGAAATTTAGGGGGAATTTTAAGGAATTATGAGGCTGTCCTTACACATTAATCAGGCTGTCTCAATAAGGCTGAGAATTTTGGCAGAAACGTTTTTGCCCTACAATGAAGTTAGAATGACAAGTGAAAAGAAAAGTGCGCACATTAAAAATGTCTCTTCCTCCTCATTCTGAAATGATTGGTGTTTTGAGATTTCACACTAAACTGGCATGTAGTATTGCAGTATCCACATAACCCATAGTAATTTGCATCCAACTAGAGGCTGAGTCTAAAATGAGTAAGTTGGGCTCTTTTGTATTCCACGTAACAGTTTCACTTACTTGTGACACCAGTGTCCTTTTCCTACAAATCAAGTCCTATCTGACTTTTTTAGGCTAGCTAGGTTATTAGGGGGAACACTGGATAAAGCACTAATCCTGGAGTCAGGAAGACCTGAGTTCAAATCCAGCGTCAGACACTTAGTAGCTGTGTGACCCTGACCAAGTCATTTAAATGCTCTCTATCTCAGTTTTCTTATCTGTAAGATGCTATAATAATAACACCTACCTCTCAGGCTTGTTGTGAAGATCAGATGAGGAATTTGTAACAATGCTTTGCAAACCTTAAAGTGTTATATAAATGCTAGCTCTGCTCATTGTTATTGTTATAAACATGTATTTGATAAATATATTTATACAAAAATATTATTATAAATGTTAGCCATGACAATTCTGATGTTTCTAATATAGTAATCTAATTAATATGATAATATAGCTAGCATTAATATAATACTTTACAGTTGGCAAAGTACAGTGTCTGACACCTATTTGTCACCATCATTATTAATTTTGATTATACCTGGTGTCATTGAACTCTGACACAGGGGACAGAAGAATGAGTTCACAATCAGAAGGCTTGGCTTTATATTCTGGCACTGTCAGTCAGATATCAAACATTTATTGAGTACCATAGTGCCAGGCATTATGATAAGCATGGGATACAAGAAGTAGAAGACAGACACTCTTCTCTCAAGGGAGTTCACAGTTTAAACCCAAGTCTCAAATTGCTCATCTGTATAATGTGGTCAGCATTATTTAACCCTACCTCAGCAGGATACTGAGAGAAGAACATGAAAATATAACCATCAGTTCTGAATCATCAAGAATTATGCAAACATTTCATTCAAAGCAACAAGCATTTATTAAGTACTTACTGTATACAAAACCTTGTTTTGGGTACTGGAGGTATAAAAAGAAAATACATCCTTAGGAACTTACATTCTCCTAGAGGGATACATGTTCCCAAAACAATAAATATAAAGTATATACAGAGTAACATCATGAGGGAAATAAAAATACTAAGAATTGGGTGGGAGATGGGCATCAGTAAAGACCTCCTTTATACCTCATTGTTCTTTGAAAGAGGCTGGGGATTCTAAGAGTTCGAAGTGAAGAGATGCATCATCAACATCATCATCATCATCACTTATATAGCATTTTAAGGTTTACAAAGTGCTTTGATTCATCTTGTCCTCACACCAACCCAGTGAGGTCAGTGCTACTATTATTCTCCTTTTATAAACTTCACTATTTCCACTGGGGGCACAACTTTTCTTCTATGGTGCAAAACCAGTCTCTAATCTGTCCACAAGGTGTCCTCCCCTACCCTTGTCAAGGTGATCCCATGGATCAACCCACTCCAATCCACTTTTCTATGTGCTTCAAAATTAAAATCCAAACTTTCTGTGCACATCATTGCATTATGATTATATCTGAAAGATTGCAACACACACACCACATGTTCTCACCCTCTTTGCAATGACATGTCTTTTTTCCAATGTGAATTTCTTCACTCATCTACACAGAGAAAAAGAATCTTATCTCAAACCCATATATGTCGAGTTGTCCTTCTTTAGGCTTCATTCCATGTTGATTTCTGTTTAGTTAAAGATGTCATTCTCTCTTTGTCCCTGATTCCCCAGCTCTTCTAGGGTAGACAATCAAAACCATTACCATTCGTTTTAGAGAGTTCCGTGTTCTTTGCTGCTCAAGAGAGGCAGCTAACTGAAGTTAGTAACTCCCACAGCTGGTGTTTTAAACAATCTTAAACTCATATACTTGTAGTGAGTCCAGTGATTTGGGTTGCTGAAGGATAAATACAACAAAAAAGGGGCGGGGAGTAACTCCACCGGCTCCACCAGATTTTTTAAGACTCTTAGGTCGATTTGCACAGAAATGAAGGAAATCAAAAGAATCTCTTCACAAGAAGCTCCATCCAATTGCTTTAAAATTTTGCTAAGTCAAGAGCCAGGCGTGATGTTAAGCGGAACCAAGCAAACAACCCAGGAGTATGACAGGAATTTAAAAGCATTGCAGACTATGCTTCATATAAAAATTTGCTCTGAGGAAGTTCATTCGGCATCAGAAAAGAGAATAGTTGTGTGGTTTTTTTAATCATCTTTAAAATGCCTGATTATTTCTTTAGCTAGCTGACTGGGCCATAAGCTAATGAAATTACAAACTCCTTCCCCTACAAGAATAAGCCACATCAGAGATGAAGACCAGAGGATGGTAGCAGAGAGCAGCATTATAACACCACCTTTGGACATCAGTTTATCTGTAGTTTATGAGACATGAGTTATCTCAGTCACACATGTTCCTGTCATATATTTTCTCTATACATTTATCTGACTGTGTATTTCCTATGTGTTAACTAGATGAGTACCATGTCATGTCTTCCCTAAATCAATAGCACATTAATGCTAGAACTAGAACCAACATTTCTTAACTCCTAATTCTTCATCTATTTCTTTTTCTGCTTCCTTTACATAAAAATATGCCCTTGAGCTTTTTTTTTTTTTGAGGAGAATGGCAGGAGCTAAGAGGAGGAACCAAATTAATCTGTATAGGACTTCCTACCCCCTACTCAGCTGCTTGGATCCTCAGTTCCCCCACAGACAGTTCTAGCTAAATCACCATCAGGGCCAACCTACATAATCTGATTTGACGATCACACAGAATATTCCTCCCATCATATTATTACATGATCTGAAATGTAATCATTAAAGATATTTCCTTCAGGTTAACATATTCATCTCCAGTTTTCTTATATTGAAATGTAAATTTAGCCGATCTCCAACTTGTGACTAGATTGCCTTACAATGGTTTATTAGCTGTTCAGAACAAATAATACATCTTTCTCATTAAAAAAAAAATGAATACCATGTGGCAATATTTCCAAGATAGTACACAAAAATCTATTTACCTTGTGACAGAGTTGTCTAGAATAAGGATAAATTCTAGGCCCCATGAGGAAGGGATCATCACATGCAGTAAAAGAAAACATACATTTCCTGGTATTCAATAAATCCTAGAGAAACATGCAAATACACCAGACTTGTCTTTAGTGCCACTCTTACCTTGTATAGGGAAACAACTAAATGAATACATTTATGTACATGTGTATCATGGATTGCTGAAAAATGTTTAACAACTGACTCTCTGAGGAGAAAATTTTATATATAGCACACACTTTTAAGTTTATTCTGTGTTAACATTTCTCTAACATTTTCTTAAGTCTAGAAAATCAACAAGACAATCAATCAAGTCATGATTTGTAGAATTTGTCCATTTCTGAGGCATAAATGCTCACAATGAAATTTTAACAATCAGCTTTCTTGAGCTGTTCCAACTGGCTCCAACATACCATTGCATGTAAAGTAATTATAAGAGCATACACCTATATAGGGGATTTTAAGTAAAGTTAGAAATGTTCACATTATATGTATGGCACATGAACAAAAGTATAAATATATAATAATAGTTTTAATTTCTTGTTAAATATCTAAATAGCCCATATAGACATATTCCTATATGCTGTATAGGTACAATATAGTCTTTTTGTTGTTTAGGCATTTGATCAGTGGAGAAAGCTCAGAGCAGGAACTCCCTCCTCCAATAAAAATTTGCAAATGTTCTGCAATTTATCATATTAGGGAGTTGCTTGGAATACTGGGCATTTAAGTGATTTGCCTAGGGTTAGTGGGGCTTGAACTATCCAATATATCTTTTCACTCATAGATTTAGTTCCATCTTTACATAGACATAGGTACAAATGAACACTTTTCTTAGATTACTGAAAAGACTTCAGTGCTCCAGGCCTCCCTTCCGAAAGTTACGTATGTGTAGACAATATGGTAGTCCACATAGATGGGAAGCCCTCACGTGCATGTTACATATGATCATTTTGAAATGACAGCCACAGAAAAAACTGGAAATTAAGGAGATGCCCATCAATTGGGGAATGGCTAAAAAAAAGTTGTGGTATATGAACATAATGGAATACTATTGTGTTATAAGAAATGGGGAGGAAACAGTCTTCATATTCACCTGGAGAGTCTTATACAAACTGATGCTGAGTGAGAAGAACAGAACCAGAAAAAATTTGTACACAATCATAGACACATCATATGTGTGATGACCAATTTTGATAAACTGGACTCTTCTCAGCAAAGCACAGTTATAAGACAACTCTACAAGTCACAGGACAGAAGGAGATATCTAGGTTCAGAGAAAGATCTAGAAAGAACAGAGTTTAAAATAGACACTGAAGCAGTCTACATGCTATCATTCTTTTCCATGTTTGGTTTTCTTTATTCTTTCCCATTGTTCACTCCATTGGTTACAACCTTTCTATACAACCAGATGAATGTCCAATGTGAAAGAACAGAGTTTAAAATAGACACTGAAGCAGTCTACATGCTATCATTCTTTTCCATGTTTGGTTTTCTTTATTCTTTCCCATTGTTCACTCCATTGGTTACAACCTTTCTATACAACCAGATGAATGTCCAATGTGAAAGTATTTGCAGATCCAATACTTGACTGCATGCCGCCATAGGTAGAGGGGGAGAGGGAGAGGAGAAAATTTGAACTCAACGGATTCTGTAACTGAATATTGTAAACTAAAAGTAAACAAACAAATCAATTAAAATTTAAAAAAAGAAATGAGCTCACTATAAAAAAAAATGTCAGCCACAGGTTGAGTCAGCTTCTTTACCTTTCAACCAACTGAAGTCTAAGAGCCCCAGGTGTTTATCTTGAAACACAGGATAAAAGATAAAACCTCAGAAGCAGGACCTTTAAACCAGTTGTGATAAACTAAGCTCCAAGATACAGGTCTAGAATGGAGGGATAAAAGAGAACATCCTGGAAGTAGGTCCTACTATAAAGGCACAGAGACTGGGCCAGTATGTGCTCCATCTTTCAATCAAGGAAATAACAAGCACTTATTAAACATTTATGAGCCAGGGACTTTGCTAAGTGCTGGAGACACTAAGCAAAAGCAAAAACAGTACCTGCCCAAAGGAGATTGCTGTACATTCTTGTAGAGAAGGCAACATGTACATATATAAGTATTTAGAAGGTACATTAAAAAAGATGCAAAGTAATTTTAAGGGGTAAAGCTCCAGTAGCTGGGGGAATGGGAAAGACTTGATGCAGAAAGAGGTGGGGATGGCTAGGTAGCAAAGTGAATAGAGCACCAGCTCTAGAGCCAGGAGGACCTGAGTTCAAATCCTGCCTCAGACACTTAACACACTAGCCATGTGACCTTGGGCAAGTCACTTAACCCAATTGCCCTGTCTTCCCCCTCTAAAATGCAAAAATAAAAAAAAAGAGGTGCTTGAGATGATCCTTGAAGGAAGCCAGGAATTTTAAAAGATGTTAGAGTGAGGAAGAAGAGTGTCCCAGGCTTAGGAGACAGCTAAGGCAAGAATGCAGAAATGGGAGATGAGAGGGCCCTGAGTGAGGAACAGTAAATAGGTCAGTTTGTACAGTACTCAGAAAGGAACTATTTGTAAAAAGGCTAGAAATGTAACATAACTAGAAGGTTGAACAGAATGTGGTCATAACTGTCTTTCTTGATTCTGGTCAAGTTCAGGCTTCACATGGGCGTGCAAGAGAAGTGGAAAATCATTTATTGGATTCCATTAATTGAAGATCAGCTAACTGTGTAGTTAGTATCTGATACATTGCCAATATAAGCCAAGTTCAGTAAGAGTTAGTATTGCCTTATTCCCATGTTGAGTGTAGAACCTGTTCATTTTAATGTAGTGTAATAGCTTTTGGCTAAACCATTATTTTTTCCTTTTTAATATATTTATTTAAAATTTAATTTATATGAAATAATACATAATTTTATATATTATATTATGTAACTTCTAATATATAATAGATTTTAATTATTTCATTGAATATTTCCAAATTACACATGTAAAAAAAATTTAACATCCATTTTTTAAAATTTTGAGTTTCAAATTCTCTCTCCCTCTCCCTCTCTTTCCCTCCCTCTCTCTCTCTCTCTCTCTCTCTCTCTCTCTCTCTCTCTGTCTCTCTCTCCCTCTCTCTCTCCCTCCCTTCCTCTCTCTCTCTCTCTTTCTCTCTCCCCCCTTCTCTCTCTCTCTCTTTCTCTCTCTCTCTCTCTTCTACCCCTCCTTGACTAGGCAATTTGATATTGATTGTACATATGAAGTCATACAAAACATATTTCCATGTTAGTCAATTTTTTAGCTAACTCACTATGCATATAAATTTCTGCTTACTACTCTCACCTCCTCCTGCCTCCCTCACTAGGCACCTAGTGCTTTGATTCTGTCCTAAGCTCCCAGTACAACACCCAAACTAAGCTGGCCCAAATGTTCCATGCCTCAGAATAACCTGTTTATTCTCCCCTCTTCCCAAATCAAAAGTCCCTTTTGGCATGATTTGGCTGAACTCACTCATATTCACAGGATTATTAATATTTATATAAATAAATATATTTTTATTTTCTATGAATGTTCTTATTAAACTAAATGAATAATGTAAAATTAAAATTTTCATTGTATAGAGGTATAACGGGTAAATTCTAATAGAGTACAGTGAGAATGGAGAGGTCCAGAATGGAAGCATTTTGGTCCAGCAGTGGGGAACCTGTGGCCTCAAGGCCACATGTGGCACTTTAGGTGCTTTTATTAAGAGGATTTGTTCTGTGAAGTTTAGAATCAGTCAAAGGACTGCACTTGAGGACCTAGAGGGCCACATGTGGCTTTGAGGGCAAAGGTTCCCCACCCCTGCCTTAACACTATCTGAGTGGATAGATGTGTGTGCCCTCACCCAAGTAGAACCTAGGGAGGTCAGTATCTGGCACTATACTTCAAGAGGTTACTTATCTGGCTTATTTTATCCCACTCAGGTGAAACTTGACCAGTCACTGTGTGATAGACCCACAAGAATGTTCATCTAATGCCCTGTGAAAACCCTGAGTCTCACAAGGCACTGTGAACATAGTGAGCATAGAACAGGATTTATTTACATAGTAAAGTACACAGAACAGAGTTTCAGGGAGCCCATAAAAAGTAAAGAGACCCGCTCTTCACTTCCTGTAAGCTTCTGCCTCCCCACAACAGGGACTTGTGACTTTCCCAACTGTCTTCAGGCAGAGTTCACTCTTCTGGTTCTTTCTCACATCATGTCTCCAGACTGTCTGAATGTACTTCCTCAGATGTTCTCAGACAATTGTTCTTTTTCTCTAGG
The DNA here is from genome assembly GCA_028646575.1 of Pseudocheirus occidentalis. Lineage (NCBI taxonomy): Eukaryota > Metazoa > Chordata > Mammalia > Diprotodontia > Pseudocheiridae > Pseudocheirus > Pseudocheirus occidentalis. Next base: position 48,050,216 of record CM053593.1, read on the forward strand.
ACCTAGAACTCCACAGATGTAGAACTACAATTGATGCTTGGCCAACATCAAAATACCTCAGAGTTATTCAAACTTTGGATTTTTCATTCATGTCCTATAGTCCTTGAGGGCCAACTAGATAGCAGAATGGATAGAGTGTTAGGTCTAGAGCCAAAAAGAGTCATCTTCTTGTGTTCAAAACCTGCCTCAGACACTTACTAGCTTTGTGACCTGGAGAAAGCATTTAACCTTGGTCTTTTCAGTTTCCTCATTTTTAAAATGAGCTACAGGAGAAAATGGCAAATCACTCCAGTATCTTTGCCTGGAAAACCCCAAAATGGGGCCACAAAGAGTTGGAAAGGACTGAAACAACTAAACAACAAAATCTACAGTCCCGCACTCCATAAACATGTCCTCAGGTGACTGTGGGAAGAACATGTTCTTGCTTACTTAGCTCTAGATATCTCTTTTTTTCACTCCAGATCAGATTATGATCATTTCATCCCACTTACCTAATCCTTTTCTGTATCTGAGTAGTCATTTTTAATCAAAAAAATATTTTTTTCATTTTTATATTATCTGATAGCCTCCATGTCAACGTCTCCCACCTATCTTTAAGAAAAATTAATAAGGTGGAGGCAACATGGCAGAGTAGAAACAGGATTTCCACACAACTCCAGCTTCCACCTCCTCCAATACATGTAAAAAATGACTCTAAACAAACTTTAGAGCTACAGAACTCACAAAGTGACAGAGAGAAACAAATCTCCTGCTGAAGGGAGCTTGTAGGCTGGCAGGAAGGGTTTGTCACAGCATGTTGGGAGTGGAACACAGTCCTACCTGAGCTGCTGTTTTAGCCCCAGGGTGGCCCAACTAGCAGCGGCTGGAGTAGACTTCACTAGAATAAATCACCAGCAGCTGTAGTGGTTTCCAGACTTCTCAATCCACAATTGCCAAAGAAAAAGTAAAAGGTCAGTGTGGAACTTTGTTGGAACAGGGGGAGCATAGTCCGGCTGCTACCCCTGGGGTGCAGTGGCTGCAGCCTCTGCCACATGGCTGCTTCTGAAGTTCCTGGCCTGCAGATTGTAGGGGGACAAAGTGACCATTCAGAGATTAATCACTCTTGCTTTGACCTGCTTGGATCCAGATTGCAGACTTGGGTGGTAGTCCTGGGATGTGTGACCAGTGAGGCAGAGTATCTGGGGGCTGTAGAGAGGGTGTCCATGTAATAGCTCTGGCAGCTGCAAACAAGCAATTTGGGACATAGCTCTCTCTATTCCAGAAGCAGAGTCCTACTGTGGCAAAGAGCTCAAAAGTCAAGTAATTGGCTACCAATATGAGCAAGCAGAAGAAGCACAATCAGATCATAGAATCCTTTTGCGGGGGACAAAAAGATCAAGGCATGCAGCAGGAGGAAGACATCAAAGTCAGAACTCCTGCATCAATAGCCTCCAAGAAAAATAAGAACTGGGTACAGGCCATGGAGGAGTTCAAGAAGGATTTTGAAAATCAAGTAAGATAAGTGAAGGGAAAAAATGGGAAGAGAAATGATAATGATGTAAGAAAATCATGAAAATCCAGTCAACAGCTTGCTAAAGGAGAACCAAAAATACACTGAAGAAAATAATACCTTAAAAATAGAATAAATCAAATAGCAAAAGAGGCTCAAAAAGCCAATGAGGAGAAGAATGCTTTAAGAAGCCAAATTTGCCAGATGACAAAGCAATTTTAAAAACTCACCAAAGAGAATAACTCCTTCAAAATTAGATCATAACAATTGAAAGCTAATGACCTTATGAGAAATCAAGATACTATAATCCAAACAAATGAAAAAATAGAAGGCAATGGGTGAAGCCAAGATGGCGGCAGCAAAGTTTTGCAGCTCCCACACAGCCACCTTAAATACCCGTAAAATATGACTCTAAACAAATTTTAGAGCTCCAAAACCCACAGAAATACAGAAAACACATCTCTCACTGAAGGCAGCTCAGCAGGAGGGGCTCATCACAGAAGGCTGGGAACCAAGGCCAGCCCAGCACGAAAATGTGGCTTGGCCCTCAGGCGGTCAGGAGAAGCCACAACTGGAGAGTGGATCAGCGGCACCTGCAGCCATCTCCACATTTATCAAGCCAGGAGGAATAAGACTAAGAGAAAGGCCAGTGGAATTCAAGCTAAATTTGGGAGGAAAAAAGCTTCTGGCTGAACTTCCCCTGGGGCAAGAAAGCAGCCCAACCCAGCTGCCTCAGAGCTCCTAGCTTGCGGACTGCAGGGAGGCCAAAGCAATTGATCAAAGGCCAAGGGCTCTTGCATTGAGCAGCCTGGATCTGGATCATGGTCTTGGGCAGTGGTCCTGGGGTGTGCTTTCAGTGAGCCAAAGTTGTTGGGTGCTGCAGCACCCACCTAATATCTCTAGCAGCTGTGAAAACCCCAGCAATTTGGGACAGAGCTTTCCCCCCTGGAAGCAGAGTTCCACAGAGCTAAAAAATCAAGCAATTAATTGACTGGCCAACAAGAGGAGAAAGAAGCAAAGTAGGAACAGTAATCTAACTCTAGAATCCTTTTGGGGGGATAAAAAAAGATCAAAGTATGGAGAGGGAGTAAGACAACACAGTCAGAACTCCCACACTAAATGCTTCCAAGAAACATGAAGATTGCCTACAAGCCATAGATCAACTTAAAAAGGACTTTGAAAACCAAAGAAGAGAAGTGGAGGAAAAATTGGGAAGAGAAATGAGACTGATGCAAGAAAGAGTCAACAACCTGATTGAACAGAATAACACCTTAAAAAACAGATTAACTCAAATGGCAAAAGAGGCCCAAAAAAACCAATGAGGAGAAGAATGCCTTAAAAAGTCAAATTTGCCAGATGGAAAAAGAATCTCAAAAGCATTCTGAAGAGAATAATTCCTTCAAAATTAGAGTGGAGAAAATGGAAGCAAATGACTTTATGAGAAATCAAGATACTATTAAACAGGTACAAACAAATGAAAAAATAGAAGGTAATGTGAAATATCTCCTCGAAAAAAAAACACTGACCTGGAAAATAAATCCAGGAGAGACAATTTAAAAATTATTGGTCTACCTGAAAACCATGATCAAAAAAAGAAATTAGAAAGCATCCTTCAAGAAATTCTCAAGGAAAATGGCCCTAATATTTTAAAATCAGAGGGCAAAATAGAACTTGAAAGAATTCATCAATCACCTCTTTAAAAAGATCCCCAAAAGAAAACTCCTAGAAATGTTATTGCCAGGTTCTGGAATCCCCAGTTAAAAGAGAAAATATTGCAGGCTGCCAAGAGGAAACAATCTGAATACTGTGGCAACACAATTAGGATAACCCAGGATCTGGCAGCTTCTACACTGAGGGATCGAGGGGCCTAGAATATGATAGTCCAGATCAAGGGAGCTGGGATTAAACCAAGAATCACCTACCCAGCAAAATTGAGTATAATGTTCCAGGGGAAAATATGGTCATTCAGTGAGGTGGAGGACTTTCAAACAGTCTTGCTGAAAAAACCAGAACTGAACATAAAATTTGACACTCAAACACAAGAAGCATGAGAAGGTAAACATGGGAAAGAAATCATAAGGAACTTATCAAAGTTGAACTATTTACATGCCAATGTGGAAAA
>CM053593.1:48054326-48217778 GCA_028646575.1 Pseudocheirus occidentalis
ATAATAGTAATTTATGAAACTTTTCTTAGTATGAGGATAGGAGAAGGGAATACAAATGTTTATATATATGTATATATATGTATGTATGTATGTATACTTACACATATGTCTATATAGGAGGCTATATATGCATATGAATATATATCTGAGCATGTGTGTATATGTGTACATAGAGGGTACAGGATCAATTGAATAGAAGGGATGATACTTTAAAAGGTGAAATTCTGAGGTGGGAGAGTACTAGAATGAGAGTAGACAGGGAAAGACAAAATGAGGTTAATCCTCCCATATAGAAAAGGCAAGGGATAACTGTTACAACTTTACTTTCATTTACTCTCATTGAATTTGGCTTAGGGAAGGAACAACATAAACTCTAAACTGGGTATCATGCCACACAGGAGAATAGAGGGGACAGGGATGAGAGGCGGGATGATGGAGGGGAGGGCAGGGTCTGGGGGAGGGTTGCTGGAAGCACACACTTCAGTAAAGAGACAGGGACAGGGTAGAGAATAGAACAAGGGAGGGGCAGATAGGAAGGAAGGACATATAAGCAGCCTCTCACAATATGTCCACTGTAGAGATGTCCTGCGTAATTACACATGTATAGCCTGTATTGAATTGCTTGTCCTTCTAGTGGGGGTGGGTGACAAGGAAGGAACCAAGAAAATCTAGAATTTAAAGCTCTACGATCAAATGTTAAGGGGAAAACAAATGTGTGTGTGTGTATGTATGTATGTATGTATGCATGTATATGTATATATAATAATTATTATCATTAACTACATGCAACTGGGAATTAAGATATACAGGTACTGGGGTAGGGAGACCCTCCCTGCCCTACCAGAAAGTAAGAGGAGCGTTGGGGGAGGACATAGAAGAGAGCAGATTGGGGGAGGGGCCTTACAGTGGGATCACTGTTTTGGGGATGGGGGTGGGGAAAAGACAGGGAGAAAATTCTGTAACTCAAAATCTGGTGGAAATGAATGATGTAAACAAGAAAATAAATAAAACAATTAATTTTTTTTTAAAAAAAATAGAAGGCAGTGAGAAATATCTCATTGGAAAAATCACTGACCTGGAAAATAGATCCAGGAGACATAATTCTAAAATTATTATTCTACCTGAGAGCCATGATCAAGAAAAGAGTCTAGACACCATCTTTCAAGAAATTATCAGGCAAAATTGCCCTGATATTCTAGAACCAGAGGGCAAAATAGAAATTGAAAGAATTCACCAATCATCTCTTGAAAAAGATTCCAAAAAGAAAACTCCTAGGAATATTATAGCCAAATTCCAGAGTCCCCAGGTCAAGGAGAAAATACTGCAAGTAGTCAGGAAGAAACAATTTGAGTATTGTGGAAACACAATAAGGATAACACAAGACCTAGCAGCTTCTACATTAAAGGAGCAAAGGGCTTAGAATATTATATTCTAGAAGTCAAAGGAGCTAAGATTAAAACCAAGAATCACCAACCCAAACTGAGTATAATGCTTCAGGGAAAAATATGGTTATTCAATGAAATAGGACTTTCAAGCATTCTTGATGAAAAAACCTGAGCTGAATAGAACATTTGACTTTCAAATACAAGAACAAGAGAAACATGAGAAGGTAAACAGGAAAAAGGAGTCATAAGTTAAAGCTGAACTATACATTCCTACATGGAAAAACGATCATTGTAACTCATAAGACTTTTCTCAGCATGAGGACAGCTGAAGGGAATGTATATGTATATACATATATATATGTATGTATGTATGTATGTATGTATATATGTATGTATAGGAGGATTATGTGAATATAAATATGTATGTGAGTGTGGGTATTTGTATGTTCGTGTATACATAGACAGAAGGCACAGGATGAGTTGAATAGGATGGGATGATATCTAAAAAATAAAATTAAGAGGTGAGAGAGGAATTTATTGGGAGAAGAAGAAAGGGAATGATAGATTAGGGTAAAGTATCTCATATAAAAGAGACAAGAGAAAACCATTACAATGGAGGGGAAGAGCAGGAAGGTGAAAGGGAATGGGACAATCTGATTGTCATTGAATTTGGCATAAGGAGGGAATAACATACACACTCAATTGGATATCTTACTCTACAGGAAAGTAGAAGGGTAGGGGATAAGAGGGGGGAGAATAGAAGTGAGGGCAGATTGGGGGAGATGGTAGTTATAAATAAACATTTTTGAAAAGGAATAGGATCAAAGGAGATAATAGAATAAGTGGGGGGTGGGATAGGATGGAGGGAAATATAGTTAGTCTTTTACAATATAACTACTATGGAAATGATTTGGGTAACTATACAGGTACAACCTACGTTGAATTGCTTGTCTTCCCAGTGGGGGGTGGATAAGGAGGGATGAAGGGAAAGAATCTGGAACTCAAAGTTTTAAAAAAAATGTTAAAAAAAAGTGTTTTTACATGCAACTGGGAAATAAGATATACAAGCAATGAGGTATAGAAATCCATCTTGCCCTACAAGAAACTTGGCGGGGAGAGGAAAGATATAAGAGAGAACAGATTGGGAGAAGGGGTATTCAATAGGCTCACTATCTTGGTATAGGGGATAGGGGAGAAACAGGGTGAAATTTTGTAAATCAAAATCTTGTGGAAATAAATGTTGAAAACTAAAAATAAATTAATTTTTTAAATGTTTTAATAATGACAAACTAGTAGAGATATGACTTTAGATATGAAGATTATACCCTTTGCTACCTGTATAACCATGAATAAATCACTTAATGTCTTCTTTTGCCAAGGAGAAGAAAATTTAAAACTAATAAATTAATAAGCCTTTGACCTCTCTTGAACTTTTTCTCATACATTGTTTTCCAGCATATTTTTGCCATCCTCCCTTTTCATCCTTAAGTCAGACTTTTCATCAAAGTCACTGCATATTCAAAAAGATATGTCTCTAATAGATTTTAAATGATATTTTTATTTTTACATTGCCTAATATTTCCCCTGTATCTTTCTTCCCCTCTCAGCGAGCTCTCACTCAAAACAAAAGATTTTTTTTAAAGAAGAAAAATATCAGCAAGAACAATTTATTAGAAAAAAAATGTGGCAGTGTATTCAATGCTCTGTATCCCTAGATCCACACTCTACAATGACATATATTGTTATGCTAGTAGGGGACATCTCGTAGCCTTTCAATTCTGTAGCCTTCTATTTCATCTGTGTTGTGATTGTTCATCTTTCCATTTACATTGTTGTAACTTGTTTTCTTGTCTATGCTCACTTTATATAAATTCATGTCTTTTCATGCTTCTTTGAACTAAAGTACATACTCATTTAATTGGAAGAACCTTATCAAGTTCTTAAAAGAATTCCTCTACTTCTCTATTCTTCATCTCGTTGGTATATATGCTGCCTTTATTTTCATGGTGGCCTTTTTAAAAATGCTAACGATAAACACCACAATCTGAAATGCAGAGTCTCATGAACTGATGTTTCCTTTTGCCCTTGGATGCATAAGAAAACCAACTCCACCAATTTTTTCATTGCCTCTCATGGGAAATAATGTCACACTTAAATGTGATAGCCATTATGAGAGAAATAGAGAAAAGAATATGGAATTAAGAGAACTAGCAGCCAAGTCACCCTACCAAGAGAACATCTAAGAGTACTGAAAGAATTGATTGACTCATTTCTGAGTCATTGGCAAAAAGGATCCTAGCATCAAGAAGACCAGAGTTCAAATCTAACCTCAGACACCAGCTGTTCGACCCTGGTCAAGTCACTTAATCTCCATTAGCCTCAGTTTTCTCAACTGTGAAATGGGGATGACAATAATAGCACAACCTCCCAAGGTTGTGAAGGTCAAATGAGACATCTGTAAAAAGCTCTGCTTTTCCTTCTCAATTTATCACCTCTATCCAACTCTAGGTGGTGCTGAAGGGCAACAGCTGTTACAGGAACTCTTGGCCAATGAAGTTAATCCTCTCTAATTGTTCATCCAAGAATCATTCAGCTGAAGTCTTTTAGTAGCTGGTTGATTCTAATGATTTAATCTTGAAAGAGAATTGGGGGTTTTTAAAGGCCCTCCTCCCATGTGTTTCCTCAGCTTCCTCCCATACAGAGAGCTGTCCATCCTTCACATTCCTATCCATCTCTATTTCCCAGGATCCCATGGCTTAAATGAGAGATGCCTGGCTCTCAGGGACTCTCGTTTTTAATTTAAAAGTCACAATATATCCAAATTTTCTTCATAACCTTGTTGAATATTCTTCTCCTGCTAGGGGAAGAGAAAAGAGAAGGGGAAGGGCAAGGGGAAGGGGACAAGCATTTATTAAGCACCTACTATGTTCTAGGCACTGTGCTAAATGCTTTACAAATGTTACCTCATTCGATCCTCACAAAGATAAGTGCTCTTATTAACTGAAGAAAGTGAGGTAAACAGAGGTTAAATGATTTGCCCAGGGTCACACAGCTAGTAAGTATCTGAGACAGATTTGAACAAGGATCATCCTGACCCCAAAACCAGAATTCTATCCAACCCACAAGTAATTTAGCCAGTCAATAAGCATTTATTAAGCTCCTACTGTGTGCCAAGGACCGTGCTAAGGGAAGGGGATACAAAGAAGGACAAAAACAGTCCCTGTTCTCAAGAATCTCACAGTGTAAGGGAAGTGACAACTGCAAACAACTATGTACAAACCAGCTATTCTATACAAGAAAAGCTGGAGACAATCAACAGAGGGAAGGCCCTAGAATTAAAGGGGATCAGGGAAATTAAAAAAAAAAAAACAAGAGGAAAAAAAAATCTCCTTTCATGAACTGCTGAATGATACGTGAGTTTCTCATTTCATTCCAATATCAAACTTCAATGACCAGAGAATTGACCCGAGTCAGGCTCCACCCAGGACACCAAATCCAAGAAGGCAAAAACATAATAATAAAAAAAAAAGAACATAGAAAAGAAAGTCTTGTGCTTACATTTTTAATGGAGTTTTAAAATTTGGAGGAGAACTCTTAAGAATAATTCATAAGAAAAAGATAGGATTTTGAGTTGATTGCAAGAGAAATGTGAGTCAGCAGTATAACATGGCAGCCAGAAAAGCTGATGTGAACTTAGCCTGCATTGATAGAAGTCTAGAGGCCAGAAAAAGGGAAGTAATAGCCCCATTGTGCTCTGAGATGGCAACACCACACTCGGAGTATTATATTTGGTTCTGAGCAAACTGGGGCACATCCAGAAGAGGGAGAGCAAGACAGTGTGGTGACTTATAACCATTTCATAGGAGCACGGTGCTTTGAGCACAGTAAGAGTTTAATAAATGGTTTTTAAGTAGATAAACGTGTCACCCCAGAGGATAGAACTATCACAAAAGGGTGGGAGATGTAGGGAAGCAGCAGATTTTGCTAGAAAGATCTTCCTAATATTAGAAGGTGTCCAAAAATAATACAAATGTATGCTATAGTAGATAAGGTATTATACTTAAGTCAAGGAGTTTGGGGTTCAAATCCTACCTCAGGTTCTTACTATCAGGTTACTTACTATCTTACTGTCAGGTTCTTACTATCTTATTATCAGGTTATTTACTATCTTACTATCAGGTTACTTACTATCAGGTTCTTACTATCTTACTATCAGGTTACTTACTATCTTACTATCAGGTTACTTACTTTCTTACTATCAGGTTCTTACTATCTTACTATAAGGTTACTTACTATCTTACTATCAGGTTCTTACTATCTTACTATCAGGTTACTTACTATCTTACTATCAGGTTACTTACTTTCTTACTATCAGGTTCTTACTATCTTACTATCAGGTTACTTACTATCTTACTATCAGGTTACTTAATGTCTTACTATCAGGTTACTTACTTTCTTACTATCAGGTTCTTACTATCTTACTATCCGATTACTTACTATTTTACTATCAGGTTCTTACTATCTTACTATCCTGGGCAAGGCATTTTTTCATGCCTCAGTTTCCTCATTTGTATTATGAGGATGTTGGATGCAATGTTGACTAAGCCTTACTTCCCCCCATCCCCACTTTCAGCTTTAAACCTATGATCTTATATTCCTGTGGATAAGGGTTGGAATTTGATGACCCTTAAACTACTTTCCAACGCTGAGATTTGATGACTCTATAACTTGGGAGTATAGGAGTTTAAGTAGGTATAATCTTTTCAATGAAACCGTTCCTGAACCCTATAGCTGCTACTACATTTCCTCTTCATTGTATATATAATCTTCATATTCCCGTTAACCAATCAATATTTATTGAGTACCTACTATGCGCTAAACATCAAGGACACAAAAATAGACAAGAGTCTTATATTTGTACTTGTTGCATAACTGGTTAGAATATAAGCTCCTTGAGGGCAGGGATTATTTAACTTTTGTCTTTGTATTTTTAGAACCTAGCATAGTGCCTGCTAAACAGCAGGTACTTAATAAATGTTTGTTCATAGACTGTTTGATTAAAAGAGGAAGAAATTGGGATGGATTAGGTGGTGCAGTGAATAGAGCACTGGCCCTGGACTCAGGAGGACCTGGGTTCAAATCCAGCCTCAGACACTTAACACTTACTAGCTGTGTGACCTTGAGCAAGTCACTTAACCCCAACTGCCCTGCCTTCCACCCTCAAAGAAAAAAGAGGTAGACGTAGAGAAGGTATAGAGGAGAGTGGGAAGATAAAATAAAATTATAACAATGAAATAGTAAACAGACCTATCATTTCCTTGATGAGGAAACTCCTTCTCACAATGCATGATGGCACCATTGTCACAATTTATAGTCTTAAAAAGTTGCCCAGAGAAGTTATGACTTGCCCCTTTTTTTCCAGACTGGTAAAATTCTACATTTTCCCTTGATTTATTATTATAACTCTCCTCCAATTTTCCCTACAGTGCTTTACCACAAAACCTTTAAAATACCTAAAGAAAGATTTTATTTGATTTTCAGGGAATACAACAAGAAAAGAGGAGAAAACCTAGCAATGATAAGCCTAAACTCCGAAAGAATGGTCCTAGTAGTTAGAAATGATTAAAGGAACCCAATGGGAGAAGTTCTATGGCCTACTAGAGGAAAAAGATAAGGGCTATAGTTTAGCCTGTTGACATGTTAAACCTACATAATGAGTCCTGCTGGGTTTTTCTAATTGATTATTTGTTGAGTGACTATTGAATATTATTAAGTAATTTACTATGTGCCCAGTACAGTGTCAAATCAAATAGTTTACCCAAATAATTTGTTTTCATTTCACTCATCTGCCCTTTCTTCAATCAAAAGTGGGGGGCTTCATGTAGAAATAGGTGTATGGAATAGGGTGGTAAGGAGAAGGAGGAGCCTGCTTAGTTTCAGAATGAAACTTCTAGACAAAGGCAAAAACAGATCATGTTGTGTGGGATGAAAGAGTTTAGAGTCTGAATCTGAGATCATAAAAGGTCTTTATTCTTTCTCATGAAAAAGGACACCCCCCCCATTTGCTCAAATGGCATCTTCCAGGGAGAGAGCAACAGGTAGAAGCAAACGCATGGCTATATAACCTTCTAATGCAGAAACCCAACCCCAACTGGCCTTCTGGAGCTAGAAATTATCTTAAAAATCATCTTTTGCTGTTGTTGAGTTGTGTCCGATTCTCTGTGACCCCATTTGGGGTTTTCTTGGCAATGATACTGGAGTGGTTTGCATTTCCTTCTCCAACTCATCTAATATGACAAAACTAAGGCAAAAGGAGTTAAATGACTTGCCCAGGGTCACAAAGCTAGTAACTGTTTGAGGCCAGATTTGAACTCAGGAAGATAACTCTTCCTGACTCCGTGCCCAGGCCTCCATCCACTCTACTACCCAGCTGCCAGAGGTCAGCTAGCAAAACCCAAATATTTGCAGGTGAGGAAGATTAGGCCCAGAGATGTTATATTGTAGAGTCAGGACTACTGTGGTACCTGTATACTACAGGTCTTCATATTACAAAAACACCATTAATAAAATGGGGATGGGAGGCTTTAAATAAGAATAAGAGACCAACTAGCCACATAAGATGTGAACTTCTAGTATAATGTAAATTCCTCAGGCTAGGGATTTGTTCATTCTTGTCTTTATCTCTCCCACCAGGCCCATAGAAGATACATAAGTGTAGATTGATTAATTTCCTAGCTATTATAGGTATTTTATTAACCCTTTCCCATGACTCCATTTAATTTGGTTTCAATAAATGACCACAAACCCTTTAATTAGGGATCATGTCTAATCTGATGTTCCATATAATGCTTCCACCACTGGCTGTTGTTGTCTAATCAATTTATAATAATTCTGATCAAAATAAATTGATTCAAAGTCAACGTCCCCAAACACGTCATTTTATTTGGCACGAGAATGTAGAACAATATGAAAAGCATTGCAAGAAACGTTGACATCATTTTCTGGCTAGAATATGAGACACGTAATTCCAAATAGTAAGAACATTTTATTCCAGCAGTATAAGTGAATGGATTTTAACATGTACTCATCATTGATGGGCCTCTGAGATCATGTTTAAAAATAAGTAGCAAAATAATCACACATCAAAACAAATCCAGAAGGCAAAAAAGAAACCTCTTAAATTAAAAAGAAATAAAGAAATCCCAGTCACAACAATGCTTCCAAAGCACAACAAATTTGAACTTAAACTATGGAAGAAAGAAACTTCTCAGAATGAAAACATTCTTTGCAAACATCCACCTTTTTCTCATCTCCTATAATCAAAATCTGGAAGTTTTCATAACCCATGACAGCTGATCTTGATAGGTGTGATGACAGAAATACAGAGAAGGAAATTATAAGGTAACTTTTCAGAGGAAATATTGATCCAGTGGAGTATTCCAAACAGCTTCTTCCATCGAGCTATACACAGATGAGTTCTAAAACTTTGGAAACCTAATACTAGAGCAACAAAATGTATCATCCTAGAACTAGGATTTATCTCAAGTATACAAAAAAAATTTTAACACTTTTTTAATAAAGGGGTGAAATTATTGGAGATAAAATGCAGTGATAACAATAGAGGTTTATATAACAAAGCAATGCATCTAAATTGTTTTTGGAGGGGGGAGGGTAGGGCATTTGGGATTAAGTGACTTGTCCAAGGTCACACAGCTATTAAGGTTTGAACTCAGGTCCTCCTAACTCCAGGGCCAGTGCTCTATTCACTGCACCACCTAGCTGCCCCTATATCTAAATTTTTTAAAAGGATTGGGAGAAAGATAAATATAGTCCATAAAAACCTAACACCCATACACTGTAAGGAACTGGAACTAATTTAAAAGAGTAAAATCCCATTCCACAATTAAATATATAGTCAACAAGAATATGAATGAATGTAACACCCACTCCTGTCCAGGCAGAGTAGAGAAAGGACAGCTATGTGCAGTGTGTATGGAGATGTGATTCCTAATTATCTGAACATTCAGCATAATAATGTATATCTGCTCTAAGAGACTAAAATCAAGTAGACCTGTAGCGGTCTAGGAGTGCTAGGAACCATGAAATCCAAAAGTACAGAACAAGAGCCTGCCTTGAAAGAATTTGATCACTCAAACCTTCTCTCGGTCCACGTAGCAAGTTTATTAAGACACTGACTGGGATGGGCGAGATTCCTACCAAGTCTGTGCTATTTGTGACCCAATACAAGCAGCATGATATTAAGAATTTGAGCATTGGATGAGAATAAGATTGATATTTTATACAGAAAGACTGTGGGGAGATGTAGATGAGATCTAGGAGTGTCAAGTAGCCTGCAGAGGTAGCCTTCATTAAGGATTAGGCTGGGTGAGGGCCACAATGAAAAGGCAGTTCAAATCATTATTGACTGGCATGGGTGATACCTTGGGTGAACCTGGGTTCCTGAAATTTGTGTTCAAGGACTAAGGGTCTTTGCTTTTGGGGGATCTATCAGACCCAGCCACTTTTCCAAAACATACTTAGAAGAAGAAGCAATTAACCAGTGACCTCTTGAGTTTCAGATTACATAATTTCTGAATGTTTGCTAGGGAAATAGGAGCATAAGATCTGTCTCTATACATTTTCTCCTCCCACTAGATTGTAAACTCCTTGAGGGCAGGGACTATTTTTTTGTATTCCCAGTGCTTAGTACAGTGTCTGGTACACAATGGGCACTTAAAAATGCTTATAGATTGGTGAGATGTTTATTGATTAATGTTTATTCATGCTCCAAATTCAAATAACTTATAGACGCGAACAAATAACAGAACTAAGCAACCTGTGCCCACCTTTGATTGGAAAATCATGGAGATTTAATTAAAGTGAATTACTTTGAGTGAGTTTAAATTCAATTTAATTTTTGGCTCCATTATTAATTGCTACAAATATACTTTTTTAATCTCTTCAAGTGTGAATTACTTAATTCACCTTAATCTCTAGATTGAAAGCCAACATCTGAAATTGGTAAAAATTGAGCTCTGAGAAGCTACACCCCCACCTCTCCCAGTTGAGTTTGTCTGCTCCTCCATTTCTTTTTATGACATATTGATACTTCAGGCCTAGTATTTTATGTCAGCTTTGCTCCTCAGGTAGTTGAAATTGGCAAGCTGTCCTCAAGGATCTCATAAGGTTATGATTATATACATTTATAGAAAGGGAAGTTAACCTCTTAGTCACAGAGAAGGGTGCAGGGCCAGGTATTCTAGCAATGATCCATGACAGGTCGCTGATTAGGTATAAAAGGAATATTTTATCAAACTGCAAAAAAGACTTGAATGGGTAGACTCAAAAGATTTCTTTGGACACAATTTTAGTCTCCCTTACCCTTCATTAATATCTCCTATACAATACACATATAGTAAATGGGAAGTAATTACTTTTCTGAAACTAGATAAATTTGATAGAATATCAATCTTATTAGTCTAGAGGTAACTTGGAATGATAGCATGCATTTTAGAGAATGAACATTGGTGTCAGACTCTACACCAACACTGGGAGTTCCCTACACTAAAAAATCAGAAGACTAGTTGTTATTTTTTTAAATTACTCAAGAATCACAGAATCTCAGAGTTGAAAGGGACCTCTTAAGGACAAAACATCTTGCCTCCATAGTATCTCTTAACACCATGTCATCCAGACTTGGCTTGAACACTTTTTGCCAGAGACAATAAATACACTACCTCCTATTAAAATTGTAAACTCCTTGAAGGCAGGGACTGTCTTATACCTTTTTTTTTTAAGAACCACCACAATGACTAGTACTTAGTAAGTGCTTAGTAAATGTTGATTGATTGTAGGAATTACCTCCAAAGATAGCCTGGTCCATTTAGTGACAACTGAAGGTTAGGCATTTTTCCTTCCATCAAATTTAAATTTTCCTCTTTTCAATTTCTACCCTGGTCCCTCAATTCTCAATCAATTAACAAGCACTCATTAAATGCTTACTACCTGTTTGACACTAAGCTAAGCAGTGAGAACATAAATGGGAGCCAAAAGAAAGACAATTCTGCCCTCAAGGAGCTATTTTAGTGCTGGAAGACAAAAAGCAGCTTAGAGTAGGAAGAAGGGAAGAGCAGTGCAGCCTGGAGAGGGATTCTGTCCAATGGAGGCCCATAACTCTACCTTCTCAGACACAATCACCTCTCACCTACCACCAAAGGCTGCTTCTGATTTTAGAATTTTTCATCCAGCCTTCCCTTTCTTCATGAAACTTTAAGTAGAAGTTAGTTCATAACACACTGTTGATCCCTTCTTTACTCTTGTGAATTTCCAACGTCACTGCAGTCATGCACTTAGTCCTATATATAAGCTAAATATACAATGGAGTTTCACAATCACACTAGCTTCACAATCCAGGAATGGGGCTCTCAAATAAGGGGGCATGACAATCAAGGAATACTCAGTACTACCTGTGCAAATTTCTGCTGTGTCTACAATAGTGCAAATCAAACATTAAACACTTCATAAATATTAACCATTAATGGGAATTCATCTCTGGATTCTCATTCTTTTCACAGAGCTGAGTTCATGCAAAACTCTATCTCACTAGCCCATACCAGTGTATTTACTTTGTCAAAGCAGCTAGAGGATCTAGATTAATTCCAACAAAGATTTTCATGAAATAACATAGTAAGAAAAGTAGCATTTAAATATTACCCTTAAAAATCTAGGGAACACACTCCTATACATAGACAAATGATAGGTAAAATAATTTTACATACATCAAGAATACATATGGAAAGGCACACACATAGGGCACATGTATGCCCCTCCTTGCCATGGTGGGGCTGCCCACATGTAAGGAAAAAGAGTAACAAAAGCCAATGAAATAATTCAAACAGATGGACTAAGAATTGATGGGATGACCAGACCCAAAGATTCATTATTAATTGTTCAAGATCAACAGAGTAGGAGGACTGCAGTGAAGTAACCCCAATATCTCTCCTTAGCTCCATGCTATGTAATGGTTTTTTTAAATCAATGACTCATAAAATCATAGATGGTATACTCAGCAAGTGTTCAGATGACACAAAATTGGGAGAGATGAGAGAAATAATTATTTTTCTCCTGTATTAATAACTAATTATTGAATTAGGACCGAGGTTTCTTCCTTTTCTACTTCCTCATCCAGAAATCAACTAGTGTGGGGAATCTTGGGTAAAGACTTACGCAGGTTAAAATCCAATCAAAGATAGTAAAAGAAATTCTAAGTTTAGGAGAATGGGTGAATTCCTGCTCATTGTGTTTACTCAGATGTGGGGAAAATGTGGATTCTCCCTTTCGTCAGACAACTGATATGGAAATTAATAAGTCTCTTTGACTAAGACTTGAATGATCCAAGTCATGTGTCCCCAAGATGCTCATTAGAATAAGCCCACATCTCATTATAATATTCATTTTCTCATTAATTGTTAACCAATTAGAATTGATTGTCACTCTCAGGCCCATCCACTTTCTGAAGGGCATAAAAATTGTGAACTTTCCACTGTGGGGGTGTTTGGCATTCAAGACTACTATTGTAAGGTCTGGAATTACCCTGGGTGAGGAACCCCTACCTCCCCCATTACTGCAGGGTGTTTGATACCAAAGGAAGAAGCTCCAAATTGATTGTTGGAGTTTAATCAATCATTATAAATACAAACGGGGGCAATCTGGGGCAGCTGCCAGACAATTCAATAGATCCCTGTGAAGACTCCCCAAAATCCCGAGAAATCAGACAAAGGGAGGAAGAGCCGTAAGGTAATTCACTGTAGATTGGTGGAAATTTGCGGGTTTTCTACTTAATGTTTTGGCTAATATTTTAGTTTATACTTAGTGTTGAACCAAGTTCCCAGACATCCAAGTGTTTACTCAGCACTGTTGGGTAAATGCTTGCACACTCAAGGTTAGATATCAATCATCTACCAGTCATGTGTCAGACACAGTATCTAAGTTATGACTCAGTACCTAAGCTATGATTTCCACCTTTCACAAGTTAATGGTTTTTTACTTCTTACTGTGTTTTATAGCTTTTCTCCAAAAGAGACCCCACAACCACTGACATCTTTCATTAATAAAATGCTAACATTATTAATAAAATGACCAATTACCCAGAAACTATGTCTCTTAAACTTTTTAAATGTCACAATAGTTAATATCTTGGATGACAGTCGGGATCCAAAGAGATGTTGATAGGCTATAAGAGCGGGTTCAATCTAATAAGATGAAATCCAGAAAGAATAAACATGAAGTCTTTCACTTGGGTACAACAAAATCAATTTCACAAGTATTAGACATAGAAGTCATAGATTAAATAGTGATTATTCTTTTAAAAAAAGATTTGGGGGTTTTAGTGAACTGAGAGCTCAAAATGAGGTAGCAGTGTGATGTGGCAGTTAAAAAAAAAGTCCATGAGATCTTGGTCTACATTAATAAAGTATGACTTCCAAAGATAGGATGGTGATGGTCCCACTGTATTGTGCTCTCATCAGAGTTTATCTGGAGTGTTCTGCTCAGTTCAACATACCATGATTTAAGAAGAACATTACAAGCTTAAGAATGTGCAGAGATGGGCAATCATGATGGCAAAGGATTTTGAATCCATGCTTTATGAGGATGAGTTAAATGAACAGAGAAAACCTAGAGAAAAGAAGAGCCAAGAGAAACATGATAACATTTCAAATATTTGAAGAACTGTCACGTGGAGGAAGAATCTAATCTAGCTTGTTCAGTTTGGTCTTAGAAGGCATAAACAGGAACAATGGACAAAAGTTGCAGAGACTAATTTAGATTTGAGCTCAGGAAAAACTTTCTAAAAATCCCAGCTGTCCCAAAGTGAATGGATTACCTTAAGAGGTACCTTTTCTTGGTTTGTCTTCAAACAGAGGCTGACCAACTTGTTAGGCATAACGGGTGGGAATTCCTTTAGACTTGGGGTAAACTATATGGTTGTTGAGGTTCCTTCCAACTCTTAAATTCTGTCATTCTGTAATGCAACTCACAACTCTGATGGTGCAGGGCCAGAGATGTCTTCTAGCGATATCATCAGTTTCTGCTGAGTTTGCTCCCTACGGTTTTCATGTGGCATCTCAGGTGTGTAAGCTCAACTGGTCATATGTTCAAATGTAGCCTCTGTCAAACTGGTGGGCATAGAGTTCCTAGAAGAAATGTAGTTTCTGCCAGGCATTATTCCTTGCTGATGTCACGAGACCAGTTCTTGAATTCCACTGATACCATGATCATTACTAGGGTATTGTTCCACTGGGCATAAGATTGTAAAGTTTATCTCTGATTTCAACTTTTTTTTCTTTTTGGAGGGGGGAATGCAGGGTAATTGGGGTTAAGTGACTTGCCCAAGGTCACACAGCTATTAAGATTTGAACTCAGGTCTTCCTGATTCCAGGGCCAGTGCTCTGTTCACTGTGCCACCTACCCACCCCTGTTTTCAACTTCTGAATTCACCTGGAGTTCTCAGTTAAGATCTTATCTCTTTTTTGTAAAGGGAAAAGTGTGCTCTGCCCTCTCTTTTAGTATAAAGTTTAAGCTACAGATCTTTAAGAAAGGCAGAAGTCTAACACACTCAGTCTTTGGACTAGAGAGAAACCTTTGTTGACTTTTCCTCTCACAAAGAAAAACTATTTGTTGTCAGGGCTTTTGACTGAAATAAGTGTTTCCTCTCCAAAAGGAGATTTCTTGGCCCTGGCACAAAGGTCATTGGAACACAGAATGGTCCCATCAAACCAGAGCAAGCAGGTTTAAATCTTTTTTTTTTGCTTCCACTTCCTGTTTACTTAGGGCTGAGTGTGTATCAGAAATCTCACTCTGACTTATAGTTAGAAAATGTTTGTTGCTCCCTATTAAATGTCCAATTGTTGTAGTATACCCAGTCAAATATCAATTTTACAACAGGGGCTTTTTTCAGTCTGAAGTCACTCAGTTTTTCAATCCAAAAATGATTTTGAATTTCCATAGAAATGAATTGGAAGATAACGGCACAGGAACAAATATCAAGCACAGGGGAGCAAAAAATTTTCTTCTCTTGCTTGCCTGTCAGCTTGCCTTTATTTTGCAGCCATGGTTAAGAAAAAAGCTACTTGATACTTGAAAGGAAATGGAATGATTTAATTAAATGATTAGAAGTGGCCAGAAAGGTGGATGCTTTATAGAAAAAAGACAAAATTGGTAAGGTAAAAATAATAAAAATCCAGGAATATTGATACAATACAAAAATACTTATTAAGAACCTACCATATGGAGAGCACTCTCCTAGGCACTGGGAAAGATACAAGGTTTGAAAAAGACAAGAAGCTTATAGGTCTGCTATAAAATATTAACCCAAGTGGATATAATATGTAACAATTATATCTCTTTCGTCTCCTGGATACTATCTTCTCTGTAGGTTTTCATTACATTGTTCTATGTTCTGCTACTTCCTGTCTTCAATCTCCTTTGCTTGATTATTATTCATGTCCCATTAAATGTGGACATACCCCAATTGTAAGTGTATTAGAGTTATAAAACCAAGTGTTGTGTCAGAAGGAGGTCATTGCCAACGAGATGATGAGAGAAAGATTTCTGAAAGAGGGGGCACTTGAGTATGCAAAATATTGTACTGTCTTTGGAAATTGTGTAGATATTGAAAATCCAAAAAGAATTAGTAAGATATACGCATATTGGGGTGGCTAGGTGGTACAGTGAATAGAGCACTAGCCCTGGAGTCAGGAGGACCTGAGTTCAAATCTGACCTCGGACACTTAACACAAAAACTAGCCATGTGACCTTGGGCAAGTCACTTAACCCCAACTGCCCTCCAAAAAAAAAGCAAAAAATAAAGATATAAGCATATCAAATGTATAGAAAAATATAAGTACTTTTAATAACAAGCCTTTGGGGACCAAGTGCAAATTCAACCTTATTTCAAATCCCCATAATGACCTAACACTGTAACTTCCATAACTCTTCAAAAATACCTTCAATAACATCTCTAAGATAGGGTTAACCAGGCTCTTTACCATTACCTCATGTTAAGCTAAAAGTTCCATAAAATTCAAGCTATTTCTCTCATGAACTATATCTCCCCATTCCTGTACTCGTGAAGTTGACTTCTTGAGCCTAAATGTAGGATTATACATGTATTCATATCAACTTAATCTTATTTTGTCTGTCTCATCATTCTAGCCTGTCAAGATTTTAAAAATCTGAATTCTGTCATTCAACATTCTAGCTACCTGTGCAAGCTTCATAACAATCTATAAATTTGACAAGAATGACATTTACGCTGTCATCTAGAGCGCTGAGAGAAATGTTGAATAGCGGTGTCAAGGATAGTTACCTAGAGCAATTCACTAGAGAAGTCCCTCTAAGTTGAGTTCAAGCCATCAGTGGCTACTCTTTGGATCTGTTCATTTAACCAACTCCAAAGCCACATAACTATATTATTATCTAGCCTACATCTCTGCATCTTGTTTACAAGAATAGCATGAGAGACTGTCAAGTGCTTTGCTGAAGTCTAGGCATATTATGCCTACAGAGTCCCTTGACTTGCCAGCTAATTTGTTCTTTCAAAAAAGGAAATGAGGTTTGTCTGGCATAACCTGTTCTTGATGAAACCATTCTGGGTTTTAGTGATCACTATTTCACTTTCTAACAATTCACAAGCCATGGCTTTGATGTTATCTTCTAAAAATCTGTCAGACTAGAAATCTAGTTCAGTCTCTTACACTTTGCAAGCAATGCTCTGAAAACTATGTCATATTGTTCCTCCTCTCCCCAAACCCTTCTGGAGAATCAACAGGCTGTGCTAAATTTGGGACTCTGAATTTTATATATTATTGATTATTCTGCTTTGCAGATAGTCTTCATTCTCAAGAGTTGTCTTGAAGGCTTTGCTTCTTAATTACTGTCTAAGAAACAATTACTTTAAGATTTTGATGGAGTTGTATTCTCCTTAATGCGGGGTACCCTTCCTTTTCATGATCATGACCTATCCATGCCATCTCATCCTACACAACTCTTGGTCAAGTCCTCTCATAAATTCTCTACAGGGTAGTCCTGCCAATTTGCTGGGGGAACATCAATTTAGATTTCTTGAAAATGAATAGATATAAATGGTGCATAAAGACTAACCCTTGACTATCTCTTGTCCTATCTAGCCAGTGTTTACTCATACAGCTCTCTGATACTAATGTCCTTTATACAGTTTCTCTTATACATTTATTCATTTGTCATTCATATTCCACCAGGCTATTCATGCCCAACATTTCACTCTGGGTGATCCAAAATTTTACTTCCCCAGAGACTTAAATATACAGCACTTTATCACCACTCCATAAGTATAATGAGGTTATATTATAAAAGTATATTTAAAATATAAATACTTGTTTGAAGAAGGTTGGAGTCATTAAAAGCACTACATAGATTTCCAAACCTCCCAAGAGAGGTAGTAGCCTCTCTTCTCCAGTTTCAATTCTAAGCCCAGTTCACTATCCATCTTGTATCTGTCCAAAATAGATTTGCTCTATTTCATGTCTGTCTAACCAGAGCCTACAACCTAGAAAAGAATGAACAATCATATACTTGCTTTCTCCTGTGTGGATAGCTAGGGTTGCATGATTATGGATCTCATTTCAGAGTATCTGAAATGTTCTGGAGTGTGATGAAATCAACACATTATTCAAAAACAGCATTATCTGGAGGCCCTCACTACCTTTAGAGAATCCTTGCTCTCTCTGGACTCCTCACTGTTCTGCCTCCACAGAAGTAGCAAATACCTTTGGCAAGCATGTTTCCCCATTTCATGCCTCAGTCGGTATTAATAATCAGAGGGTCCCTGCATTTTTCTAGGACTTTTGTGTGATTTTTGATAAATGCATGAAAGACACTTTGTTGGATTGCTCTAAGACAGTGTTTTATTTTACCAAATTAAATGCTGCTGTTTTTTAATTCAACAGTGGGATTTTGTAGTCTCTCAGGGTTTGTATAAGAATAACAATGTAAATAAAGGTGATCTGTTACAAAATATCTTTTATAAAAGCCTGTCTTTTCCCTTCTTATGTCATCATCAAGAATTCATACCTTCACTGTGTGTGTAGATTACATTCATAAGGATTTTCTAGTGATGCAGCAAGAGGCAAATGGATGGTAATTGATATTTCTTCAACTGTTTTTTCCTAGTAATATCTGCAAGTTTTCCCCAAGTCTATCAAATGTTCTCCTCTCAAATATCTTGAGAATCAAAGCCTCAAAGTTGTCAAAACTACATCACTTCCAACTGATCCAACCATTCTCGAGAGTAATTTGGATCTACACTCCAAGGGCTATAAAATTGTACATATTCTTTGATCCAGCACTACCACTACTAGGTCTGCATCTCAGAGATAAAAAAAAAGGGGGGGGGAATGACCTATATGTGCAAAAAAATTCATAGCAGTTCTTTTTGTAATGACAAAGAATTGGAAAATGAGGGAATGCCCACAATTGGGGAATGGCTGGACAAGCTGGGGTATGTGATTATAATAGAATACTATTGGGCTATAAGAAATGACAAGCAGGATGATTTCAGAAAAACCTGGAAAGACTTACACAAACTGATTCAAAGAGAAGGAAGCAGAACCCGAAAAGCATCTTACACTAAGTAACAGTAATATTGTAGGATGATCAACTGTGAATGACTTAGCTACTCTCAGCAATACAATGATGCAAGACAATTCCAAAAGACTATGCTATCCACATCCAGAGAAAGAACTGAATGCAGATCAAAGCATACTATTTTTTCATTTTATTTTTATGGGTTTTTTTTTCGCTTGTGTCTTCTTTCAGAACATGACTAATATGGAAATATGTTTTGCATGATTCCATATGTGTAGCTATAATGGGAATTTGAAGATCTTCCCTGCCCCTTGATAGACCTAGGGGAGAATTTGAAGACCTACCCTGCTGTGAAGATAAACTCTGACCCCTACAGTCCACAGAAAGAGTCCTTGCTGCGAAGATAATCAATGCCCCCTGATAGGCTGAATGTAGTCACATGGAGCCTGTGGTGGGAGGAGTTTGCTGATAAGCAGAGCACACAGGAAGCTGGTTAAGACAGTTGGAGACAGAGGAGCTCAGGTAAGGAGACAGAGAATTTTGTGAGTAAATATTGATCTTGAATTGGATTGTGGGAATGCTGAAGGATGCTGTGACTCAGCATTATTATGGCTTTTGAATATCTTTGATACTATGATGGAATCAGCTTACTGGTTTGGGGATTGAGTTTTCTGGTGTCTAAATCCTTCAGTTCTATCCTCTATCTGGAGAGTTTGGTATATTTTGTGATCGAACACTATGCAATACTTATAGTCATGGTCTTTATCATGATCATGGGCACCGTAAATATTGCATTGGCGCTATAATAACCTATATCAAATTGCTTTCCATCTCAGGGAGAGGGAAGGGGGAAAAGGAAAGAGAGAGTTTGAAACTCAAAGTTTTAAAAAATGAATGATAAAAATTGCTTTTACATATAATTGAGGAAAATTTTTTTTTCTGAAACTACATCACTTCCAACACTTAGCTTCTCGGTATATATTTGATCTAATCTTGCTGATCTTCCCAACTGAGTTTTCTTTAGTGTAATTTCTATTTCCTCTCACTCTTTATCAGGAACTATAATGTTAGAGTCCATTGTCATCGAGAGAGAAAAGATTGGTGAATTGAAATTTTATTTTTCATTTTTCATCTTTTTTTATCCTCCTTGTTGTTTCAACCTTAAATGCTTTGGGAATAATTTATCTTAAATGGTCTCTCATCAAAGACCATCCTTTCTATACTTCTGTTAGATGAAGCACTATTGAACAAGATTTACCATCCTTCTCCTCTGTAAGATTTTATAAATTAGGTTATACAATAAACCAGTGTTTATTGGCTCTTGGCTGTCAGTATCTTTCTAATTAGCTAGAAGACCAAGTGGTTGTTTTCAGACAAAGTTTCTAGGTTCTTTTTGTCTCTTCATTGTAGTGATTGATTTACGTTGGTTGAATTTCTTTAAGAAATGGTGGTAGTTTATGTTGATATCTGTTATTTTATTCATTTCCCATTTGGGGACAAAACTAATTTTGTTTTAAGAGCTCAGGTTAAAATTACCTTAATCATATGCCATATTGAAAATATTTATTTTTATTTCTTCTAATTTGGTATTTTGATCTTTGCCTTAACAAATCAATGGTCTATCTAAATATATAGACAGGTGATTCACAAATGATCATTATATCAGTAATTAGTCATTTTCTGTCTGTTGAAATAAAAATGTATTTTCTTTTTGCTATTGTATTTGGTGCTTGCCATATTCATTATTTCACAGATCTTAATGAAAGCACTCCTTATGTGACAAAGGTATAATTAAGCCAGATAATTTTAACTTTTTTTTTTAGGTTTATCAGTGACCTTTCACATTATTTTCTTAACAATGAAACAAGTGACCTATAGACATGCTACCTATAGACATAACATTTCCTGACTGATAGATTCTGCACCAATCATAGCCTAAACTAAAGTAGCTTCTGGTCCTTCTAATCCTACTGTTGAACTTAGGTCTGGTGGAAAATACCAGATTCTTCTTTTTCCATACCTCATTCTACCTACTTCTCCTCCAGAGGGTGTTAACAATCTACTCAGATTTCTCATTGTGGCAAATATAAGTTCTCAAAGTCTGTGCCAATAGAAAATAACCTCTATAAAACTGGAATTTTCTATAAAACAGTTCTATAAAACTGAAAAGGCTTCCGGTATACTTTCAGTGAAAGCCTGGGCCTGCTGCTGTAAAATTAACTAGCTAAATAAATCTCCAGTAAGTGGGGCCCTTACCTCATGGTAGTGGTAGAGATGGATTCCTTGGCCATAGAAACCCATTAAAAAAGAAAAAGAAAAACTAGCTTTCAGTCCTGTGCATATGCTTTCCACTTCTACAGTGAGGGTGATAGAGAAGAAAACTCAAGCAATTTTAGATCATCCATAATCATTAATTTAACTGGACAAGATCTTTGTCCAGTGGCCAGTGAAATTATATACAATTAATGCACCCTCAAAACAAACAAAACCAAGAGACAAAAGTATGTCCTGTCTAAATGAAGGAGGGATCATAGGTTCTCCTTGGCAAAGTATACAAGGAAGTTGCTAGATCTGGCATCATGATGTGCCCAAAGACAATAAGAAACATGACTTAATGACCAACTTGATCACTTCATCTTTGAGCATAATCAAAATGACCCACCTTAAAGACAGTTGTCACAAGTGTCAATATCTGTTGCAGGGGATGAAGTAAAAAACATTTACAAAGAATATGACAGGGACCTCAAACCCAAATTAATGAATAATTTTCCCTTCAAACACTTCCCTGTGGAGGTAATCACAGAGAAAGATGGTAGTAAATATGTTAGAAAAGATGGTTCAGGCTTAAGAGACAAGCCAAAGACATGTCCTCAAAAGCGTCATACATGCGTGTGTTTGTGCACCCATGTGCACAGTATCCCAAAAGCACCAGAATAGTTTTAAGTTTTACTAACTCAGAATATACAAACATGCATATATATGCATATATATGTATCAGGAATATTTTCTGTAAGAAAAGCATTGGAAAGTGCTAGATATGTGAAGTGGCAAATATCACACATGAAAAACGGGATTATCTTAGACAGGAAATAACTGTTGATAGAGAAGTTGTTTTAGAGTTACCAATAATTCTCTATGTGTGTGTGTATGTGTTTGTAGTCATACTGCCAAGAATTTTTTTATAAATAGTATTTTATTTTTCCAATTACATGTAAAGATAGTTTTCAACTTTAATTTTTTATAAGATTTTGAGTTCCAAATTTGTCTCCCCTCTCCAAGACAGAAAGCAGTCTGATATAGGTTATACATGTACAGGCATGTTAAATGTATTTCCCCATTAGTTGTGTTGTAAAAAAAAGAAACAGAACAAAAAGGGAAAACATGAAGGAAAAAAAACCCTAAAATGAAAATAGCATGCTTCGATCTGTATTCAGACTCCATTAGTTCTTTCTTTGGATGTGGATAGCATTTTCCATCATGAGTCTTTTGGAATTGTCTTAGATCACCATATTGCTAAGAAGAGCTAAGTCTGTCAAAGTTGTTCATCACATAATGTTGCTATTACTGTTTCTGGTTCTGCTTATTTTATTCAGCATCAGTTCATGTAAGTCTTTTCAGGTTTTCCTGAAATTGATCTGCTTATCATTGCTGATAGAACAATAGTATTTCATTACATTCATATACCACAATTTGTTCAGCCATCCTCCAATTGATAGATATTTCCTCAATTTCCAATTCTTTGCCACCCCAAAAAAAGTACACGTAGGTCTTTTCCCCTCTCAGTCTGTCGACAAACTAAAGTAGATATCAATGTGAACCTCAAATTAAAAGGAAGGAAAAAGAGTAGAAAACCGTATATACAATTGAGGCAGCTTTAATCTGAGGCATCAATGCCCAAAAAAGAGAACTGGAAAAAGACAAACATACTGACGTTGTTCACCACTTTTTCCAAATGTTTCAGTGATGTAAAGCAGTTCCCCAAAGAGGCTATCCAGAACCCCCAAACTGCCATAGCCAGCAAACACTGTTCTCTGCTTGCCAGGCGGGGAAGTACAGAAGCCAAAGGCAGCATCGTTTTAGAACACAAATGATTTGTAAAATACCAAAATAAGGAGGAGGTGGGAAATGATGAGCAGCATCAACTCAGAAGAGGGACTTTGGAATATCAGAGAGTTAGCCTCAAAACCAGGGAGAGCTCTATTCAATATTTCTGACACATATTCACTTACAGTGTGAATCTGGATAAATCATTTAGCTCCTCCTTTCTCTAGGCAAGATTATTAATTTTTTTCTTAGCAAAGGGACTGACCTGCATTGAAAGATGGAGTTTTCCCACCTAGAAGCCCTCCATACCAATTAAATCACAGATCTAGCTAGCTGGGTATAGCAATGGATAGAGTACTGGACTTGGAGTCAGGAAAACATGGATTCAAATCCTGCCTTGGATACTTACTGGCTGTGTGACCCTGGACAAATTACTTAACTTCAGTCAGCCTTAGTTTATCTATCTATAAAATGAGGATAATAGCAGTACCTACTTCAGAGGGGTGCTATGAGGATCAAATATATGCAAAGCATTTAACAAATCTTAAAGCCTACGTAAATACTAGTTATTAGGAAAAGCAGAGGAGTTTAAAAAAAACAATCAGTAAGAAGTTTAACAAAAGGGAAAACTAGATGGTGCAGTGAATAGAGCACTAGCCCTGGCATCAGGAGAACCTGAGTTCAAATCCAGCCTCAGACACTTGACACGCTTACTAGCCGTGTGACCTTGAGCAAGTCACTTAACCCCAATTGCCCTGCCTTCGCCCCTCCAAAAAAAAGAAAAGTTTAATAAAAGAGCCTACTAATCCAAATCCTAGCACCCTTCACCACTTGCAGACCTTCTGGGATGTTTTCTGAAGCAAAAGCAAAAGGCAGCAATAACAAAATTATTCAAATTACATAGGAATGGTTGTTAATTGATGTGGGCATGAGTCTTCCAGGGACTGCAGACTCTTAAATTGCCTGGCCGATGCCAAGAGGAAAGCCTTGAGCAATGGCCGGGCAATTTAAGTGAGGATCAGAGGCCTTATGGAGGTGCTTAGGGCTTTTTTCCTTGGATTCTACATAAGAATAGACAATCAGATTCTATAATTATAAAGTTGATGTAACTTTCCAGAATTTGTGTTCCATTGGCATAACTTTTAAGAACCCAGAATCATCACCACACTACAGTAAGACATCAGAGGAGAACTTCACTGCAAGAATATTGATCTAAATGGATTGACTTGAATTCTCTATACCATAATTTCAGCATTGTGAAAAATTTCCTCCATCAACACTGATCACAATGGGCCTATGACTTAGTACATAAGTCCCAGATGGTTGCTTGAGACATCAATAAGTGTAAGAGGTGAGATGTGAATCTAGGTCTTTCTGATTGCAAGTTCATCACTACATCTACTGCCATGTTGTTTCTGTACTCTGTATTTGCTTGTGGAATATAAAAATGAGTCCTCTCTCTTGGAAATGCTAAGTCTTAACTTAATTCTGTTTTGAACAGCCAAATTGATATGCGAATCATAACCATATCTATCCTTACAGGAAAAAAATCTTTGTGGTAAATATCTGATAGTAGTCTGACGTTCATCATTCATAAATAGCTAACAAAAATTACAAGACATACCCATTCTAATGAGTAATGGCTAAAGGATATGAAAACACAATTCATGAAGAAAGAAAAACAAAAAATTAATAATCACAAGAAATTGTGTGAATTCTTTAAAAATATGAAATTTAAGACAACTTTCAGGTATCACAACACAACAGTAAAATGAAATGATAAAATTCACTGTTGATGGGCGTGTAAGAAGATAGAAACACTAGTGTCGCTGAGGAAGCTGAACTTTTTTGGAGAGTAATCTGGCAATACACTAGAGCAGTGGTTCTCAACCTTTCTAATGCCACAACCCTTTAATACTTGAATGTGGGCGTATCTGCATGTGGGAGGACTCGCCTGGAGATGGAGAAGCAGTGTCTTGGTTCCTAAGACCATCAGAAATATGTATTTTTCTAATGGGCTTAGGCAACCCCTGTGAAAGGGTCACAACCCACAGGTTGAGAACTGCTGCACTATAGATTTCAAAACTTACCATGCACTTTAACTCAGTTATCCATTACAAGGCCTGCATACTAAAGACATTATTGAAAAAGGAAATGCCAACTGACTAGACAAAAATATACATAGTCACCCCAAAGTGGATATAACTTATGTATGCCATGAATGGGGAATGGTTAAATAAATTTGTGATATATAGTAATATAATGAAATATTATTGCCCTATGAAATAGGACAAGAATAAATAATATGGAAATATTAGAAGATATGTAGAAGAGGAGTAGAGAAAAAAGAATAAGACAATTTTCATATATATTGAATCTCCTCAATGTTTCTTTTAAACTTTGTCATATTTCAAACACGAATCCCTCTTACAGTAACCGCTACATAAGCTCACAAAGCTGCTGGAATAGTGGAATGCCCTATGTCCACTCTACACTGACCTCTGCTCTCCAATTCCCTTCCCTCTTGTCTTCTAACCTTTTGACTCTTGCTAAACATCAGCTGGGGATGATTTCACTTCATCTGCTCCCACACACAAGATGCTGACCACAGCTGAAAGAAAGCTCACAATCATGCTGACTAATACATTAATAAATTCATGTTATCCAACTTCAACTGGACCCTCACTGTAGTCAAGGTAGTCCTTTTATTCTTCCTTAATTGATTCTCTGTCCCAGAGAAGCTATTCCAAACCTTTTCTCCTCTCCCCAAGCCTCCCACATCTCCTCTTCCCTGTCTAGTTCAGCTGAGAATCTTGCCTCTTTACTGAACAAATTAAATTACATCTCCTCTCATCCTCTTCATTTCAAAACCCCCTGATACTGCCCTCCCACTTTCTCCTCTTTTTCCTGCCTCTGACAGAGGTGACTGCTCTCCTTGTCAAGGCCAGGCCCTGCACATATGCACCTGATGCCAATCTTCCCATCTTCTGTAGCAGGCTGCATTCTGAATCATTCTCTCTCTGTCTCTGTGTCTGTGTGTGTCTCTCTGTCTGTCTTTGTCTCTCCGTCTCTCCCTTTCTGCTCTTTTTCTCTCCCCCTTCCCTCCTTCCCTCTCTTTCTTCTTCATATTTATAATATATGTATTTTTATATGTTGCTATCTCCCTCATTAGAATGTAAGCCTCTGTATGAGTTGGGATTATTTCAGTCTTTATATTTGTATCCCCAACACCAAACACAGTACCTGGCACATTGTAAGAGCTGAATAAATATTTGTCGAGATGTATTTTTTAAGCCAAATGCAGAATTCTACATATATCCCTGTAAGGTTTCATCTTGTTTATCTCAACCCACAATTCCAAATTGTTAAGATCTTTGTGCACTCTAATTCTGGCATCCCACACATGACCTAATTAGCGAACCCTTCCAGTTTCATGCCACACATATATTTAATTAGTTTGCTACATGCATAACCTTTATCAGATTGCTTGCTGTCTTAGGGAGGTGATGGAAGAGAGGAGGGAATAAGGGAAAAAATTTGGAACTCATGAAAAAATGAATGTTGAAAACTATCTTTACAAGTAATTGGGAAAAACAAAATACCATTTATGTAAAAAAAAAAAAAGAAGCATGCTACTTATGCCTTCATCCAAGTCATTAGCCAACTAATGCTTACCACCTCTGTGACTTTGGGCAAGTTACTTGCTGAAACTCTCTAGGCCTTCTTCCTTGTCTGTAAAACTAGGGGGTGGGTCTAGCCAACCCCTGAATATCCTTCCAACTCTATGTGCATGATCCTATGAAATTAATGATTTCCTCCTGTTATGTTTCTCAGTGGATGAATACGAACAAAGAAGAAGGTAGATAGTGGGAGTAATCCAAGAATAATTCTAAGTATAGAGTCCTGTGGCCCAACACTATAGCCTAACACTGATTAAAATCACAACTTTTCGGTTCTAGTCATTCAAAAGTAGCCTACATCTTTCAGCCTTTTTCCAAAAGTATACCACAAAAGACTATTTAAAAATGCCTTTTTGCAATCCATTTATGTTATGACTATACATTCTTCCAAGTAGTAACTCTGATTTCTTTCTTTACAGTGCTTAGAGGTTTAGCATCTTAGCTTTTTCCATAACTTTCATTTCTTAAGTAGGAAGACTGTCCATTCACCAAGGCCCCAGAGGAACATGGGAAGGGAAAACAGCTTCGTTTTTCAAATGCTTTAACTGACTGCTTGACCTCCCCTAGAATAAACAGCAGAAGGAGCTCCCGATTTCCAACCACCTCTCCCTGCAACAGACATGGCATGGTATAGGACCATACCTGCTAGAATGTTAAGAGCTGGAAGGGACCTCAGAGATCCATTCACTGGTCACACCACCTCATTGTACAGATGAGAATATGGAGACCTAGACCTGTGACATTTGCTAAGTTAAGACTCAAACCAAAGTCTACCAACTTACACAAGTGGCAGGTGCTTAATTTATAGTCATTGAAAAATTGTAAAAGAAATCAACCTTGAGAGACTTAAGAACTGTGATCAATGTATGAACAATTGCATCTCTAGAAGACTGGTGACAGGTCTTAAGTCCCTCCAAGTACCCAGTGCTTGGGTGCTTTGACACTGCTGAAACTCCTGGCTTCTTCCAGTTAGAATAAATAGGCCTAGAGAGGAAGAAATCATAGTTAGGTGGCTTTCTCAAGATCACACAGTTGAAATTTGAGCCCAGGTCTGATTCCAAATGCCTTTTGCTTTCTATATTCTGGAAATTTCATAACCTATTATGGGAGATACCATAGAGGGATTCATTATTCAGGTATGGTACAAAATTTTGTTTTTAATATAGTAGAGCCACTGTGCATGAAATTGAAATTCTGGGGGTTTTCCCCCTCTGAATGACTTCATGTGTCTTTGTATAAATAAATGTCCATATTCATCCAAGTTGATGTTTTTCAAATTCTTAATGATAAAAAAGAAAAATTCAGAAAATGTCTGTTGCATTTAATAGAATTAAATCGAATTGAATTTCTACCATACTATTTTGTCCCTGTACTACCCAGGGCTTCCTAATCTTTCCCTTTCCAAGGGAATTCACCTTAGGAAAAATTTTGAACTTGTTTCTGTTTACCTATCCTCAATAATTCCTACTTTTTCCTTTCCCTATCCCACAAATGGGGGAAATTGATAGCAGGGGTATGTTAGCACAGATTGAAATTGGGCTAGGAAGAAATCAATATTTCAGAGAGAGTCTATCTATGTAGGAGAGAGCAGGGCAGCAGTAGTCAATCTGGCTGGAGGCAGAGATAGGATATGGAGAGGAGGGAGAATGGTGATTAGCTGCCAAAGACACCAGAGATCAAAGATTTATCATGGAGGGAACCTTGGGGTCATTTAGTCCAAATGCTTCATTTTATAGATAAGAAAATTAAGACCCTCAAAAGTTAAGTGATTTGCCCAAGGTCACTTTAGTCATTAATAAGTGTCAAGGCTGGGATTCGAACCTACCCACTCTGACACCAGATCCAGACACCATGGTGCCTCCTTAGTTGTTTATGAAGGGAACCTGTTTGATGAGAATTTGGAGAAAGGTATGGATCCCATAGAAAAGCACAGCATCATAGAATTTAAAACTGAGCCTTAACAATCATATTGTTATCTAAATTGATCGAATTGATCTAAATTAATCTAAATTGATCTAAATCGAAATTGATATCTAGAGATATCAAACATGTTGTGGTCAGCCTTTGGCCACGATACTCCTTAGCAGCCCACAAGTTTAAATGAAGTATTTAATAAAATAAATACAATGGAATAGAACAGAGAGAAAGTCAATATGTACCTCTCCATTCCTATCTGAGTGACACCATTGTAACCCCATTCATTGTACAGATGATGAAACCAAAGGCCAGAGATGTTAAATGATTTGTTCAAGGTCACACGGGGAGTAGCAAAACAGATCCTAATACAAAGGTAGAAAGAGAATGTTGCCATAGTGAGGAGACCCAGAAAAGCTGCCAGCTTGCCCTTCCCCCTCCACTGTTTTTAATCCTTTCTGGAGGTTTATTGAAGTTTCAGGCCAGTTTTACTGGAGGGACATGTTAAAAGCAGAAGACAAACAAAAAGAAGCTGGTTGTGTTTATCCCAGCCTCACAAAGCCTCAGTGGGAGGTGTTTTTATAATATGTGAAGTTGAGGGTTGGGAGGTGGGGCCGGGCCCCTGCTTGTACCCTGAGGTCTGAAAGAGCTGAAAGGAGTACACCTAATTCAAAACTAAAACCAAGAGATAGGAATACTGAAGTCTTAGCCTGACCTGGTGTAATTTTCATGCGTCAGGAAAGGCTATGGGACTGTTTTAACAACAGAGCTGAAGATACAGTGACAGTTCAGAAAGAATGGGAACACTTTCTTGACTTAGTTACAATAGCTACATCCAGTAAGGACAGGGTGCAGCCTCCATGATTGCAACTAAAAGGCCCTGAGTGGTGAAGAAAGGTGCCATGTAGCAAGGGATTGAAGAGTTTCAGCAGAGTAGGAAGCCTCATGGCAGCATCAAGGGAGGATGAAAAAGTGGAACCCCACTGGGCCACACCAAGGGAGTGTAGAGGTCAAAGCTCTACAGACTCTCACCTTAGAGAAGAGTTTTCACAAGTAAATGGGAGATTATACTCATTTGCTAATTATCCCATTGCTTGGTTTTCCCTTCTTTTTTTACCTTGCCTTCCTGTCCCCAATTAAATAGTCTGCTATTTGATTTATATTTTTACCTGGTCTAATGGTACAGAATGCATCAGATGGGGGCACAATCTAAATATTATCTCCAAGTACTTGCAGGATTCCAGAGGTGATTGGGATACCTGTTACATCAGCAAATGGAGAATCAATTGATAAACATTTATTAAACTTCTACTATGTGCCAAGAACTGTGTTAAGAACTGAGGGTACAAAAAGACACAAAAGACAGTTCCTCCCCTCGAGAAGCTTACCATCTAATGAGAGAGACAACATGCAAACAAAAAATATACGAAGCAAATTATATACAGGATATCTGAAAAATAATTAACAGAGAGAAGGCCCTAGGAATAAGAGAGGTCGAGGAAGGCTTCCTGTTGTAGGTGGGAGTTTAGTTAGAACTAAAAGGAATACGGGGAGGTTAGTA
Source organism: Pseudocheirus occidentalis (assembly GCA_028646575.1). Taxonomy (NCBI): domain Eukaryota; kingdom Metazoa; phylum Chordata; class Mammalia; order Diprotodontia; family Pseudocheiridae; genus Pseudocheirus; species Pseudocheirus occidentalis. The sequence continues at coordinate 48,084,533 of CM053593.1, forward strand.
AGCAGAGTAAGAAGAGGGAGAGTGTTCCAGGTGTGGAGGACAGCCAGAGAAAATGCTCAGAGCCAAGAGATAGAGTGTCCTGTTCCTGGAACAGCCAGGAAGCCATTGCCACTAGACCAAAGCATACACAGGAACCAAAGCAGAATAGAAAAATCAATGTTTCAAAGAGCCAGTCACTATAAGCTGATGCTCTAACAGAGGGTCTACCTCAGAAGAAAAGCAAACTATACTGAATAGATACATCAGACAGGAATATTTTATAAGTTCTAGTGTAAATATTAATATGATTATAGTTACTATGAAGTGGAAATAGCTATATCAGCATCATGTGGAACTTTGGGTTAGTTGTATGGAAGACCTGGATTTGAATCCTGACTCAGATACTTGCTATGTGACCTTAAGTCACTTAACTTTTCTGAGCCTCAATTTCCTCATCTGTAAAATGGGGATAATAATAGCACCTACCTCACAGGATCAAGTGAGAAATTCTGTATAAAGTGTTGGGTGAGCCGTAAAGTGTTATATAAGCAGGTGTATGGTGGTAAATGTTTAACAATCAGCTCTCCCCTCAAAAAGTACACTTCTAAGTTTAATCCGCATTATTAACATTTTCCATCACTTTCTTAAGTCTAGATAATCAACAAAACAACAAATTAAACCCTAAAGTGTAACATTTGCCAATTTCTGAGGTATAAATACTCACCCTGAATTTAACATTTGACCATCTGGAGCTAGAACCAGCTGTCCCCACCATATACTTGTAAGGGTTCCTTTCTCCAACCCCAGTGCTGGGAAATGGTTTTTTACATGGAGAAGACAAGATCATGTGGGTGAATTTTAGAAACAGAAAAACCCTGTTATAACCAGGCTTATGATTACAGACTTGGCTCTGGTGAAGGTCATATTCCCCAGATGGTTCAACCACATACAGTCAGAGCCTGCTGCTTAGAAGCTTAGTCTATAAGGTGGGCGTTACATCCTGTCTCCACACACAAGCTAAATAAAAGGCTTCTCAGGCACATGACAGTGCTACTGACAATGACTGGTGATAATGACAATTATCTAACTTCTCTAATGACTTCAGTTTTTTGGATGAGACCACCATACTCCCCAAAGCCTAGTCTCCACTCCTTGGAAGTCATCTTTCCAGATGCTGTGGGAAGAGTGTTGGAGGAGTCAGAGGACCTGAGTTCAACCACTTTCTTTTCTATTTGACCTCAGTCAAATAATTTCCTACTTCTGACTTCAGTTTCTTCATCTGTAAATGACATAATTGAATAAGATGGCCTCTGAGATCCCCTCTGTCTCTAAGTTTCTGTTCCTATGGTCCTTCCCTCCACTTCACCCTTCACTTCTAAACAATTACCAAGACCTGTTGTTGCCACATTCACAACATCTCCCACAGTCATGCTTTTACTCCAAGCCCCTAAAGCATTGTGGACTGTTTAACAGCATCCATACTGGTCTCTCTGCTTCTAATCATTCCTTTACACTGCTAATTCATTCTAATAGGCAAGACAACCTATATAGATCAATATATGCAATACGTGTATAGATATATAATTAATATAAAACAGGTGCGGGGACGGAGGGATCAGGAAAGACTTCATGGAGAAGGTGATGCTTGAGCTGAGTCATGAAGGCAACCCAAGAAGCAGAGCTGAGATAGGACTGCATTTCAGGTATAGGGGACAGTTTATACAAAGATTGGAAATGGTGAGTCTTGTATGTGGAAGGAACAGAGGAAGCCAGTAAGATTAGATCACACAGTACATAAAGGAGAGTATTATATAAGGAGACTGGAAAGGTAAGAAAGGGTCAGGTGGTAAAGAGCTTTAAATAAGAAATATAGTTGATCCTGGAATTAACAGGAAGTCAGTCAAGCTTATTGAGCAGGGAGGTAACATAGTCTGACCTAGACTTTAATAAAAAAACACCTTGGGTGGCTTGAAGTGGGGAGAGATTTGAAACAGGGAGATCAGTTAGAAGGTTATTGCAATAGTCTACATAAGAAGTGACGGGTGCCTGAGCTAAGGTGGCAGCAGTTTAAGTAAATGTAGTTGAAAGATGCTATGAAGGTAGAAACAAGATTTTAAAATAAGTAGGAAATGTGAAGTGAGTGATAATTAGGAGGATGGTCAGTCAATAAACATTTATTAAGCACCTACTGTATGCCAGGCACTATGCTAAGTCTTGAGGATACAAAAAAGAGACAAAAGACAATCCCCACCCTCAAGAAGCTCACAATTTAATGCAGGAGACAACCTGTAAACAAATCTGTACAAATAGGCTATATACAGGATAAATAGGAAATAATTAACAGAGGGAAGGCACTAGAAATAGGAGAGATTGAGAAATACTTCTTGAAGAAGTTGGAACTTTTGTTGGAGTTCAATCAGGAGACAGATGAAAAGATAGAGCATTCCAGGCATAGGGAATGCCCAGAGAAAATGCCTGGAAACAAGAGATGGAGTGTTTTGTTCCTGAACAGCAAGGAAGCTAAGATCTAAAAGTACTTGTCAAGGAGTAAGGTATAAGAAGACTGGAAAGGTGAGGGGGCAGGGATAGGATATTATAAAGGGCACTGAACACCAGAAAATTGTGTACTTGATCCTGGACACAATAAGAAACTACGGGAGTTTATTAAGTAGTAAGTGACATGGTTGGACCTGTGCTTTAGGAAAATCACTTTGGCAACTGAATAGTGAATGGATTAGAGCAGGGAGAGACTTAAGGCAGGCAGACTCACCAGCACGTTTTTGCAGTAGTCCAGATATGAGTTGATGAGGGCCTGAACCAAAATGGTGATACTGTCATAGAGGGGGCATATATGAGAAATGTTGTAAAGGCAAAATCAACAATCCTTGGCAACAGATTGGACATGGGGGTAGGAAGTAGAGGAGAGAAGGTGAGAGATAGTGAGGAGTCCAGATGACTCCTAGGTTTGAGCTGCAGGACTGGGAGGATAGTGTTGCCCTCAATAGTAATAGGGTAGTTAGGAATGGGAGAGGGTTTAGGGAAGAAAAAACGAGTATGGACATGTTAAGTTTAAGATGTCTACGGGATATACAGTTCAAGATATTTAAGAGATACATGTGACTATAGTTCATCAAGAAGGTTATAAGTGTGTGTTTATGTGTATTACATATATACATACTCAAGAATCATCTGCATAGATAGATAATTGAACTAATGGGAGTTGATATTACCAAATGAGATACATAGGGAAAAAGAGAAGAGAGCTCAGGACAGAACCTTGGAAGACACCCATGGTTATTAGATATGAAATAGGTGAAGAACCAGTGAAGGAAACAAAGGAATGGTCAGACAGATGGGAAGAGAACCAGTAGAGAAAACTTAGAAAAGAAAGAATTTCCAGGAGGAGGTGATCAACAGTGTTGAGTCCTGAAGAAAGCATTTGGAGGTATAGACCATTCTAGCAGTTTTAAACCCCCTTAAATAAAGTTATTGTTTAAACTATTTCCGTAGGGGTATTGTGACATATTTTACCAAATGCCCTGCTGAAATTTAAGTATATTATTTAGGCGGCATTTCTTTAATCTACTAGTCTAATAATCCTGTTGGGACATCCCGACTCTACCTTGGCTTACAGAAATCACTGTATTCTAAATCATCCCATTAATAATCTAGTTTTGTCCAGGAATACCCATCACACTGGTCAGGTAAAGAATTCACCTTATCCCTCTCCCCACATTTAAAAAAATCAGGTTCCCTGCCTTGTTTCAAGTCCATAGTACATCGCACATTGTCTGATTCCCCAAAGAACACAGTGGCTCAAATATCTCATTGTTCAGGTTGTTACATGTTATAATTTGTCTGAGTCAGGCGACCTGAACTCATTTAGGGCAGTTAGGCTCTCCCTGATAATCTTCTCAGGCAGCTAGTGGCATAGTCGAGTGCTGGTCTTAGACTTAGTAAGATCCCAGTTCAAATCCAGTTTCAGACATGTACTTGTTGTATGATCCTGTGCAAGTAATTTCGTTTCTCTTTGCCTAAGTTTCCTCAACTGTAAAATGGGGGTAATAACAGTAGTTATCTCATAGGGTTGTCGAGTCAGTCAAACGAGATGTTTGTGGGGGGAAAAGCACTTAACACAGTGACTGGCACATAGTAGTGAAAGAAGAATGCTTATTGTCTTCTCTTGTCACATCTTGGGTTTCAGGTCACTGCTAGTCATTTTGGTCTATGCTTTGCAACCTGAAAAATCATCTTCTGTGATAGGGGGGAAAAAGATTGGACATAGTCAGTGAAGAGTTAGTTCTCTTCTCCCCTTGTCCATTATCTTTTTTTTTTTTTTTGCTTTTTTTGAAGAGGGGAAGGTAGGGCAATTGGGGTTAAGTGACTTGCCCAAGGTCACACAGCTAATGTTTTGTGTGTGTGTGTGTGTGTGTGTGTGTGTGCGTGTGTGTGTGTGTCTGTGTGTGTGTGTGTGTGTGTGTGTGAAATGTCTGAGGGCAAATTTGAACTCAGGTTCTCCTGACTCCAGGAGCAGTGATGTAGTCACTGAGCCACGGGGGTGGGGTGGCCTCTTGTCCTTTATCATTGTTTCATCTATCCCTCAAGCAGCCTTACTGTCCTTCCTGGTTCCTCCTCTGGTACCCTACTTGACTTTAAAAGATCCTCTCTGTGGTCGTTGGCATCTTCCAGAAGCTCATGTTGTGTGTTAGCTCTCTTGGCATTTTTCTCCTCCCAGGTTGGTCCTTTTTTGTGTATGTGTTCAATTGCAGCTCTCCTTTCCATCTTTTGTCTACTTCCTTTTAACATCTGAGCTTGTGAATAAGCTTCCTTAAGCCAGAAGGGTCTCTTTGAACACTTTCTCTTCCTTTCCTTAATCAGAATTTTGTTGAGCACTTAGAAGACTCTTCTCGACATCCTCAGGTCCTTTGGATTCCACTTCTTCCCCGAGTAACTCCAATTCATACTATATTTCCTTTATGCTGAATTTCAATAGTGCTCCAGGCTTAAGGATGTTTCCTTAGAATTCTCTACTTTCTGAAAGGTCTCAGTCACTTCAGAGCTGGAACTGTCTGCTACAGGCCTGAATGTATAGTTGGCACCCAAAAAATTCTTGTTGAATTAAAGAATTAATGACTCACTTAAAACAGTTTACTATTTCTACTACTAACTGCTTGGTCAGTCGGTGGACTAACATCAGCCCCTCCAAGGTACCAGACACTGTGTTAAGCCCAGGAAACAAAGAAAGGCTAAAGGCAGTCCCTGCTCTCAAGGGGCTCTCAGTTAAGAGGAGAAAACATGGGAACTATGAACAAACAAGATATATGTAAAGAGGATAAATTGGGGGCATTTTAAAGGAAAGACACTAAGATTAAACTTAAGCGAAGCCTGAAGAAAGCCAGGGCAGCCAGGAGGCGGAGATGAGGGAGATCGTTTAAGGCATAGGGGATAAACAAAGAGACTAAGTTTGGCCCAGATTCTGGAGATAAGAGGTCAGACTGCAGGAACAGCCAGGAGGCAGTGTGAAGGGATTCGAGTACTGGGATGTTGAAAAAGATGTTGTTCCTGGAGCAAACTGAAGACCTGGGTGTGAATCTTGCTTCACATCTATACTTGCTGTGTGACATTGGGCAAATTACTTGACTTTGGTAAGCCTCAGTATTTTTATAATCAGAATAGGGATAACCCTAATAAAAGTACACATAACCCCCCCCAAGGTTATGAAGTTCAAATGAGATCACATATACAAAAAGTACTTCGCAAAACCATGAGGTGATAAATTAATGTCTTTTCTTAGATCCAGGAAAAATGTTTATACATGCCTATTGTTGGAGCATGGACAAAATCTATATGGCAGCAATAGGAACGCACTCTCAAGAGTACGAAATCTCTAAGAATGAAGCAATAGTCCTCACCTCCAGACAACTCAGCCATCTTTGGAAGCTATCCAACCAAAACCCCAACCTTTCATCCACATTCTGGGAGGGAATCTTTTTTCCCCCCTTCTTCCAATTTTTATTGCCTTGGACAACACGGTACGATTTTCAGGTTCAAACCCTTCCTCTTCCACAGTACTGGAGAGTTTAAACGGGAAGGACTTTTCTGTGCTCCAGTTAGCCAACAGATCAAGGGTCCTGAATTCTTCTTAATATATTAGTAATAAGGATCGTGATGGTAATGCAGGAAGGTCCTTCTATACCCTGTGTCACGAGGTCTGGCCTGAACCTTTGGGCCTGTGGCTGCCTCAGCTTTCAGGGTTTGGTGTTTTTTGTTCTTGTCGCTAACTTCTGAAAGCTAGGTATGCGCTAGGTTGCTAACAACACTAAACATATACTTCTACATTTGTGAATAGAGAAACATGAGGGTTTTTTTTTAAAAGACCCTGGTTCCTTCAGCAGCTGTCCTGTCCTTCCATGCCTCGCTCCAAGCTCACAGCAGACTTTGAGGGGAGCTGGGGGAGGAAGGGTGCCGAGAGAACTGAGGGCGGGATTTAAATCTCGCTAGTTCCCAGCCTAGGGATCAAGTGCTCCTGGCGCAGGTGGGAGGGGGGGAGCAGGATGGAGCGGAGCGGAAGCCGGGGAGCTGGAGGAGGGTCTTGGGCTAGAAAGAGCCCGGGGCTGTCCATAGGCGCCGCAGCCAGGCGGCTGACATCAGCAGCGCTCCTCCCCTCCGCCTCCCAGTACCCTCAGCTCCCGGCCGGACCCTCCCTCCTTTCCACCACGTGTCCCTCCCTCCCTCTCTCCCGGAGGGGACGTGAGGACGGGTAAGAGGGAGAGGATCGGAAGGAACGACGGAAGAAGAGGAGGATGGTACCCTGACCCTGCCGACTTCGCCCCTACCTCTGCAGACACCCACCGTCACTCAAGCCACCCCCTCCCAGTGCCCGCCCCCGCCCCGTGCGTGCTGTCCCGTCCTGCACCCAGAGCCCGGCGCCCAGCGTCTTGAGGTGAGTGGGAGCGGGCTGTGCGCGGCCCCGGGTGGCGCGGACAGCTCCGGGCAGGGAGGGGCGTGCACCGATGGCTGCTCCTCCTCCTCCTCCCCCCACCCGGAGCTGGCCGCGGCCCCCCTCTCCACCCCCGGCTACTTGGAGGGGAGGGCGGGAAGGGGCGGGGGCTAGGCTGGGCTAGGTTGGGGGTGGGGAGGGAAAGGGGGGGCCGCCGATGTTGCAGCTGCTCAGGGCCGCAGCCGAAGCCACCGCCTTTGTTGCGGCCCTACCGGCCCGCAGCCGCAGCCGCCGCCCCTCGGTCGCAGGTGCATTGAAGGCGGAGGTCGGGGCATGAGCGCAGGGAGGAGGCCGGCGGGGAAGCGGGACCATGGGGGAACCCGGCCCGGGGCCTCGGCCAGAGGAGTGGGGAGGAAGGGGACAAGATGGCTGGAGAGCTCCGAGCGGGCAGCCACGACGGCCGAGGCGCGGTAAGAGCGGTTGGGTGGGCCCCGGAGCCTGGAGAGTCCCCCCTCTGCCGTTCCGGCCACTCCCACCATCACCCATCCATCCATCCATCCATCCGTCTATCTGTCCATCCCTCCATCCCTCCATCCCTCCATCCCTCTATCCCTCTATCCATCTATCCATCTATCCAGTCAGCCCCTGGCCCTGCTATACTGGGTTGAGTTTCCTTCCATTTCTTTTAAACAATCCCAAGAATAAGTTGCTTTATTCTTACCCTCTCCTGAACACCCTCTTTCCCCACGCAGTAATACTAGCACCTAACCTTTACATACTGCTTTAAGGTTTGCAGATACTGTACCTATGTTAATCTCATTTGATCCTGGCCACCACCCTGGGAGGTAGGTTCTGTTATCCTCATTTTATAGATTGGGAAACTGAGGCAGAGAGAGATCAAGGGGCTTGCCCAGAATGTCTGAAGTAGGATTTGAACTCGGGCCTTGCCTTCTCCACTTTGAGTCCAGTGCTAATTATGGGTCAGCTTCCCTAAAGAAATCCAGGAATCCAACCATGTATGCTTTGACTGCAGCTTTTAAGAGTGTCTGTCCCTTCCCCTTAAAGGCATAGATACAGGGTATCTGCAAAGTCTTTGTGCATTACTGACTTGAGACTTTTGGGGCCCCCAAAAGCTGCCCAGTGAAAGTGGAAGGATATAGAGAATATTCTCACAAAATGAAACTGAGGCTTTTGGAATACTACCCTTCCACTTTCCCTGCACAGTTGTGAAGTCTGGCTTACAGAGAGCACATTCCCCAGCCCCCTCTGATAAAAACTGAGTTAATTGTGGGAATGTAGAAATAAGGCAAGATTGGATGGCAGAGTACCTGGATTGGAATGCCTTGTTCTACCACTTAATAACCTGTGTGACCTTGGGCAAGGTGTTTCCACTTTCAGAGCCTCAGTGTCCTCATCTGTGAAATGAGGGTTGGGTTAAATGAGATCTAAGGTGATTTCCCACTCCATTCTGTGATTCTATGAGCTAGATCCCCTCTCCATCCCCCCTCCCTTAAGTGTAACACCTGGTATTCAGAATACCAGCTTCCTGGTATTCTAAACTCCTCCCCCTCCAGAGCATGTTTCCTCCTAAAAGCAGGTGATTTGGAGTCAGAAGAAATGGGTTTGAATCTCAAATTTAATAATTGCGTAACCAGTAACAGGCAACTGAATTTATCTTAACCTCAGTTTCCTTATCAGTACAATCAAAGGGTCTGAACTAGGATGGATTCCCACTCTTAAGTCATTTGATCCAGACTCCCCTCTTTTTTGAAGCTACAGTATCTGGTACAGAGGAGTTGGTGTATGTACTTTTGAATCACCCCTCCTGTCCCAGGGCACAGAGTGGATCTCCCTTTGTTGGACAGCTCACATTGAAATTGAGCACATCCCTGGATCTTTCTGAAATGAATCTTCTTCCTAGACATGGAGTCCAACACCTTACCCCTCCCTTTTCCTCTGAAAGAAGAGGAGGAAGAGGAAGAAATTCAGACCAAGGAAATAGAGGACGGACCCATGGATATGCAGAGAGTGAGGATCTGTGCAGAAGGCGGTTGGGTGAGTGATAAGATCATGGGGGCCACTCATTATGGGGCTTAGATTTGGTTTGAAAATGAGGCTAATTTTGACTTAACCACATCTAGTGAGTAAACTGTAGTCTGGTATACATTTATTCCCCTAACCCCACCCCACCCCCCCAAAATAGAATCATTGGGCTTTTCCCATCATGTTTGCTTCCTATGTCATTTTGAAAGCAACAGTGTTACAGTTTTTACATCTCTGTAGTGTGGAAGTTCTCTCCCTCAACAAAATGTTTGCTCTGCTTCCGACTGGGACCTGAGCAACTCTTTGGGATTTCTATGTGTAGTGCAGTATGTCTTCTATTTATATAACATACCAGCATATTTTGAGAGAGTCTTCTGGATCTATCCTCATGCCAGTTATTTTCTGTATGTTGAGCAGGAAAACAAATATACATCTGTGACAGAGTTCCCTTGACTTTTGTCTGTTTTCCTGTGTTATAGCTATCACATTACCAGCACATTTGTTGAATGGTCATTTTTGTGATCAGGTCTTTGTAATTTGACATGAGGAAGCCATTCATTTTTTCATTCATTCAACAAGTATCTGCCAAAGTCTTCCTAGGTCCTAAGCCCTCTCAGTGATATGGAAACAATACCTAAGGAATTTCTACCTAGAAGAGCTGATCATCCAGTAAAAAATAGCAGTGTACCTTGGGCCTTGGCTGGCAGTGAACAGTCCATTATAAGCTATGTAAATAAAAAGCTAGGTCACCAGGTTATTGTTTGAAATTGGACTACCCTCCCCCAAAAGTTCATTCATTCCTCAACTCCCTCTAAGTGGGCCAAAAGGGGACCAAGTGTGCAAATACTATAAATAGATAGGACAGGCCTGATGAGTAATAGGTATGAGATGATTTAAAGGGTACCAGCTGGTATCCCCCCACCTGCCTAAAGCAATAATTCCTAATGAGTGACTGAAATTGTCATTCATTTGTTGAGCAAAAGCATCAAAGATTTCTGTCAAAATGCAAATTAAATGATTTGGCAGGCCTGACACATTTAAATCATAAAATCCCATTGACACCTTCTTATGGGTTCGTTTGCTACTTCTGTCAGAGAACTAGTCCTGAGGGGATGGGGCAAAAGATGGAGGGGGAGGACAGGGAAGATGTAGGTATAGGATGTTTGAGGAGTATGGAAAGGCTTGAGCGATGGAGCAGAGAAACTGGCCAGCCTCAGTTTCCCAGATTGGATGACTTTTGAGCTCCTTTCCTGCACTCAGTCTAGGATTCCATATGTCTCTGGGCAGCTAGAGAACAACAGGAGTGGGCCTAGGCAGAGTAGGGGTGTGGAGGGGCAAACCTGAGAGGGGAAAGGAGAAGGGCATCTAGAGGGAAGCTAGAGGGATTTTGAAATCCTCATCTTATCCAGAGCAGCACATTCCTGCTATTTTCACCCTTCCAGATTATCGGTTTAATTAAATTTCCCTTTAGGAGACTTTAAGGCCCTAATCTGTGGTGTCTTTTCTCGAAAGTGCAATGTTTTGGATGGATAAAGAGGTTAGAGAGTTGTCCCTTTTATTTCCTATTATTGCTGGCTCTTTGGAAGACCTGTTTTCATTGATAAAAGAACTACACTTCAAATTGACCCAGATACTATAGAGGGGCATAGTTCGGGCAAATCTGGTATGTAGCAAACAGCCTCTTTGCTATTTACCATGAGGCACTGTTCAGTTCTCACTAAATTTTGAAATTGTGAGTAGATAACCATCCCATCTGAACAAGAGAAACTATGAAGATTGAGCCTAGGGTGTTGGAGTCAAATAAAACTCGGAACAAAGTTTGTGTTGCGTATTTAATGATTGATTAATGAGTGATTTAATGTCTTCATTGTTTTGTGCCTTGAAAATCCAGGTATAAATGGTGAACAGTTCATATAAGTAACTGTAATTGATATTATTGTTTACATAGTTGAAGTTTTTATAGATTTCTTGTGTTCCTTGGTATCTAGAATCAGCAGCAATGTCATCTTTTCCCCTGGTTCCGTGTGTATTTCATTTAACACACCCATACACACACACACACACACACACACACAAACATCTACACACAGCATGGGTGTACATGCTCATGTACTCATGTTCTTTCTGACTCTCTGAAACTTAGATTTAAAAGCAAAAATCCAATATTCATCACCCCAGAAGCTCTAAATCTTAGTTGTTTCTCTTCTTCCCCATACCCACCAATGCCGGTCTGAACTATCCTTTGCCTGCCTTGATTTTTCTGCCCTGATCTCTCCATTCTTTCTTCTAGTGTAGGGATCCCTTATACAGGAGATTTATCTATTCCCTGTCTTCAGACCTTCTCTGGGAAGGACTGATCCCAAAGGGCCTGAAAACAGATCATTTCTGCTTGGTCCTGTGCTGTTCAACATTTTTTTAAATTAGTGATTTGAATACAGAGGTAGTTTTCATGCTTTAACAGTTTGGCAGGTGACACAAAGCTGGGGGATAGCTAACATGTTGGGTAACAGAATTGGGTGCATAAGGTGAGCTTGACAGTGTAGAGTGAATATTGATCCAAATCTAAAAGAAAGAACTTTAATAGAGATCAATTTAAAGTCTTACATGTGAGTTCCAAAAAATCAGCTACAGAAATACAGAGTGTTCCAAAAAGTCTTGGTGTGGTTTTAATCCATTGAAACTTAAATTATTATTCATTAGTTGGGTAAAAGCACTAAAGGCCCCTGTCAAAATACAAATAGATGCTTTGGAAGGCCTGACACATTTAAATAATAAAACCTCATTAAAGTTTAAAATTGCACTAAGACCTTTTTGGGATGCCCTGTAAAAGAAGAGACATGACTGCAGGTAGTAGGTCATCTGAAAAAAGATATGGGCATTTTTCAGGAACTAAAATGTTACTGTGAGTGAAGTGTGAGTTAGTATGAGCACCCAAAAAGCTAAGGTGTAAGGAGCTGGTGATCCTACTGCATGAATCATGTATGCTTTGGTTCAGTCACATCTGCAATATTGTGTTAAGTTCAGGGCATCCCATTTAAGAAGGAGCATCAATAAGATTGGGAGTGTCCAAAGGAGGACATCCAAAATGGTGCCTCAAATGAGTTCATGCCGTAGGCCAACAGCCAAAAGTCCTAGGGAAGTTTAATCTGGAAAAAAGAAGGCTTGGGGCAGGGAGGGACAGGGTCACTGTCTTCAAGTATCTAAAGGTCTATCCTGTAGAACAGTGGTTCTCATCCTTCCTAATGCAGGACCATCAGTAATATGTGTTTTCCCGTGGTCTTAGGTGACCCCTGTGAAAGGGTCATTCAACCCCCAAAGAATCTTTACCCACAGGCTGAGAACCACTGCTGTAGAAGATTGGTTCTGTTTGGACTCAAGAGGACAGAATGGTGGAAGGTGCAGACTGACATTAGCTTATTAGGCAGAACCACCTAGCAATGAGTTTACCCTAAATTGACCCACATGAGAGGTCTTTAAGAACAAAGAATGGATGACCAATTTTGTCAGGCATGTTGTGGAATAGTATCATTTTTTTGGATATAAATGAATTTAAATGACTGCTGAGTTCCCCTCTAACTGAAAGTCCGTGGTTCTGTGAACTTGGTTGAACAGGGAAGAGAGAAGAGGTGCAAGTGAACAGTGAGAATGTACTTTAGGTTTCCAGCATCTGGAAGTCTTAGAGTGATGGAAAAGAGACAGGATAGAGAGAGGGTTTGGACCCAGAAAGAAAAGAGGGGGGAGGGTCGGTGGAAGGGAACCAGCCAGGCAGGCCAGCAGCAGACCATTAGGATGGCCCCAGAAAAGAGATGCAAAGGGATTTTGCCTCACCCTTCTTGGCAGAGATAGACTGTGGTTGTGTAAAAGTACGTGTAAGATTTTTCCATTTGTCGGTCAATTTAACCATTTTCTTTTCTTATTCTTTGTTATAAGGATTGGCCTTCTGTGTGAGAGATGGAATAGGGATAGAAAAAGAAAAAGTTAATTATTTTTGAAAATTAAAAAAGAATATATAGATTTATGATATTATTAGAGAAAAGATTTAAAGTGCTAAGAGATAATTTGTTGATAATTCATTGACATTGAAATCATTTACAAATGATTAGGTAAGTTTTTGGGAGGAGAAAGACCAATACCATGTATATACTGTAAATCTGAAATGAGCCAAAAGTGGAGAGGGGGAGATCTAGGAGCTAAAGAAACGAGTATCATTTCAAAACTGGTATGTTACTATCCCTTTTCTACCTCTGGCTACACAGATATGCACCATTAGAGGTCATGTCTAACCCATGGACTCATGCAGCTTAAAGGAAATATTACTTTGCAATTAGTTTCTGAGCTGCTGAACTATCTTCCTTTTGAATGTCATATGAATTGTTTTAAGATCCTCGGATCTGTTGACAAAAGACAGGGAACAGATGACAGCTGTACCGGCCTCTAGCCTGTATCACATCTTGGGTACATTCAGTCCAACAATTATTAAGCCCCTGCTCCTTGTATAATATATTGTGCTCCAATACTTACTGTTTGTGTGATCTTGAACAAATCAGTTAAATTTTTTGGGTCTCAGTTTCTGAATCTCCATTAGATTGTAAGCTCCTTGAAGGCAGGAACTGTCTTTTACCTCTTTTTGTATAAAAATGTTTACTAATTGATTGATTTGGGCGGGGGGGGGGGTAGGGGGGGTTGTAGAGTGAAGGATTGGACTGGATGACCCCAGAGGTCTTTTGAAGTTCTGAATCTGTGATCCCCTGAACCTACGCTAGGTCCTGGTTTAAATCTTTACAGTACTATGGGTATGGGGTAGCTGTTCTAGGGCCTTTTACTGGGGCCCTGTACTGGGGCCTTTTAAGGATGTCTGCAGCAGTCCATTTACTTAAGGCCCTGGCCTTGGGACCACAGATGGGCCGGGCAACAGTTAGAAGTACCTCTGTGAGGGAAGGAGCGATAGGGTGACTCAGGAAAGCACCAAATGACACTGTATGAAGGGACCTGGGTAGAGAAGGGAGGTCTTGTTAATAGAGCCAAATGTCTACCCAGAAAGCAGTTGTTTTTTTCCACCTGGAATTCCATTTATTCTTACTGTTGCGCAGTCACTAAGAGTGCATGGGTATTTCTTAGCTCCCAAGCCACATGTGTTCAGTTTCACCACAAGCAAAAATATCTGTTAGAACTCAATTAGACAGAAGAGAAAAGAACTACAGTAAATAAGATCATTATTAGGAATTGATAGGAGAATCAGAGAAGTGAATTAAAGAGAGGTCAGGGAGGCAGAAGAGTTCTTTTTTTGAGGGAGGCTGAGGGGTATTACTAGTCAGTTTTCACTGACTGGGTCATTACAAGAGTCATTGGTTCAGTCTTTGGGTATGTGTGTATGTATGTATGTATGTATGTGTATACTTGTATACACACATCTTTAAGAAAATGCAAAAATTTCTTTAAGTAGGAATGAGATTTAAAAGGGAAGCGTTTATTTCTAAATATTTAGAAATTTAGAACATTTACATTTTTAAAAATCACATTTCTTTTTTTCAAAGTATGATTTTATCAAGTTTATAATTTAAAGGCAGTATGAGCATATCATAGAAAGCCAGGCTCTAAGTTAGGGATCTCAGGATTCAAGTCCTGCTTATGACAGTGTGTCTCTCGGTGCCTCAGGCAAGTCTCTTAAGATTATAAATTGCTGAGAAAGGTGTAAAGCTGAAATTCTCTAGACTAAGGGTTCTCAGCCTTCCTAGTGCAGCAGTTTCTCATGTTATGGTGACCCCCAACCATAAAATTATTTTCAATGCTACTTCATAACTGTAATTTTGCTACTGTTATGCATCTATCTGATATGCAGGATGCATTTTCATTGTTACAAATTGAACATAACCCACAGGTTGAGAACCGCTGCTCTAGACCATTAAAATCACAAGTTCAGAAAAAGAATAGAATAGACATTCAAACAGTGACAGAGTGAAAGGGTCACCTTATCTAATCTTTATGTTTGTACTTGAATTTTTTTTGGAGGCAGTCAGGGTTAAGTGACTTGCCCAGGGTCACACAGACCCGGTTAGATCTGTACTCAGGTCCTCCTGACTCCATGGCTAGTGTTGTAGCCACTGGACCGCCCAATATACTTTAATATTTTAAGAATCTGCGATTTCATTATCATCGGAGGTATACCTTCCAACATAGGATAATAGATTGAGAGGGAAACAGAGAAGGGATCCATCTTAAAGCAAAATATAAGTGCCTTCCTTCATAGCAAGGACTGTTTTTCATTTTGTTTTTCTTTCTCTCCCCAACACCTAGCATAATGCCATCTGGGAACATAGGTTCTTAATAAATGCTTTACTTTTTTTTTTTTTCAATTAACAAACATTTATTTTCTTTCTCTCCCACTCCCTCCAAAAAAGGTGTAGGTAACCATTATGACACATGTGCATAGCCAAAAATTCCCATATTGGCCATATCCAAAGATGTATGTCTAATTTCTCTGCCAGGAAAATTTTCATAGGCAATTTTTCATAGGTGAGCCTCTGGAATCACAGTGGTTCATTGCGTTCATCAGAGTTCTTGAGTTTTTCAAGACTGACTCTTGTTTTTTACCGTGTTATTGTAGTATAAATTATTCTCCTGATTTGGTTCCCTTCTGCATTAATTCATATATATTTTCCCAGATTCTCTGAACTATGCTCTTTTTTGTTTCTTATATTAATGGGCAGCCAGGTAGGAACCTTGGGTCAGGAATAGCTGAGTTCGGATTTGGCCCAGACACTTGTAGGTATGTGACCTTGGGCAAGTCTCTTGACTTCTGTTTGCTTCAGTTTCCTCATCTGTGACATAGTGACAATAACAGCACCTGTGTCCCAGGTTGTTTCGAGAATCAGTTGAGATAATATTGGTAAAGTGCTTAGCACAGTGCCGGGCAGGTGCCGTAAAATGTTAACTACTGTTGTTGTCATCATTATTACAGCACAGCATTATTCCATTAAATGCATATAGTATAAATTGTTTAGCTATTTCACAGTTGATGGCCACTACCACCCCACTGAGTTTCCAGTTACTTGCCACCTCAAAGAAAACTGCTATAAATATTTTTGTGTAAATTGGTCTTTTTCTTTTTCTTTGATCTCTGGAGGGCAGACCTGCTAGTAATATCTCAAAGAGATATTCTCATTTTGTTCCCATTTTCAGTTTAGTAACTTTTAGTTCCAAATTGCTTTCCAGAATAAATGGGCCAATTCACAGGTCTCCCAACAGCCCATCAATATGTCTGTTTTCCCACAGCCCCTCCAATGTTTGTCATTTTGGTGGGTGTAAGGGTAGAATGACATAGTTTGTCTGGTCTGCATTTCTCTAATTATTTGTGCTTTGGAACATTTTTTTCCCTACATGGCTATAAATAGCTTGAGTTTCTTCCCTAGAAGACTGCTTGTTCATATCCTTTAAATATTTATCAATTGGGGAATAATAAATGCTTTATTTGTTAAGCACCTGCTTGCTAGATAGGATTGGATTGAACTGGATAAGCTTCTGTGGAAGGAAAAAGTGATATCCTCAAGTGGTCAGCCACCTGGTAAACAAAAGTCAGCTCCTAGCTAGGCTGTTTGTCTTAACAAAGATACAATGCTGTTCAGGCCTGTACTTGAGTTCTTTTAAGTTTAGTATCATGCCAGAGCTTGTACTCCACTTGAATAACCCAAGGTCACCTCCATACCATGAGGAGGCATCAAAGAAAGGACCTGACTGTGGCAGCATAACGTTTTAAATTACGCTGGTTGGTGTATATATGTATCATTTGGAGTTTTGTTTGTGCATTGTGCATTAATTCATACAGGTCATTCCATATTTCTGCTTGGGTCTCACATGTCATTCATAGTGGCCATATAATATTTCACCACCTTAACTTATGCCCAGGCATATGATGAGATTTTCAACATGGCATAGTTAGTATACATTTATTAAGCATATAGGGTGTATGTGCCAGGCATTGTGCTAAGCAGAAGACAGTCCTTGTTCGCAAGGACCTCACAGTCTCATGGGAGAGACAACTTTTAAAATGACTATGTATAAATACAGTATATACAGGGTACATGGGAGATAATCAACAGAAGGAAGGCAGTTGATTTAAAATCTTCCTATAGAAGGTGGGCTTTTTGATGAGACTTAAACCAGGAGGTAGATAGAGATGATGCTGAGAGACAGCATTCCATGAAGGGGCGGGGAGGAGAAAGAGACAATGAAAAAAAGCCTGGAATCAGGATATTAAGTGTCTTGTGTAAGAAACAGCCTAGAAGACAAAGTCAATGGATCAGTGTATGTGAGGGGGTGTTAGAAGACTGGGAAAGTGGGAGGGGTCTTTGAAAGTCAAACACGATTTTATATTTGATCCTGGAGGTGATGTAGAACCACTGGAGTTTATTAAGGGGATGGGGTGGACATGATCAGATTTGTACTTTAGGAAAATCACTTTAGTAGCTTAATGGATTGGAGTTGGGAGAGTCTTGAGGTAGGCAGACTTACCAGCAGGCTGTTGCAATAGTCCAGGTATGAGGTGAAGAAAGCCTGCAGTAGTGAGGTGGCAGTGTCAGAGAAGGAGAAATATTCAAGAGATGTGGCAAAGGTGAAATTGTCAAGAGATGGTGGAAGATTTGAAATTGACAAGAAATAGTGAGGAGGTGACATTGACAAGAGATGGTGCAAGATTTGAAATTGATAAGAGCTGGTAGGTGAAATTGACAACAGATATATGGTGTAGATGTGAAATTGAGAGAGATGATAGGTACAGAGGTGAAATCAACAGCTTGTCTTGGCAACAGCTTGGATATTGGGGAGGAGGAGGGGGGTGGTTACAGCTACTGAGCAGTCCAAGATAACTCCTAGCTTGTGAGCTCTAGAGCCTTGGAGGGTGGTGGTACTCTCAACAGTAGTAAGGAAGTTAGGAACAGGGGTAAGTTTTGGAAACAAAGATGAATATAGTAGAACTGAGCACCAGTATTGAAGCTGGAAGACCTAGATTTCAAGGTCTGAATATACTACTTAGCAAATCATTTTCATGTTGCAAGCCTCTGCTTTGTCAGCTGTAAAATGTAGCAATTGGACTAGATAATCATTCATCAAGTGCCTACTTTGTACAAAGTAGTGCACTAATTGCTGGGAATATAAATATTAAAGTTAATTAGCCTCAGCCCTCTAGGAGTTCACATATTGCTTCTAGGTGGGGATGAGGGAAATGTTCACCAATAACAAAATAATATACAGATGCTCTCTCTCTCAATACATAGTGATGGGTGAGGGGTATCAGGAAAAAGCTCCTAAAAGAGGTGATATTTGAGCCAAGCACTGAAAGATGCTAGGGATTCCAAGAGGTTAAAGTGAGGAGGAAGAGAATTCTAGGCATGGAGAGCCTGTACTAGAACCCAAAGTCAGCAGCTGGAATGTCACGTAAAGGAAGGAGGGAACAGACTCAGTCGTTTTTGGCTAGGATGTAATGAGAAGGAGCAGTCTGAGGAGTCTGCAGGCCAGATCTGTGCTTTAAATGCCTAATGGGAAGAGTTTTTTACTTTATCCTAGGGGCCACGGAAGAGTCATTGAAGCTTCTTGATCTGGGGAGGGATTAGGACATTCAATTTAGCAATCAATATGGATATAGGATTGGGGGGCGGAGTGATGTTAGTTTTGAGACTGGATATAGGAAGTTCAATTAAGAAGCTTTCAGTAGTTCAGGTTGGAGATGAAAGCTGTTACTAAGGTGACTGTGATATTAGAAATGAGAAAGGGATAAGTCATCTCTGTGTTCTTTAATTGTTCCAACATTCTGTGATCCAGTAGGAGCCCAAGAGGAAAAAAAAAATCCGTAGAAGAAAGTACATATTTTAGTTATGAGGTGATTCATAACCAAGAATGGGGTGGAGTTGTGAGCCGGAACATTGTCTGCTTTGGACCACTGTTTTAGACTTTCCAATCTAGTGCCCAGAGAAGGTGGAGAAGTTAGAAAGTGTAAAGAAAGAAGCTGTAAAGCTACCTTTGTCCCTGTTAAAGAGAATTTCATTAGGTCTTTGTCCCATGCAAATGGAAGGAAAGTCTTTTGCCTCTTTTATACAAATCCACAAATTTGACTTAGGTGTTAAACACTTACCTTTCATATGCAAAAACTTCTTCCTCTTTCCCCAACTCCTGATTTTTTTCCCCCTTTTGAAAGTAGGGGGAAAAACCCTATTTAAAAGTTGGGGGAAGAGAGATTTCAGGGTTTCTCACTTATGCTTTTCTAAGTTGGTTTTATAGTTTCTGTGTTAAAAATGAGCTCTTGGAAAAAAGAGAAAGTGTCTTGAAAAGTAAAGGGCTCTGCCATCCTGAAATGGAGCCTGCTTGTCCTATTTGCAAATCAAATCTGCCCTCAGGGAGAGTGGCTGTCTTCCTCTGGAGTTTGTGGGAAGGAAGGCCAGTGCTGAATTGGGCAATCTTGTAGGAAGTTTTCTAATAAAACCTATCTTCAGCTGCATTTTATGACTTTCCATTTGGGGAGAGGTGGGGAGGGGGATGGGAAAAGGGAGGGTGACACACTGAGGGACTGGCTCCCTAGGAAAGAGCCTAGACAAAGCATCTGTGGGCCCTAGGCAGGGTTTAAAAATCAAACCCTGAGTGCAATTTGAGCCTTCCCTGTAACACATGACTTGGCTTATCACAAAATAAATACCTAGGAGCCATGGAGAAGGGATTTTTCTGGCATTCATGAATAGAATTAAGAAGTGCCCCATACACAACTGCAAACTTTGTCCACGCTCAGTCTCAGCCCTGCCCTAGGCCCAGTGTACATCAGTAGATCAGTACATTTCTTGCGTGGGGTGGGGGGGGGGCGTAGGAGGGAGATATTGTCTCCACCTCTTCACTCCCCCATTTCCCTTTGAGTCCTTAAGATAAAATTCCACCTTTGAAATGTCTCACCCAAGTCACCAGTCAGCTTCTCCAAATTGTTTATTCTTACTTGGCCTATTTATCTATAAAAAGGTGGGGTTGAATTTAATTCCTCTGGGATCCCGTCCAGGTATAAACCCTATGATCCAAAGACCCTAAAAAAAGTTTTGGTTTGTTTTTATTTTTAAAGTTAACAACTTCCATTTCCTCAGTACCTAATTTCCATTGAACCTGCTGAGCTAATAATTCCTCCCTTGCCATATCCAGGTTCTTACCTTTTTTGACCTCTCTGCAACATTTCATACCTTGGCCACTTACTTCTCTCATTTCTCTAAGGACGTTCCATGACAGTGCTCAGTTTTAGTACCTTTCCTACCTTTCTTGTCCTGGTTCTACCTCAGTCCCCTAGGTCCAAGTGTCTCCTCAGGTCTGCCTGAGGGCCTTTTCAATCAAGAAGCGTTTGTTAAGTGCCTACTGTGTTCCTGTCACTGTGCTAAGTGCTGGGGATACAAAAGAGTCAAAAGGGAGTTCCTGCCTTCAAAGAGCTTACAGTCTATTGGGGGGGAGGGTGTGAAAGGACAACATGTAAACAAATATACACAAAGCAAGCTGCATGCAGAATAAATAGGAAATAATTAATAGAGAAAGCACTGAAATTATGAGGGGTTAGGGAAGGCATCTTGTAAAAGGTGGGATTTTAACTGGGATTTAAAGGTAACTAAGGAAGGTATTTTATATATTCTCTTCCTTGGTGACATATGTCTTTGTGGGTTCAGTTATCACCTCTATGTAGATGACTGACTCATACATCTGTGTTTACTATTTGTGTGACCTTAGTCAAGTCATATAACCTCCGAGGCATTTTTCTCATCTGTAAATGAGGAGATTGGACTAGATGGCTTTCTAAGTCCTTTCCAGCTTTAATTCTGTGATCCTTTGATCCCCAGTGTGTGTATCTATCTAGGCCCCATCTCTTACCCATGTCTTCTCAACTGCCTCGTTGACATCTCTGCTTCCCTAACACGTCAAACCCAACTTACTCAAAAGTGAACTCATCATCTTCCCCCTAAACTTGTCCTGCCACTCACCTCTCCTATTTTGGTTCATGACCCTTGGTAACCTGGCCCCTTTCCTTTCTTAATCCCCCTAGACATGTTCTCAGATTCAGTGACACTGGCCTCCTTGTTTTTCCTCAAATTAGACACCCCCCTCTCCAAACTCTGGGCATTTCACTGGCTGCCTCCCCCCCCCCCCCCCCCAGGCCTGGAACTCTCTCCTTCCTCATACCCACCTTCTGGCTTCCTTCTATCTCAGCCAAAGCCCCACCTTGTCTAAGAGCCCTTTCCCAGCTCTCCTTAATCTTTGTGCCTTCCATCTGAGATCATCTCCACTTTATTCTCTACATGTTCTTTGTACACAGCGTTTTTTCATGCTCTTTGCCCCATTACAGTGTGAGCTCTTTGAGAGCAGAGGCAGGTTTTCATTTTATTTTGCCTTTCTGTGTGTCTCCAGCAATTAGCACAATGTTTGACACATAGTAGGTACTTAATAAATGCTTGTGGACTTGAATTCTCACCTCTGAGTCAGCCAGGTTTGAAATTTTGGACTCATCTGTGCCATCTAACCACAACCAAGTCTTGTTGGTTCTGTCTCCACAGTATCTCTCTTTTGATGCCCTTCTGCTAACCCATCTCCCAGGTGACTGAGGGTTCTTGACTGCTCTCTTTCCCTCTGTCCAGTCTCTTCTCTCTCCACTCTGTCCTTCACAAACTGCCCCCATGCACAGGTTTAAAAAATGATGGCAAATTGATTTTGTATATAATATATATTGTATATGCTTAAATGTAGACATGTTGTCTCCCCCAGTAGAATGAAAGCTCCTTGAAGGCAGGGGCTACTTCATTTTCACTCTTGTATCCGCCGTGCCTAACACAGTTCTTGACTCAGAGTTGATGCAAAATAAATGACTTAATTGATAGATCAGCTCATTCCCTTGCCCCTAGACCTTCAGTAGTTCCCTATTGCCTGTAGAATAAAATAAAAACACCTTAGCTTGGAATTTTAGGTTTTCTGCAATCAGATTTCAACCAAACAGGACTGCTACCTATTCTACAATTCCACCATCTTGTCTCCTGCCTCCAGAAGCCATTTCCCATGCCTGTCTCCTCATTGCAACCTCTTTTTTTCTCTCCCAGTAACTAACACAGTGCTCTTCACAGAGCAGATGCTAAATACATGTTTCTATTATATTGTCCAGTTGGAAAATGTGGAGTGAGGGGGAAGGGTTGGACAATAAGGTGTGGTTAATAACAGGACTGGGATGGAGGTGACCTAGGTTTTAGTCCTGGCGCTGCCCCTTGACTAGTGCTATGATTTTGGGTAATTCATCTTGTAAAATCAGGTGTTTAGACCAGATAATTCCCAAGGCAGCTTCCAGCACTAAACATTTTGTCATTCAGTGATGACTAAGATCCATCCCAACTCTGTGATCTTACCTCATTGTCTTTCAGGTGTTGAGTGAAGAATATTCTTTTTTTTTTTTTTTTTTCAGGTACCAGCCCTATTTGATGAGGTGGCCATATATTTCTCTGATGAGGAATGGGAAGTTTTAACTGAGCAACAAAAGGCACTCTACCGGGAGGTCATGAGAATGAATTATGAAACCGTATTGTCTCTGGGTAAAGATTTGCTTTGTGTCTCCTGGAATCTCTGTGTCTTGAGGATTGTATCTGCGTCTCTCATTTCTAGTGTGTTAAGATAGCTCTAGCCAAAACTTGGAATCTCTCTCCTCAATACTTCATATTTACTAATTTCTTGTTTAAAATATTGGTGCTTAGAGGGTGTCACATAACTCTTAATCTCACCTCAGAACTTTGATGTTTGAATTCTGGGTATCCTCATTGCAGAGAAAATAAGAAATGTGACACTGGATCAGACCCATGGTGCTTCTGGTCCCATAGTCTGTCTCTCAATGACATCAGCAGTTGGCAGTGCATAATCTGTGATGTCAACTTCAAGTCCTGGGTTGTACCCCAGCGTATCCGTGGCTTGCATTTTTAATGTCTTTTGGATCTACCATCCATAAATTTATTTGGACTGATTTAAAATTTGTCCATTACATATGTCAGATTAAAAATTTACTCTGTTTACTAAAAGCAACTGCCTCACTTAACAGGATTATTGTGAGACTCAAATGAGACAAAGAAGCACTTTATAGATAATGGCTAATGTTACTAGTAGAGGTAAGAGGTCAGAGCACCATGGAGTAGATAGAGCATAAAAAGAGTCTTCAGGGCCTTCCTCTGAACCCAGAATACCTCCTGGACCACTCAGTGCCTCTAGGCAACTCTCCCAGACCTTAAGTTGAAGAACAGTTACTGAGCTATATTGTTGGTAAAGGGAGTTTTCTCACTGGATTGTCACTATACCAATAATTAGGCCCCATATTCAGACAGAAAAAAAAAAAAGCAATAAAAAAAAATTATCTCTTATCTAAGAGTCCCCTTAGTGTATTTAGATCTGGTGTCCAAAGATCTGGGTTAAGTTCTGATACACGGTAGTCACGTGACCTTGGGCAAATTACTTACGTTCTGAGGCTCAGTTTCTTCATCTGTAAAATCTGAGTAATGTTCACTGTGCTTACCTCACAGGATTGCCATGAGAAAAGTTTTTTTTTTTAAGTGAATTGTAAAGTATTTGGTAAACATGAACTATTAACAATGGTGTTACTCATCTGTTTGCTAAACCCAGTTGCTGTGTTGCCCATTCCTACCAGTATCATCAGCTCTTGCCCTTGCTGGCAGAGATTCTTCAGTTCCTGACTGGAAAGTGCATATATTTCCCAGTGAACATTTCCTTCAAGGAAATCCTGAACTTTCCTCCCCCTTACTTGGTTAAACTGTGTGTTTCCCGTATTTCTGGGATGGTAGACTTCAATTAAATTATAAAAGTTACTTTGACAGTGTTCCATAATTGTGACCCATTCTTTCCTGCTTTATTCCCTGTGAACAGAATTCCCATTTCCTAAACCAGATGTGATCTCTCAGTTGGAAGTAGAAGAAAGCCCTTGGGTTCCTTACCCTCAGAACTCTGAGGATTGGAAACTCCAGGGAGGCTCCTTCACAGGTGAGAGAGTAAATCAATTCAGAATGACCTTGGAGAAATGTATGCAGCTGGAATCATTGTAGTTCAGACACAAGGATTGGATTGGTTATGGTAATATGATATTCATCATCATATGATACTAGCAGGGAAAGGTTTGTTTTCTGTTTTGTTTTGTTTGGGGCAAAGCAAGACGGATGAAAACAAGCCTCCAAAGACTCTGGAACACCTATTTCCTTTTTAGTTACATTTGGGGGAGTAGACTTAACATTCAGATATGTTCCATGTTGGTTTATACACATCCAAAAAACAATAGGTTTATGCACCAAGATTGTCAGGGCAAGGTTATTTGAATAAAATATCATGGCTACTTCCATCAAGACAGAGTAACTTCATTGACTCTCTATGAATCAGGGAAACAGGGCTTAAAATAATTCCTAATCATACTCAGCCATTGTAATCAGGATTTAGATATGGACTAGGTCCTGATTAGTGCCAATAATGAAGCCCCTGAAGTAGTCACATGTATTCAGTTGATACTATCCAAAGTTATAATTATGTTAAATAAAGTCATTGGTTCCAGCCCAATGGAAATTTGTAGTGTGAATTTGATTCAAGCAGTTGAGAGGAATTCTGAAGAGACCTAGCTATAACTGAGTGCTGTGGAATTGGGCAGTACCCATAATACAGTGTTAGACTTGGAGTCCGGAAGATCTGGGTGCATATTCTGCTTTAGTCACATATTAGCTTTGTGATCTGAGACAAGTCACTTCCCATCTCTCTGCCTCAGTTTTCCCATCTGTAAAATGGGAACAATAATAGCATCAGTTTCTCAAGATTGTTGTGAGGGTCAAATGAGGTTAAAATGTATAAAAAGCTTAGTAAACCTTAAAGCTCTGTATAAATGTTAGTTGTTATCATTGGCATGTTCTACCTGGGCTTGGTTTCAAATTACAGTGATTTAGAAGGATGTTTGAGCTTAGAACCTGAGTCACTTTCCTGGGGTTTTGCAACATATTCATTATATGGATGGACTGTTAACTGGGAGAAAGAAGGGAATAAGCATTTTAAAAATGCCTCCTGTGTGCCAGGTACTCAGCTAAGCACTGTACAAAGATGATTTCGTTTTTGAGACTGGAGCCTAAATTTCCTGACTTCATATCCTAAGTTCTTTCAGTTAGGTCACACTGGTTAATGTCCCCCTGAGCAGAGCTTCTGTGCATTAGAATACATAACTGATCATTCACAGACTTGACGTTGCCTTGAGAATAGAGATGCTGAACCAAATGGACTGCCTTTTGGAGTACTGGAGATCTAAAAGAGGAAAGGAAGAAAGAGAAAGGCTTAAGCAGATTTTTATGACCTCTTCAGATGTATAAGTCTTCCCCTATAGCTAATTTTTCATTAAATGTAGGAATTTTGGAATTTCAGAATACTCATGTATTGTTAAAAATCTGTGCCTAGGGACTAGAAGGTTTGGCAGGGAGAATGTGGTCCCATGAAATACATATCTGAGTTCTGTCTAGGGGGAAAATAAGGGAAAAGTTGATATAAAACACTGTTTTAATGAGTGTTACTTATCCCCTTCTTGTATTTAATGAAGAAATATTTAGCACAAAAAGCATCAAGTTATTTAGGTAATTTCTACTTACTTCCTGAGTTTTGAGAGTGATAAATTCATAGCAAGAGACTAAATTCCTGGGACAGAGTAGTGATGATAAAAGATGCCTTCTTATTGTTCCCAGAGGGCCAGATAGGTTGGGATTGCTAATGGTTTTAGCCCAATAGAAGTTCTTGCTGATGGACCTAAACAAAAGAAGAGGCAAAACCTCATGGCAAGATACATATAATTTTTTTTTTTTTAAGGAGGGGAGAGGGTTGGGAGTGAATGGGTGGCAAATTCCTCAAAATGAAAATGACCTAATAACTTAGTTACCTGATAAAAACATTGGATTGGGGGATTCTGTTGCTCAGGGGCTTGGCTACTTCACCTTTCTGAGCCTGTTTCCTCATCTGTAAAAAGATGGATTTAGACTAAAGGCACACTAAGGTTTTATGACTGATTCTATGACTTGATCTAAACAGTGGCAATACCGTAATATGAGTAATAGTCTATTTTATAAGAAGAGTCTACTGTTGGTGGAAATATAACTCTTAGAATTTCATGTATCTCAATAGAACTATGAGACTGAGACGTATCTCAGTTCAGATTTGCTCTGTGGTTTATGCTCACAAGAATTCCTCAGTACTAGTCATTTTTCAGCGTGCTTAAGGGAATATCAAGAAATCATGCAAAAGATGAGGATGTGACGTCCAGGCTATTTTCTCTTTCATCCATAGAGAAATTAGTAATAGCTTGACCCATTTGGCATACAGATGAACATTTCTGACTGAACTTATGATTGTAGCACTTTTAGGAAAGTGGGTTATAAAACAGAAATTTACATGTAGACTAATAGTTTTTAACTCCCCTATTCTCTCCCAGGGAATGAAGAATCTGATCTAAAGCATCCAGAGTGGACCCCTCCATTGAGCATCACTCCCCATTTCCCCCAGCCTCAGCATCTTGAAAACTTCGCTTTCCATCTGCCCCAGGACATCCCAGAAATGTCCGAGTGGACTGAAGGGTACCCATTCTTCATGGCCATGGGTTTCCCAGGGTATGATCTGGGCATAGATGACATAGCAAGTAAGTTTCAGCTGAGTAGGGGGATCCGCCGGAGCTATGATGCAGGCTTCAAGTTAATGGTTGTGGATTATGCAGAAAGTACCAACAACTGCCAGGCTGCCAAGCAGTTTGGTGTTTTGGAGAAAAATGTCCGTGACTGGCGGAAAGTGAAGATGCAGCTCCAAAATGCTCACGCGATGCGACGTGCTTTTCGAGGCCCCAAGAATGGAAGGTTTGCTCTGGTGGACCAGCGGGTGGCCGAGTATGTGAGGCAAAGGCAGGCCAAGGGAGACCCAATCACGAGAGAGGCAATGCAGCTCAAAGCCTTAGAAATTGCCCAGGAAATGAATATTCCTGAAAAGGGATTCAAAGCGAGCTTGGGATGGTGTCGTAGGATGATGAGGAGGTATGACCTCTCTTTGAGACATAAGGTACCTGTGCCCCAGCATTTGCCTGAGGACCTGACAGAGAAACTCATCACTTATCAGCGTAGCATCATAACCCTTCGAAAAACACATGATTATATGGTGGGGCAGATGGGCAATGCTGATGAGACTCCAATCTGTTTGGAGGTACCATCTCGAGTGACCGTTGACAACCAAGGGGAAAAGCCTGTTTTGGTGAAGACCCCAGGCAGGGAGAAACTGAAAATCACAGCGATGCTTGGTGTCTTGGCCGATGGAAGAAAATTGCCTCCATATATCATTTTAAGGGGAACATATATCCCACCTGGAAAGTTCCCCAGTGGGATGGAAATTCGCTGCCATCGCTATGGATGGATGACAGAGGACTTGATGCAGGACTGGTTGGAGGTGGTGTGGAAACGGAGGACTGGAGCAGTGCCGAGGCAGCGGGGTATGCTGATCCTAAATGGTTATCGAGGTCATGCTACTGATTCTGTTAAAAACTCCATGGAAACCATGGATACAGACATGGTCATCATCCCAGGAGGCTTGACTTCTCAGCTACAAGTGCTTGATGTGGTAGTCTATAAACCTCTGAATGACAGTGTGCGTTCCCAGTACTCAGAGTGGCTCCTTGCTGGCAATCTTGCACTCAGCCCAACTGGGAATGCCAAGAAGCCTCCCCTTGGCCTGTTTCTAGAGTGGGTCATGGTTGCATGGAACAGCATCTCCAGTGATTCCATTGTCCAGGGATTCAAAAAGTGCCATGTCTCCAGCAGCATGGATGATGCAGATGTCCTGTGGGAACTAGAGGGTGACTTGTCAGGAGGAAGTGATCCCCCCAGAGAAAGTGAAGCTAACAGCATGACAGAGAGCAACTGAAGCAGAAGTTAAGGTGATATATGAATGAACAGTGCCTTTCTTAGCTGACATGTTCATATTTTACAAATTTCCATTCCCCTTCTGATCTTCAGTGGGTAAATGATAGGCTAAGGACATTTTCTGCTTGATGGGGGATTGCTTGCTTGATAAAGATTTTATTTCATGACCCAGGAGGACGTTTATAACCAAAATGAACAATAAGTAAGCCACCAAGAGTTACCTTGTTTTAAGTTACACTGAAACAAAGTGTACTGGCTAAAAACAGAGAATGTTACTTAGTTAAAACCAAAAGTCTTAATAATGGAATCTTATGTCTGAAAGCAAGTTTTTTTCCTCTCCCTTATAATAGATCTTGAGAAGCTGTGATAAGATTTATGTTCTTTGATGTATTTGTTAAAAGTAGCAGAAACTTTCATTGGCTTGGGCAATACATTGGCAGATAGCCAAAATCCAATCTGACCTCAGTGAATATGGAATCTATGCTTCAATGACTGAATTGTTTTCTTTGCACCAGTACTAGGGGGTCTTTTACCTGTGAACTACTGAAGCCCCACTTGGGAATCCAGTTCATAATCCAGGATTATGGATTTCCTGGGTACATGGCACTATGCAAGTCCCTCGTGGATATAGACAATTTAAATAAAACAGGGTCCTTGCTTCTTGAGTGCTTCCTGAACAACTGTAATCTGCTGGCTGTTCTGTAAGGTGTTTTTAAAAATCATTTTGTTAATTACCACAATGATGTACTTGAGGAGCAGGTAGTGAATGACAGGGATTTCCTATCATTCATACATATATCTGAACAGCAAGAATAAAACAAGTTATGGCCAAGACCTATGTGAAAGAACTTTTTAAGTTCGAAAATTGTTTGGTTTTGTTTTTTTTTAATGTAAGGTTATTTTTCTTCTAAACGAGGGCACCTGTGAGTAGTTTGGGAATGCAAGATTGCAGGTCCTCAAGGATTATTTGAGGAAGAGCAGAGATTCTGATAGATATTGACTAACTTTATAGGAAATGGGGAGGAGGATGCAATGGAAGGCTGCCCCTGGAAGGAAGGGTGATTCTTTTCAACCTCCTGAAATAGGAGCAGAGAATTATACCGACAGAAATATAATCTCATTATTATTGTGTACTTGTTGCGTCTTAAGAAACAATTTGAATAGTTCTCTCTCTTAAAACCATTTTTTGAAGTCAGGGACAATCCCAGTGGGATGAAACAATATTGATACTTGAAATAATATTGATACTTGTTAAACCTCTTCAGGCATTGAGTACCTGTCCTTGGTACCTTCAAATTAAATATACACCCACCCCTTTTCTCATTTTAAACTCTGTAAAATAGTAACCGATTCACCCAGATTGGCTCAGATTTTATGTCAGTGAACCAATAAAAAGCTGATTAATTAGGTTACGGTGATCCCTACAACCTTAATGGTTCCAGGGAAGAAAAATAGCTGGCTCATCTTAAAACTATTTGTAACTTATATTGTGTCTGGATGTGTACTACACCACTGGTCCCCTAATTTCAGTCTGTCTTGCTGTCATCCTTAATGCCTCTTCCCAGAAGAACGAACACTTTCCTAAGATTATCAGACTCTGAACTTCTTCCTTTTCGCCGCCTTCTAGTTGCATTGGTCATAATTAATTTTCCAAGATAGATACAGAACATTGCTGTGACTGTCTGCCTACTAGACTTGGTCTCTGTCTAGCGGATGGACAGGAGCCATCCTTTTCCAAAGTTTAGGTTAGCAGAGAATCACGGTGCATATCATCTTTGTTAGGTGTGATTCATGAGTTTTCATCTATCTAGACTCCTGTCATTTCTCTTCACATCTTCCATTCTTTTGAGTTTAAGAAAACAGTGGAGGGGGATGGGGAAAAAAGAGAGAAGATGTTAAGATGTGGAAGAATTTTACCTTTTCCTACAGAACCATTTTGAAAGTCTGACCATGATTTTTTAAGGAAAAAAAATCATGAAGAACTTTGATCAGCAGTTTCTTTTCTTCTAAACCCAAGGACTGATTTATGCTTGGATTCTCTCTTTATTCCAGCAAGTGGAACTGTGAATGGAAACAACTGAGGAAGAAAATCCTCAGGAAGGTTCCAGGGATGCAGATGCACAGGAAACATCAGGAAAATGCCAAGTTGGTCAGAGAAGCCTGGGTAAGATGAGCCACGAGTGCATCCCCTCCCAAGAAGGCTGAGCCCTTCCCCTAGGAGAGACATTTTCATGAGAGATTGGATGTGGAAAAGAAAAACTGAGCTTCTGTTCTGTCTGTGGCACTGTGCTGAAGATTATTCTGTGTGCCCGCCAGAAGCAGTCTGTAAATATCATGGGTGACAGAGGCATTCCATGGAGAAAAGCCCATTTGTGCATCACCAGAAACATCACATAGGAGACAAGCCCTACTACTGTCCTTCCTGTGGGGAAAACATCAGTTATTATTTGTTTCATTCCACCTTTGATCATGTTCCCCAAATGCCATCCCACGTAAGTCACAAGTGGGGAGGCTGTTCCTTAGCTGCATGTAGTTATAACTTAGGACTTCTTTATATGTTTTCCTCTCTTACTGGAAAAACCAGTTACTGTTAATGGCAAGATAAGGAAAGACATCCTGAACTGGTGCCGGCAGGAAAAATGCTTCTATAGGCGGTAAACTAGATTAGGATGGAAGATATAGGATGAAATAGAGTATTCTGTACTTATTTACCCTCTCAAATTAGCAGGCAGCTAGACTTCTTCTAGTCCCAAACATTGACTCTGGGGTATTTTCCCCGTTATATTTAAAGCTAAGGCGGCAATCAATACGAGGGCTATTCAGGCCGCCACAGTAGTTCCCATAAATTATCTACTGTATATGGTACAAAGTCCTTGTACTTCTCTGTTACTCATTTCGCTAGTTTCTTTAATAAGTTTTATTTTCACAAGGGCAGTGAGGGGACTTGGACCTTTGACCACTGCCATTTAGGAACTTCAGTATAAAAGCTCCACCTCTGCAAAAAGAGGTGGGATGGCTTTATCTTGATAATTTTTAGAGATTTTCATTCCCACTTAGTCAAGGGGGGGAGGGTAGGAAAGCTTTTGTTTAAAGCTGCCTACACCTCACAAGTTTAACAGAAGCTCATGGACAAAGCTAAAATTAGAAATGCTAATTTAATACCAAATCAGTCTATCTAAATACCAGTTACCTTTTTCTTGCTGTTTTCTCAGCTCACTTTTCCACTGCTAGTAAACCGCTCTTGCCTTCCTAAAAAATCCCTATTTCTGACCAGGGACTCAGGTTCTCTACAGGGACATAACCTTTCGAATGCCTTTTTCGCTTATTTTTCCACCAGGGAAATGGTGGATCCAATTCAGTCTAACTTCTTTCTGCAGGATAAATGACATTTGACTAAATTTCATTATCTTTCTTTGAACTGCATTTTTGCAGAAGGCTTCTCTCCCCTAGGACATTTCTACATTCCCTCTCTTTTAACTCTGTTACTAGAACTGGCTTCCAGTTCCAATCTCTTCCACATGTCCCCTCCAATCTTAGCTAGTCTTGTCCCTTACCCCCTTTATGTTACCCTAAATCATCTGTGAGAGGTTATCTAGTTGTACTGGGAGGTTCAAGAATTTTGTGATCTAAACTTCAGGATCATGGGTTAGAGGTTTGGTAATTTTTTTTTTCCACTGGGAAAGCTGGGCAGTGAATTAATCAGCACTTGTTTCATTCTATGAACAATCCCTTCCATTTCTTCATATGCATCTTTTTGTGGCGGTTGTTCCAAACCCATGATTTCCCTGGTGCAGGGAATTGCCCCCAGGGCAGCTCCCTCTGCCAGTGCAGATCTCAGAGAGCTGCTTAGAGCACTGAGAAGTGACGTGCCCAGGGTCACCCAGCCAGCATCAGACAGTTCTCTACACCACACTGCCTCTCATCAGCATCTGACAAGGTGCATCATACCACAGAATTCTCCTAGAGTAACAGTTCTAATGTCAGGGTTTTCCGGGGCTCACATGTTCTTCCACTGATTTCATTATGATCTATGCCTCAAAGCCCCAACACTTTTACAGAACTATTACTTATAACGACTGTAGCATATATTTGTTTTCCTGGACTCAGAATCAGAGATAGCTGAAATAGAAGGTAGGTAGAAATTAACCCCAACAATAAAATTTCATAATAAAAATAAAGACTGGCAGTTTTATTTCATTTAAGTTTTGTTATCTTGTCTTAAGAAATACTGCACATCCTATTTCACTTTACATTTTATTTAGTCCTCAGGCTGGTGGCTCTGGCACAGCCATAAATAACACAGTTTAGTTTTTGGTGGAAGGAGTCACACTAGTACCTTGAGGCTAGAATGAGATTTTTGGATCTAAGGGGAAGAAATAAAATGCTTGTGTCAAAATTTAATTTGGCAATCAAAGGGCCTTATGAGAAGAGCTACGACGTTCAAGTCAAATATGAAACACAACCCCTACAAAAGAATAGAACCTCTCAAGGTGATGAGTAACTCAGTTACTAGCAGAAGCACACTTACCATGATGTCGATAAAGGAAACATCAAAATTCGGTTTTTATAAAAGTCGATGAAAAACCCGAGAAATAGTCAGTGAACCAGTTTAATGACCTATAAAACCCATCTGTGAATGGTCCTCCCATCGAAAGACTATAGAGACCCAGAATTAGGCATCTTCTCATTATCCATCAAGTGTCCAGTCCTAATACAAGCCATATGTTACCCTCAGAATGAATTAGACGCTTCTTAGACAAGGTTTTTAAGTCTGCTAACCATCAACAGTACTAAAACACTGAAAAAAGTTGTTAACTGCTTCTGCCTTAGCTATTCAATTACAGTCATTGAAGGAGAAAAAGGTTTAAGATATGTAGATCAGTTTAAAAAAAATTTTTAACCCCAGAAACAGTGTTCTCCCATCCCAACTGAAAAGGGCTTTTAACACTTGTATTAAAAAGTTCATTTTGAATACAGATTGTCCTGAAACATAGCATTTGCTTTGAACATCACAAAACCTTCTTATGTGACTTAAAGGTCTGCTGAGAATACATAAAACAATATTTCATGTAATATTCAGCCCTCTGGAAGGCAGTATTTACCATGTAATTTTTTTTTAAGGATTTTTCTTCAAGTTCCAATTTGTAACATCAAAAGATAAAACTACATCATAAAAACATTTATGGGTAATATAAGTATACATATATATGGGTATAGCTTTATTTTTAACTGGTCTGCCTACATCAGTTGTTAGCAATATCACTTTCTAGGTGGCATCAGACAACCAGATGTTTAACTAAAGTCACATAACTTTTTAAAATCAAGAACCAACTAGTAAGCACAGATAATTGTGTCTTTGTGATAAAATAGTGGTCCTAAGAACTTGGCAAGAAGACCAGCTCTATGGAGAAATGCTAATTATGGAAGTAATTCTGTGTTTATTATTGCATTCCTGAATAGCAGAATTTTTTTGATGCAAAGAAAAGGCATGTAGCCATCTGCAGCAATCTTAGGTTATGGTTCTATGGAGCTGAAATAACTGGGTTATTAAGAGACCATTTACATCATTTAAATATAACACTGAAGTGGTTTTTTTGATTTCTGAAAGTACCTACATGGTCTTTGTTGGAATGTGGATCTACAGTCCTTCACTCAACACCTGGATCTTTCTTCAGATCATGGAAAAGAGGGTACATAAAAGCTCTTCAAAGACAATCACTCACCCAAACCAGGCAAAATAGCTGCAAGGCCCAAGGCTACATTCCAGCTAATCCTTGGTACTAAATTTCTCACAAGCGAATCAGCTTTGAATCCCAATAGCAGACACAGCATTTGCTTTGGGTTAAGAGTGGGGGATGGTATCAGGAAGAGATGGATCATTAACAAAGGTCAGGTTTATACTATGGCTCCATAGTAGCACATAAATACATTAACACAAGTCATTTCCATAGGAAGTGGTTATGCATTACACATTTCGGCCTCAAAACGTAGACCAAAAAAATCTTAGACATCAATTTGCTAAGAGTTCAACACCCTCAGATGTCAAATGCTACATCAGCAGAGCAGCAGCCCCTCCCTAGTTGCCAAACGTTGCCGATGGATTTTGTCCTGTTGAAGCTCTTCATGATTTGGATGCCAGAGTTTCATGATGATCCTTTCAATGTTCAGGGCATATACTGTATGTGTAGGAATCACTTCTCTGTGCACCTATAATTGAAATGTAAAATATTCCTAAATATTTGTTGGCACAGTTATTTTCTCTACGTTAGAGATAAAACAAGGGACTCTAAATACTATGCAAATTAATACAGACTCAAACCAGAACCAGGAATAAACAGACCATTACTGTTTATCATTTTTAAATCTGAAAACTTGACAAACAATTGTTATTTCTTTAGTTATATCAAAGAATCTTGACATTAGCAACAGTTTCTGAACAGGACTTCTACAACACAACTGACACCTATTCAATGTGGAAGAGGTTACTAAGAAAGCAGAATTCTTAAATCTATAAATACAGCTTAGTATTAAGCAGGCACTAATTTACCTGTAAAGCTTCAAAAAGGTCATACATGTTTACAGGAGGCAAAGAAGCTGGCAAAGTATCCCCTGAGCAAGCTAAGAGGAGAGCTGCCTGTTGCTCAGCATCATCAGGAGGTGGGTGAGAAGCTGGATTCTGACCAGCAGAAGGAACTGAATATGCCGGAGGGCTGAAAGCAAAAACAAAGCATTCCTCAACCAAGATGCGCTCACTTGAGTGAACAAGATACAAGTGTGCTTTTTAAAACATTCATTTTACAAGCAAAACCAACCTCCTTTCTATTTAATTTGTGTGAACTTGAATAGGTTCTGATTGCTGAATGTTTTTGCTTAAAATTTAGGCAGTTGCTTACAGCCAGTCAGACTGGGAAAGTTCAGTGCAGCTGTTTTTAGGTCAATGTAAGAGTGTCTTTTTCTGATTCAAGTTTGTCAGTAATAACACGAAAACATTTTGTGCAGCTCTATTAAATTACTGACGCCTGACATGTAAGAGCCCTACCTATCATAAAGACTCTATTTAGTACAGTCACTTAAGCAAATGGGATCTGTGTGCGCTTGTTATACATTATTCTTCATTTTAAAAGCATCTTTAACATACTCTGGAGAACCAACCTCCCTCCCTAATTTGTGTGCACTTGAAGAGGCCACAGAGAGAAAGACCTAGATATTTATATTTTGAAGCAGCTACCTGCCAGACTCAGGAGGCTCTCCTGGGCACTGTTTTTAGACTACTGCAATAGTTCTTAGGCTCCCTCAAATTAGATTTTTCTACCAGGCTGTATGTTCTTTAACATTAACACT
Organism: Pseudocheirus occidentalis; assembly: GCA_028646575.1. NCBI lineage: Eukaryota > Metazoa > Chordata > Mammalia > Diprotodontia > Pseudocheiridae > Pseudocheirus > Pseudocheirus occidentalis. The sequence continues at coordinate 48,119,789 of CM053593.1, forward strand.
AACATGTTTTAAAAATCTAAGTTTACATAGGATGAGGCAACCTTATGGGGCTAAATACACTAAAAACCCAGAAAGGAATCTGGCCTAAGACTTTTTTTTTAACACTAACATGTTTTAACCTAAGATTGCTGCAGATGCCTACATGCGTTTCTTTGCATCAAAAAAATTCTATAAGGTAACAGATGCTTGAAAAGGATGATTCCTACCTATTTAACCCCATTTGGTTCAGTACTCTGAATATAACTGTACCTTTAACTTGTCCTTTAAATCAGTATTCGCTTGGTTCCCAGTAAGGACTTATAAAGCAATACAAAATTTGGTCCTTGCTCTTCTAGTAGCTTATAATCCAGATTAAAGAAATGGAATAAATAGATAGGAGTTGGAAATAAGATGTACTGAAGATATCAAAGATGGCTGGCTGTAGGTTGTATGACTACAGAAAACACTTCAGGATTTTCTGTGATTAGAAACAAAGGCCAAGAAAAACAAAGTTATCACATTCCTTCAGTACTATGTAAAAGAGAGACTAAGAGACTCTTAAGTATTCCTTACATTTAACAGAGGGACAATTTTGCATTCTGCATACAGCAGAGATCATTCTAACTACATTCTGAGGGGTAAAAGAGAAATATACTTGAGACTGGGAAGTTTGAGTCCCTTTTCAGATGAATGAGTAAAACTAACACAGAGGTTGGTTCAACAGTTCTCTAAATCATCCTGTCATCCTGACAAACAGCTCAAAGTAAAGCCACAGCAGGGGCTGGGGTGGAGGGGGGGAAGGGAAAAGAAGGGTTCACTGCCCTCTCCAGAGTCACTGGTCTCAGTATTCAAGGAGAGTGATGGCTTTTTTGTAGAGGAAAAGGAAGAGCTTAGAAATTAATTAGAAATTTTTTAAAAGATTAACAAAGATGGATACTATTTGGTGCCAGAAGAGGTTCACAACAGTAATCTAAGAATTGAGATTCAGAAGAAACTATAATATTTAAAAGAATCTAAATATTTTGCTCTTTCCTCTAGATGGGTATTGGCTGGACACATCCTTTCAACTCTATCCTCTCTATCACACTCTTCTGCACTCATCCTTTTTATTACCTTATTCCCTGCTTTGTCTTATTATTTCATTTCCACTGTTACCATCCCTGTTAAACCTGCCTATTACCATCTTGTTCTTTTTTATCCACCCCTTTTCTCTTGCCCTCAATTTGGACACTACAGAGAAAAAGATCGTGCTCAAGTAGAAACCTAGCTTCTTTTAAAACTGATATAAAAAAAAAAGAAGAAAATATTACAATTTCTTTTTTTCCAACATCTGAGAAAATGTATCATTTGGGGAGCAGTGTGTGTGTGTGCAGAGACAGTAGTGGTTGGGCTGAGATATTAGAAAGAAACTCTCAATGGATCCCAGAAAAAGTATCTTAATTTGATAAAGCAGTTTTATGGCAGTAGACCCAAGCCAGTAAAGAATACAAAGGACAGGAAATATGAGGTGAAAAGTAGGGATTTCCCTATCACTGTAGTCCTGGACCAGAAACCAAATCAATCTTCCAGGTTCTGATCCTGAAATTTCTGCTAGCTTAGAGGTAACTTCCCTGGACATCCAATAGGGTCTAAATTCAAAGAAACACCTTCTGTTCCACTCCAGATACTTTGGAGAGGAAGACAATAAAATGGATGCACAGCATAGGTACCATATCACTGCAGCAAACTCCAGAACATCACACCAAATATAAGAATTCTAAATTATAGGCTAATGAATACAACATAAGGATGAAAAAGAAAGAAAGATAAAGAGTTGTCTAAAGCACTCTGGCCAGACATGATAATTAAAATGATCATTTATCTTTTAGGAGCTAGTCATTTATTTCTTAGTCATTGAATAATGAGAGACCTTAAAAATGGGCAATCATCATTCAAAATTCCACTTACCATTCAATTAAGTTATTGTATGCTACTACACTATTCTTTAGATAAGGCTGTGGATTCACATTGCTACCAAATGCATATTTAAAATGACCATCTCTTAACCGGTAGGCTTTTCTTCTTGATACCACTGATGTCAGAATATCTTTGAGGTGATTCTATAAAGAAAAAAAAGTAAACACTTGTAACTTCTAATTCTCTTCAAAAGGAAATCATAAAACTTTCACTGACCTCTTAACTGCTATTAGAATTTATTAGGTGGGAAACATAGGACAAACCAACTCATATGAAAATTCATAGGACTGGTCACAGGGGTAACAATGAAAGTAGCTGGAGAGTGTAAGGGAAAGGGAAGAATAATTTTTTTTCCTTTAGCCCTATTCTAAGGTTGGCTTGCTCTACACAAAATCTGATTTTCAAAGAGCTACAATAAAATATCAGCAACAACCTTAAAAATTCAACTTTATCCTTTCTCCCAAATCTAAGTTCACATAGGATGAGGCAACCTTATGGGGCTAAATACACTAAAAACCCAGAAAGGAATCTGGCCTAAGACTTTTTTTTTTTTAAGAATTTTTTTTCTTTGCATGTGTAAATATGGTTAGTTCAAACAACAAGACTTCTAAATCAGGACTAAGTAGCCAATTTCACAGAATGGAAAGAAAACCTTTAGCAAAATACCACTGAACTTTATCTATGTTTTGACACAAATGAGAGACAACAGGAAATGAGCAAAAGATAAAGTCCCAATGAAAATTAAGTCCCATTTCCCCACTAGCAATATAGAAAGATTTTCAAAACAAACCTTCATTTCAGAACCTGACCAGTCAGAACCATCAAAAAGGTAATTCAGTCATACTATGACACGTATGAAAACAAACACCATTTAAAATCTTAAATGTATTTTTTCTTTTAACAATCCATTTTACGAGGGTGGCCTTTTATTGCTGGGAGATGGCAACTAAAAGTGAGGTTAATGAAATCCTCAAAATCTATTTGAGGGTTACAACTATGGCCATATCTACTATGGACTTTCTATTAAAGAATGAAAGATCTACCAAAAAGATTTAGAGCTGTGGTTCTCAACCTTCCTAAAGGCGTGCCCCTTTAATACAGTTCCTCATGTTGTGGTGACCACCAACCATAAAATTATTTTTGCTGCTACTTTATAACTGTAATTTTGCTACTGTTATGAATTGTAATGTAAATATTTGATATGCAGGATGTATTTTCATTGTTACAAATTGAACATAACCCACAGGCTGAGAACCACTGATCTAGAGATAAACATAGGGAAAAACTGACTAATGAAATTGGGATATTCAATAAGTGTAGCACATCGGCGTGCAAGGCACTGAACAATGTGACCAAGTCAAAAAGGATGTGCCAACCACCTCCTAAGTCCTCTGAATCACCACCACCAGATGGTAGAGCCCTTTAACCACTTGCATTTGCACGTAATTCTCCCATATGATCTCACAACAACCCAGTAAGTCTTACCTCCATATCTGAAAGAAGAAAATGGAGGTTCAGGAAGATTAAGATATTCTGCCCAAGGGCAAAGAACCCAAAAAGCAAAGAGCAGAAACCAGACTAGGAATCTTCTCATTCCTAATTCTGTATTTTTCCACTGATGGTCATTCTTTAACAAACTAAATGTTAAGATTCCAGATTCAAAATTAAGAATTAATAAAGAATACATGCTTCTTTTGAAAGCTACCCTTCTAAAAATGTACAAGAATTTTTTAAACATTATCATTAGGAATAAAGATAGTATGCTCCTTGACCCATGATATGGTAATAAAGATTTTTAACTCAGAAATCAGAAATTAGGGAGGCAGTTTTATGTCTTACATTGTAATATCATCTTATGCTACAAACACTCTTCATATTAAAATATGGGACACGTTATCTTACGATGACAACCTAACCTCCACTGCATAGACAACAGCAGTCACTGCCTCCTCAGTGACGTTGTCCAGCCCATGCTCATATGCAGTTACTATCATTCTCCCTTCCAGCTGGCCCCGACTAGGAAGCATCATAGTATGAGAACAAAGCTTCAAATCATCATCGTCTTGTGGATCCTTTGCCACAAACTGCTGTGCTCCTGACAGAGGATTCTGAGGCTGGAATCTATGCTGTGGGGCAAGAACAGATGTTATTACTCTTAACAGTAATTACAGTGATTATCATAACAGTTGTTAACAGTGATTAGAACAAAGCACACAAAGAAATGACCAACATAAACTCTATCTGTATTTTAAATGGACTCAAGTGTCCCAATGCACCAGTTATAGCTATATAAGTCCAAAGGAAAACTAAAATAATATGTAGAATCCATCACTTCATAGCAATACTGAAAGCATTAGAAATAAACATAGCACCTTATGAAAAAAATGAAATTTAAGAAAACTAATGGACATGCATTGTGGGTGCTATCTTAATTATATGGTTATCAACTCAATTCAATTATTATTTGGTGCCTACAGCAGGCAAGGTCCTCTACTAGAAAATAATTATAGGTAGGAAGAAGATAAGAAAGTTGTGAACTGAAATGACAAGAATATTTTTCCTACATTAAGCCTGTATGTCTGTAACTAAGTAACTAAGTTTCAAGAACCTGTATGTACTATTAATGCTTTCCTTAAATACAAAAATGCCTGGATAACCAACGAAACAGACTCAGTGACAAATGCTGAAGAAACACAAAGCCACTATTCAAAACTTCTTAATCTTTTTTATCTGTCATGACCCCTTTGGCAGCATGATAAAGCTTTTTCAAGATGTTTTTAAATGCATAAAAAGTGCATAAATGCATAGGAATACAAAAGAAATCAATTATATTTAACTTTAATAAAATTTCAATATGTATTTCAATATAAGCCAATGTATTCAAATAAAGTTAAGAAGCCCCAGGATAAGAACCCCTGATTTAATTAACTTTTGTTTATTTTTATTTTACATCATTCACCTCCACAAGATTTTGAGTTACTAATCTTTTCCAAGTCTTTCCCCCACCCACCACCCCAAAACAGCGATTGCACTGTATACCCCCTCCCCCATCACACTTCCAATCATCCAGTAGGACAAGATAGATTTCCCTGCCCCAGTGCCTGTACATCCCACTTCCCAGCTGCATGTAAATAATAATAATAATAATAATAATAATAATAATAATAATAATAATAATGATACAGACATGAAGACCATATGAATGCTAGGATTGAATCTAAAATACTACAGCAAAGTGCAAGGGAAAGAGCAAAAGTTTGAGTCTAGACATCTGGTTCTCATCCCATGTCTCTCACTAACTAGCTGTGTAACACTCGACAAGTCAAGGATTACTTCCTCACTGAAAGTAAGGGGACTGTTGGACGAGGTCTTTATGGTCCCTTTGCCTATAATGACGTATGACTTGGCATGTTCAGAAGTTAATGCTTAAGTGGAAGCAGAGAAAACAGGTTTTACTTTTGGTTGACTAAATATTCATAAACATAACGTTTATGATAAATTGTGATGTAAATAATAAGGAAAAAGAATTATAAACACACATGATGTAGGATAAACCACGATTTATAAAACCAATGACAACTTTGAAGCAAAGCAGTACGTCTTTTTCCCTAAAAGTCAGTCAGTGTCTTATATATCTCATTTCTTCAGAAAGACACTCTGCTATTTTAAAAAAATGAAATGAAATTAATTAAATCACAGTGATAACAATTATAACTTAGCTCATTCAGAAAATAACTTACATCAAATTTCTGTCGAACTGAAGAAAGTTTTTTCTTTCCTTTGGGCTTTCCAGGTTTAGCTGCAGAACCTCCTGTCCATGGTAAAGATCCAGCACCCTCTAAAAGGCAAGAAAACAATATGGATTCATAAACAACAATAAAAATACTAACAGCAATAGAATACAATTTTCTTAGAAAATACAAAACATGTAAGGAAAAAAAGGATTCTATATGCTTGGATTCTAATTTTCTCTCCAAATCATGTAATTTCCAGGACCTCAGTTCCTGGAGCTATAATTTCAATGGTATAGGAAACTAACTCCAAGGTGAGGAAACTTCCTCCACCAATCTAGATTGGTAGCTACTCTGCAACTTGTAATCTTAGAAATTTACCTAGAACCAGGGTTGGCAAACTCAAGTCAAGTCTGGCCCACAAAACTGTCTGCCACCTGTTTTTGTACAACCAAAGAATAAAGAATGATTTTTACCTTTTTAAATTTTTTTTTTTACCTTTTTAGATTTTTATTTTAAAATGTAAGCACCATTCTTAGTTTGGGCTGTACAAAAGTAAACAGAAGACTAGATTTGGTCCCCTGGCCTAAAGCACTGAGGGTTAAATGACTTGCCAACAGTCACACAGCCAAGATACATTAGAGGTATAACCTGAACTCAAGTCTTCTTGGCTTTGAGGACAGCTCTGTTTCCAGTACACCAGCTTGCCTTTCGTGGAAATTTACCATTTGACAAAAAGTAAAAAAAAAAAAACCCAAAAACTAAAGCTCTAAATAATTTTGGAAGAGCTACTGCCTCAGAGCTTCATGGGCTACAAAGACAGAGTTCCAGATGGCTAACCCTATCCTCTTTCTGTGAGGAAGTACAAGGAAAAATGGTTAAAAAATGAAGATGTCAATGGAGAAAGGTGCAGATGAAGCACTGGGTTTTTGATGTTCCAGTTATCAAATATTTGACTTCTTGTTAAAAAGACAAAAGGATACAAACAACCTACCAATGTGGACGATGGAAGAATCTGGCACCTTAACCTACAGTAATCTGGAACTACCGTTCACCATTTCTCTACCCATATTTCTTTAGGGTCAAAGAGGAAAATTAACCTGCCATGTCTCTCTCTCCATTGCGGTTTATCTCCCACATGATCCTTTCATCTCCACCAACATCCCTTTAACAGATGTTGACGGTGAGCTCCTGGAGAGGATGGCTTTTTTGTCTTTGTATTCTCAGTGATGAACAATGTGTCTAACACACAGCAGTCACTCACTGGATGGTTGCTGACCCACTGCAGACTGTACTGAACCTGAGAGCTTGGAACAACACGCCAGATGAGGATACTTTTATTAAAGGACAATATAGGGTAAAATCCAACCTTCTGGAAAGTCTTGGGCTCTCCTAGACCACTACCACTTTATTTTCCATTTTACTTGTGCCTGCTCTATAGCTACTCCAAACCTCCATCTCCTTTACTCATTCTTTACTTTTCTGAAAACTTTGCACCTAAGCTTGATATCATCCCTGGCTAACTCTCCTTATACTACCTTCTCTACTAAAAGTTTCACTTTCAAACCATCTACCTAAACAAACTAATGTCCAGGAAAAAACGTGTAAGAAACTAAATAAAAAGGAAAAGGGAGGGAGGGGGAAACGGGAGAAAGAATTAGATCTAAGAAAAGTACTCTAACAGAATTTGTACTTAGCATTTTTTCTTCTTGGGTGTCAAAGGACATAGGGGCATTAAACGAGAAACAGCTAGGTCTATGAAAGGATGACGAGGGGGTATTTTTTCTGGACTGTGTGTGCTAAATGACTGCCACTCATCACCCCCCATATCGCTCCAAAAAGAAGTCCAGCTTACCTGGTGCAGAAACCAAAATCTGACAACGAGTGAGAATAGCCAAGAGGAAATCATTATGGGAATGTACTGGAAAAGTAAAGTTTTCCACAGATTAAATACAACACTACTACAAACACAAAAGCACTTACAACAATGTAAGGCAACTGCTAGGTAAATCTAGACTGTAACTTTGAATTCTCTGTGTGTTACAATTCTAGTTTCTTTGCTCAATGCACATTTAGAGAGGATAGCCTTATACATAATTACACTAAAATTTTACGCTGTGAGACTTTGGCCTATTGTACTTCTTTTGTCTGGGGATGGGAAGGAGAACAAAAACAACTCCTCAATAATTATGAGATTTTTTTTTTTTTTTTACCATTTTCCTGTGTGAGGAGCCGATGGGCTTCCAAGTCAAATTCTTCTTTGCTGATCTTCTGTTTGAACCACAATTTCAGGTTAGCCCAATATCTGCATGAAAAAGATGGAAACAAGAAGAACCACAGGTTCTGATTCTTGTCAAGATTTAACTTTTTGCCTGCCCTTCAAAGTATTATTTTATGAACACTGGGAAAAGAACTTAAGAAGACTTAACTCAAAACAACAGGAAGAAGACTTTTATCAGTCTTAGGCCTTGACATGTTATGGAAATGAGTAAAAAGCAAAAGCAAAAGCAAAAGCAAAGACAGAATTTAGTTCTCAAAAAGCCAGAGCTATCATATTACTCCCTTACATCTTTCTAATGCTTTATATTCCACATTTAATATGTATTATCTAAATGTGATGATTAAACCAAATGAAATCAATCAGGCATTTAGCTGAGTATCTCAAATGCTGGATTTCAAAACATCACCAAGGAATCAGTTATGAATTCCTGAGGAGCTGCAGGTAAAAGTTAAGTTAAAAACTGAAAAAAGTCAGCTCCTAGAAGTGAAAAGTAGAAGTAAATTTATATAGACTTTTATTCCCTAAGTCATTATTAGAAATAGTAATATCTATTTAACTTAGTGACAGGAGAGAATTTTTATATTAATGCCCATCTAGCTGTAAACTTAAGTAGCGTGATAAGCTCACAGTATGAGGAGAGAATCATTCAAACCTGGTTTCCAGCCAGAATGGACTACCTCACTACTATGACCCCAATTTGAATGTCTCTCTCTAAGAATGTTATTATTCTGCAAAGATTACCTCCATGAGGCCTTCTCTGATTCAGTTAAGGGTTGTTAAGGGTCTTTCAATTAGGGTTAAGTGAAATTTGAATTCAGGTCTTCCTGACTCCAGGGTCGGTTCTCTATTCACTGTACCACCTAGCTGCCCCAAGGGTCATATTTCAGTTGGAAAAAACCCTACATTTGGAAATAGGAGAACCTGGGTTCAAGTCCTAGTCTTGCTAATAACATTATCTGTGATCCTGGGTAAATCACTCTCTGGGCCCAGGTTTCCTAAGTTGTAAAATGACAGGGTTAGATTAGATAAAGAATCTTAACTTGGAATCCATAGATAGATTTTTGGGGTCCATGAATCTGGATGTGGAAAAATATATCTTTATTCTAATATAATTGGTTTCCTTTGTAATCCCCAGTGTTTCATTTTACGTACTGAAAAATAACATTCATTGGCTTGACTAGACTGCCAAAGGCAACTGTGACACAAATAAAGGTTAAGAAGCCCTGAACTAGATGATATACCTATAAAAGTATGATTTTTCTACATTAGTGATGTCAAATTCAAATGAAAGTGGGGCCATAAATAAGGATCTCCATAGGTACATACGGACTTAAAAAAACCATATTAACTTTTTCTATGTTTTATTATATTTTTATTTATTTTGTTAAACATTTCCCAATTACATTTTAATCTGAGTCACTATAGGTCTTTTTGACGCCTCTCATCTACATGTTCACCCTCAAATCTGCCATCTCACTCTGGATACATACCATGTAAGCTCCTTAAAGGCAGGAATAGCTAAATTATTTATTTTTTTCTCTCCAGTGCCTTGAATAAAGGGATACTTTTAATAAATGGTTTGTTGAGCTGAATTTTCATTTTAGGATCATTTACCACTTTTTACTTACTATTCATTAACTGGTGGATATATCAACAACAACAACAGAAGTCTATACACATTTTTTTAAAAGATGGGAAAACTACAACTTAAGTTTCATTAAAAAACAAACAAAGATAAAGTATAACAATTATCCCCACTCCCATTCTCACCAACAGAAAACAACTTCTAATGGCCTTAAAGGATAGCTTCAATTTTACAAGAAAGATGGGATTACAGAGCTCTCACAAGAGACCACCTATTCATTTTCTCAAACTCCAAAATGACATTATTTGTACCTAAAAAATATCAAAATGACTAATTGTTTGGTTGGTTTATTTTGTTTTTGGCCTTCAGCTATGCTGGGTCACAAACTATCCACAATGGATCCAGAACAACATTTTTAGACACTGTAAGAATCACAGTCTAGTAAGTCAGTCCCTACACCCTCTTTATACCGATGAGAAAACTAAGATTCAAATGAGTTGCTCACAGCTGCAGGGATAGCGAGTGAATTGGGACTAGTCTCAACTCCAGTCTAGTGTTCCTTCTGATACAAAATGAAAGAAGATCAATGCAATAAGGATATTGCTAATAAGGTTAACATACAGTGGGCAGGGCAGATTATACCTCTAAATAGGAGTCATAGTTAATTCTGAGGAAACCAATCCGAAGAACTTTAAGAGCAGCCTGCCTCATAAAAGTTTAGATTAGACAAGGTCAGAAAAAGCCCTGAGCAAGAGTAAGAAGTTCAACCATAAAGGGTTCAGGTATTTTTTCATTCCTCTCAGACCACAGATAACATTCAGAGTCTTAAATATACTGTGATCTAAACTGTTCAAAAGATTTTAAACCAATAAGAACATCTGGAGAAATTAGGTATCATCTATCATCAATCTCAACCTGGAATATTCAAAGCTGGGGGGTGGGAAGGTGAGGAGGGGGAGAGTGAAATACTAGTAATATTTAGCTAACTATATTATCCTGCTGAAATCAATCTATTTTGCTTCTTATGTGTATGTGAATGATAATTTCATACTGAAGACAGAGTTAGGTAAAGTTTTTAAGTGTAAATGCACGGAAAACTCTAGAATTTATTTCTTTTAATATGGAATACAGAATATGAAAACCAAGAGCCACAGGAACTAGAAAAGGTTCAGAATACCTTACTTGTCATTTCAGTCCTTGCTATTAAGAGAATTTAAAACTACTAATAAAGTTATGGGCTTTTTGGAAAACAAGCCCTTTATGCAGTAAGGAAGTCTTGGTTCTTTGACCTACAGCAACTGCCAAACATTCATTCATTCGTTGCCAAACATTTAATGACTGAAGTTTGTGCTTTGGCATTTAGTCTTTTAAAATTTTTATTCGAATGCTGTACTCTACTAGTTTGCATTACAGGTAATGTTTCCTTTCCCCAGCACCCCCGTACCTTTTATCAGGTACATTACTATAGTTATACCTTTGATTACATTAAATAGGGGGAGGGGAGAGACTTTCAAAAGTCTATTGCTGTTGTCAGGGCTGTTGTGTCTAAATCTTCCTGACCTCATGGACTATACAGTCCATGGGTTTCTCTTGCAAAAGATACTGGAGTGATTTGCCATTTCCTTCTCCAGTGGATTGAGGCAAACAAGTTAAGTGATTTGCTCAGGCTCACATAGCTAGTAAGTGTCTGAGGTCAGATTTAAACTTAGGTATTCCTGACTCCAGGTCCAAAGCTCTATCCAATGAGCCATCTAGATGATCCTTCACATGTATATCGATAAGTATAATATAAGGTGCATAGAAGGCATTGAAAGAATTTTGGAAAAATTTGAGGCGAAAAGAGGAGTATAAGGGAAGAAAAGAGATGGCCAATGACTTGAGAAGGGAGTGACCAAGATGAGGAGGGAACATATTCCCTCACGACATAAAGAAATATTTATGCAAATGTACTATACAAAAGGTCAAAGAGATTTTATCAGCATTCTCCCTCTTGGAGATCCAACTCACATAGTTTCTTTTTTTTTTTTTTTTTTGCTTTTTGGAGGGCAGTTGGGGTTAAGTGACTTGCCCAAGGTCACACGGCTAGTCTTTTGTGTTAAGTGTCTGAGGCCAGATTTGAACTCAGGTACTCCTGACTCCAGGGCCGGTGCTCTATTCACTGCGCCACCTAGCCGCCCCTCACCTAGCCGCCCCTCATAGTTTCAAGTAATAACTTTATGTATGTAGATGACTCTTACATCTCTATCACTGAATCACACAGACTCAGAGCTGGAAATTGCTTTAGAAGTCACCTCTTTAAACCCCCTCATTTCACAGAGGCCCAGAGAGCTTAAGCAATATGCCCACGAATGGTAATTAAATGGCAGAACTTGAAGAGTAGCAGGACCTGAAGCCAGGTCTTCTGACATTCAAAGTCTTTCCATTGTACTCTACTGCCTAACAGTCTTGGACTCATGAGTTACAAACGAATTTCTTATTATATTTCTGTCTGCCTAGACCACTCACTGGTACCTCAAATTCAATGTGTCCACAACCAAACCCATTGTTTTTGCTGCTCCTGAATTCCCTTTCTTTTGATTTACCAAGATTTTCCCTAGTCACCCATAAAATGCTGACTCCTCTTTCTTTCTTACTCCACCCCGATGTAATCCTGCATATTCTTCTTGTGATCTCTCCCAAATGTGCATGCTTCTTTCCATTGCCAGTGCCACTGTTTCAGTCCTCATTACCTACTAAATGAGCTACTTATTCCAACTGCCTCCTAACTAGTCTTTCCCCACTAAAATCCATCCTACTCACAGCTGCCAGAAATCTAATATACAATTATAATCCTATCAATCCTCTGCACAATCCTCCTCCTCTCCTCACAGAATACAAACTACTGAGAGCTTAGTACTCAAAGTTATTTTATGCTACTTTCTTTCATGTAATCTATATTCCAACTGGATTTACACCAGAGATTACCCTGAGCTAGGGAAATAGAGGCTTCCCTGCATTAGTGAGTTTGTTCACCTCATTCCCAATCTATGCTTGTGAAAATCCCACACATTTTTCAAGAAACAACCCATATACCACCTTCTTCATGAAGCTCTCTCCTTGATCCATCCAACCTCCAGAGAGAAAGCTCAGCTAGAAGCGATCCTTTCCCTTACTCTCAAAGGGAAGGGGTTTAAAGAGGGAACAAAAGACATATGTAGAATAGTATAAAAATCTTCTAAATTAAAAAAGAAATAAGAGGGCAAGGGGATAGGTGGGGGAGAAGATAAGGAAGGGACTCTTACAGGGGTGGATAGATTAAAGAATAGGAGAGTAAGGTAGCTGGTAGAAGAAAAGCAGAGGAGTGAGGGATAGGGTAAATAAGATGAGAAGGATAGTAAGGAAAAATAGGAAGGTGAAAAATACACAAGTAATTGTAGCTCAGAATGTGAATGAAAACAGAAACAGATCGCAAAGTAAAAATCTGAATTCAACATGGGTTTTTTTCAGGAAACATAAAAATAACAGATACACACAAAGATAAAATAAAGGGCAGGAACAGAATTTAGTATGTAAAAAAAAAAAGGGATAGTAATCATGACCCCAAAGCTGAAGTTAAAATAAATTTAATCAAAAGTGAAAAACAGATGGGGCAGCTCCGTGGTGCAGTGAATAGAGCACCGGCCCTGGAGTCAGGAGGACCTGAGTTCAAATCCTGCCTCAGACACTTAACACCAAAAAAAGTTAGCTGTGTGACCTTGGGCAAGTCACTTAACCCCAATTGCCCTCCAAAAAGAAAAAAAAAGTGAAATTCAACAGTGAAACTATATACTATGAGTCAGCAATATTATTCAATATTGTGTAAGATCATTCATAATACCTAGACAGTATAAAATACCTGAGCACATAACTGCCAAAACAGACATAGGAACTATGTGAACATAAATACAAAATGCTTTTTATACAAATACATTCAGATCTAAATAACTGAAGTAATATTTATTATTCATGGGTAAAGTCAAAATAATTTTTTAAAACGACAATTTTACCTAACCTATTTATTCAATGGTATCTCAATTAAATTACTAAAAAATTATTTTACTGACTTAGAAAAAAATAACAAAGTTTATTTAGAAGAATTACAGGTAAGGAACTTCAAAGAAACCAGGGAAAAAAGATATAAAGAAAGTAGACTCAGCGGTATCAGACATTAAACTATAAGGGAAGAATATTGTTGAAGTGTAAAAAAGGATAATTTCAATTATTTTAAATTAAGATTTTCTTGTATAAATAAAGCCTACGTAGCCAAAAATAGAAGGAACGCAGTAAGTTGGAGAAAAAATTTCATAGGCAGTCTCCCAGATAGGATGTGACTAGGTTGGAATATTGCTAGGAAATGATGAGCTCGTTGATTGAGAAAAACGTTGAAAGACTTGGACTTATAAAGGAAGATGCTATATACCTTCAGAAAAACAGATGATAAGAGAAAATAAGCAGAGTAGGATCTTACATATATGTGTACAGTGTGTGTGTGTGTGTGTGTGTGTGTGTGTGTGTAAAATAAAGTTTAAAAGTGTACAGCAGAGAACAAAAGAACATCAACAAAGAAGCAAAGAAAAGCTGGGTATCATTTATTACAAGTTTTCTTGGAATGGAAATTTATTGTTTTATATTCAATCTGCTCTTAGGATCTGCTGTGTTCATGGCAACTTTTTTCTTCTCTCATTTTGTATTTAAGTTTAAAACCAAAAAATTTACACACACAAAAAAGTGATCCTTTCCTACTTTGATTCCACTCTATCTTTCCAGGATAAATCATTATTCCCTCTCTATGCTCAAACTAAACTACTCTACACTACCCATCAACAACATTCCAGCTTCCAGCTTCATGCCTTTACACAGGTGGGTCTCCTTTTCCTCACCTACAGTCATGAAACCCCTAACTCCATTCAAGGGTCAAGTCAAACACCACCACCTTCAAGAAGTCTTTTTTTGATTTCCTCAGCTGTTCCACTGCACCCCCAAATCAATGAATGTTTATCTTGTATATGTTTTCTATTTATCTGTGTATACACTGAACAGAAGTATGGGGTGCAATGGAGAGAGTGCCAGGCCTGGAATCACAAAGACTAATCGACTCATCTTCCTGAGTTCAAATCCTGTCTCAGATTGTTAAATGAGCTGGAGAAGGAAATGGCAAACCACTCCTGTATCTTTGCCAAGAAAACGTTAAATGTGGCCATGAAGAGTAAGACACAACTGGAAACAACAAAAATGCATCTATCTTGTTCTACTCTATATTGTGTTTGTCTGTCTTAAACTGATATTCCCAACTAGAATATTATTTCCAATAGGGCACAAATCCATATTTACTCATGTTTGCACCACTGCCAGAAACTCCACAGGGCTGCACCAACAATAACTCACAATTATATAGAACTAAGTAGTTTTTCTTGTTGGTTTTTTTTTTTTTTTTTTGCTTTTTGGAGGGGTGGGGGAGAAATGCAGGGCAACTGTCTCAGGCCATATTTGAACTCAGGTCCTCCTGACTCCAGGGCCAGTACTCTATTCACTGTGCCACCTAGCCACGCCAGGAACTAAGCTTTATTCGGCACTTTTCTCACCAAAAACAACAAAAACCCCTGGGAAGCAGGTACTTTAGTTATCATTCCCAATTACAAATGAAGAAACTTTGGCTCAAAGTTTGAAAGAAGAGACCTTGCCCATGGACAAAAGTTTAGTGAGCAAGGCTCTAGGATACAAAAACAAAAAGCAGTTTCTTGACATGTTTTTCCTCCCACCATGCCACTGCTACTTGTCCTCCAAACCAGACCATAAGTTAAACCACTCAGCTTCCAACCTTCCAATTCCTGCTCAGAGAACTGTAATAAAACTACTACTGCCATTGAAAGGGCAAGTCAAGTGATTGCCCTATTGTCTCACTTACCATCTTTGGGACTTCTTAGACCAAAACATTCTTATTTGATTTGCCCTATTTGAATGTAACCTCCTTGAAGGCAGGGACTTTCTCACTTGTATTTTGTATCACTGGTACAAAGAACTCACTTTGACCTGGATTCTGCTGCAAAGGATCTTGTCCAATTGTCTTGTGTAGTTTTGTCAAGTATACATGTCCCTTGCTCCTTTAATATTTATAATCAGTTACTTAATATGCTCATTTCTGTTATTACATCTTCCAAGGTATTGTGAATTATTTTGATGTATAGATGAAAGATATATTTATATGTGCATGCACACATATTATGTATTATGTTGGGCTCAAGGGTCCAGAGTTGAAGAGGAGAATGAAAGCAGGTAGACTGCTTTCAAAAAATGGACCAAGTTCTTCAAAGTTTCTGGTGAAAACAAAAGCCTATCTTGTCACTACTGTTTTGCCCAGCAGCATGGCCATCAGATAAGAAACACTACTGCTTCTTCCACCCTTTAAACAGTGAGGAGGCGCACTGGAGTAGATGACCAGTCTGGAAGTAGGAAGACTGATTATGAGTTCAAGTTTAGCCTCAGACCCTCACCAGCTGCGATTATGGGAAAGTTATTTAAACCTGTTTGCTTCCATTTCCTTGTCTGTAAAATAAACTAGAGAAGAAATAGCAACTCACACTAGTATCTTTGCCAAGAAAATCCTAAATGGAGTAACAAAGAGACAAAGTAACATTAGGCACAACTGAAATGAATGAATGAAAATCCCATCAGACTAAGAATTCCCCAAGAGCATGGATTAATTTTTTTAAACTGCCTTTGTTTGTATCCTCAGCAAATTGCTGAGCACACAGTAGGCACTTAATAAATGCTCGTTACTACAGAGAACAATGGAGAAAAATGTATGGCAAGTGTCAGCAGGCTGCTACATCTAACTCCACTGGAATGCCTTAGAAGAAAAGAAGAGGGGACATGTTGGTCACATAGCTAGGCTGAAGTGAAGAACGACAGATGAATGCCAATGCTCCACTAGCACCCTACTCTAATCTTCAGAACACTGAAACCCCTTTTGGCAAACTTTATGTACAGGAATCACAGACACGCATTCCAAATCTGCATCAATGGAAGGATTTCTCCTGAATTAATGACACCACTATTAATGACACTATTAACGCTTAAATATTCTATTTGAATATCATCAGCGCTGTGTTTATTTGAACTATAGTAAGTACTGAATAAATCCTTTTTAAAAAATCCATTCATTTACTCATTCAAACGAACAAAGGAGCAATACTTTCAACAGAACAGTGCTTCCTGATTCCTTGTATTATGGGGTCTCCATTTAAATTAAAAGCTGTATTTTAAGTCTTGATATACACTCTGTTTCAAAAGTCTTAGTGAAGTTATAAGCTTAAACATGATCCAACTGCACTAAGACTTTGTGGACTGCCTGTAGAGTGCTACTTATGGCTAGACATACTGCATTTGGGAATGGAAAAGAAGGGCTTGATTCTAAGCTGGGGGGTGAGGGGCTGATAGCTCAAATGGAGGAGTGTAAAGGAATAGGGAATAACCACTCATACTGTGTCTATTATGTGCCAAGCACTGCGCTAAGTGCTTTTAAAAATATTATCTCATTTGAAATATATACATATATACACACATATTTGTATTTGTAATAAATTTATTATTAAATCATTCTGTAAACCTTAAATCACCACATAAAGGGGAATGAAATAAGCATTTATATAATACCTACTATGTGCCAGGCTCTTTACTAAACATTTTATACAATTATTTCATTCAACATATATGTAAATATTTATAATGTTACCTATTATCAAAGCACTTTGCAAACCTTCAGGTGCTATATAAGGGGGAAAGAAATAAATATTAATGTACCAAGTACTGTACTACAGGCTTAAAGAAATCTCTAATTTGACTTTTATGTAAAAAGTGTATTTATAACCTATACAAATGCTAGCTATTAAAAAAGCCCTCTGCAAATCTTAAAGGCCATATAAATGCTAGCTACTGGCATTGTTATATTTTATACTACGTTATTTTAATTATTATTAATTCTCTACTCCCATAACTGTTTCCTCATCTCAGGCCTCGCTGCTGCCGAAGTCTTGGGGTCCGACCCCACCATTTTCTGTAGGGGAGGTTACTTATTGAATACCTTAGGGCCTCCAGGAGCCGAGTAGGCACTGAAGAAAGGGGGATGCCGCCCGTCGTTGCCATGGAGACGCTGCCGGCCCGGCGGGGCTCAGGGAGGGGGCAGCCAGGCCTCGACGGGGGGCAAAACATGCCCTCCTCTCTTCCCAGATGCCCAAGCAGCCCCGGGAGGGGTCGGCAGCGCCCGCGGGGGGAGGGGCAAAGGGAGGAGGAGGGGTCCTTGGCCAGGCCTCGGCGCTCGGAGAGAGGCAGGAACGGCCGTACTCACTGCTTCACGTTGTCGCCCAGCGCCTCGCTCAGGTTCTTCTTGGCTGCCTCCAGCTCGCTCACAAAGGTCGCCATCGCTGCCTTGACTCCCGACCGCAGAACAACCACGCGTGTGCAGCCGCAAAAACCAATCCAAGGAGATTGGAACTTGTGAGGCCGAAGCCGCTTCCTTCTCCCTTCTCCCGACTCCCGCTGAGCAAGAAAGCCCTAGTTTATTTAGTTCTCGTAGCTTGCTCCCTTTCTCGCGAGAAGCACGAAGGCAGCAGCGTATTGTGCGCACGCGCACGCACATACCCCCGCCCTCTACGCTCTCCCCGCCCCTCCACCTCACGTGATCGATTTCACTCTATAGGTGAGTTGCCTTGCAGTAGCCTTCTCATCCTTCACCTGCAAACTTCTCTCCTGTACTGCAGCGCCACCTGCGGGGCTGGAGCTGCCGATCGCTGCCATTGCGCCCTGTGCTGCAAAATTAAGAGTGTCTCCTGCCTTGTTCTTTCTGAATGGTTTCTAGTCGGCTCCTTGAAGCCTTCATCCCGAACTTAAGATAAACTTTTAGAGCTTACAAATGACGCTTTTTGTCGTAAGCTCTTCCGGCGACTTGGAAACGCCCTGCTGCAGTTTTACACAAAACACGCACAAAGGAGATACAAAGTAACGCCAGGGAACTGAAGCTGCCCCGGAGCAGGAGGAGCCTGGACACCAGGCGGCGACCCCGGAGTTGGGGCTGCCAGGACGCCCCCGAGGCCCAGAGGCACAGGGCAGAAGGGGAGCGACTGCGTGCCAGAGATGAGGGAGGGAAGGAGGGCCCCCTGGGGCGCAGCAGGGACCCCAGGCTGGAGGCTCCAGGCATTGGCTGCTCAGCGCGGAGGGGAGGGGAGAGGGGGAATGAAACCCTGAATCCAGTGGAGGGAAGGGGATGAGGGACAGCCGGGCTTTAACTTTCAGTGGTGTGCCCCTCGGGGGCAGGGGGTGCCTTTTGCCTTTCTTTGGATCCCCAGGGAATACTTAGCACAGTGCCTGGCACATAGAAGGGAGAAGGAAGGGAATAAGCATTTATTAAGCAAGCACCTACTATGTGCCCGGCTTTGTGCCAGGAGCTTTGTACTTGATTCCCACAACAATACTGCATGGTAGATGCTAGATGCTGTTATTATCACCATTTTACAGTTGAGGAAAGTGAGGCAGGCAGGTGAGGAGACTGGGGAGCTCACAAAGGTAGGAAATGTCTGAGGCTGGATTTGACTGCATCTTCTCTCATGCTGATGGATACATACACCAGTCCTGGAGGGTCAGTTGGTATACTTGTAATTTCCAGACCATTCACTCTGGATAGACATTACAGAATCCAGATCTTGGGGAGAATTCATAGTTAAGAGGATAAGGGGTGGTTGGACCCGAAGAATGCCAAGGCAGAGTGGCTGGGAATGAATTCACACATCTTTCAGTCAAGAGAAAGTTTATTGTGAAGCCAATAGAAGCCTGCAAAGTCCTTTTGGGATCTTGCACCCTAATGGGGTGGGGGGGGGGGTGAATCTAGAGTTTATAAAGCAAAGGCACATGGGAAAAGAATGCCAGGGATACTAATTAGATAATCTAAGGGTCCAGGTGTCTTTGGGAGCTATGGATGGGAAAGCGTATGGAGTATACCACACATTGAGGGAATTGTCAGAGGTATGAACCTTGGAGAATCTGGTGGGAGGAAGGAAGAGTCCTTGGGCCAGTCAGGGACAAAAATCCTTGGGCCAGGCAACCCTCTGTCTGTTCTGATAAGTGAATTGTTATAGAGTCAGGCCTGCAAGGAGGGAAAATTTTCTCACAAGGGGGCAGAGGACCAAGACATAAGACCATGGTCTTAGGGCTTTTTAGAGTTATTTTTTTGGGTCTCTAAAAAATACTGAAGAAAATAACACCTTAAAAAGCAGAGTAATTCAAATAGCAAAAGAGCCAAAAATGAGGAGAAGAATGGCTTAAAAAGTTGAATTGCCCAGATGGAAAAGAAATTTCAAAAGCTCACTGAAGAAAATAATTTCTTCAAAATTAAATTGAAGCAAATGGAAGCTAATGACTTTGAGGGAAATCAAGATGCTATAAAAACAAATCCAAAGAATAAAAAAATAGAAGACAATGTGAAGTATCTCATTGATATGAGATCTCTCAGCTCTTTCCACTGAGAAAAACCACTGACCTGGAAAATAGATCCAGGAGAGGTAATTTAAAAATTATTGGACTACCTGAAAGCCATGGTCAAATAAAGAGCTTAGACATCTTCTTTCAAGAAATTCTCAAGGAAAACTGCCCTGATATTCTAGAACCAGAGAGCAAAATAGGTATTGAAAGAATTCAGCAATCACCTCTTGAAAAAGATCCCCAAAAGAAAATTCTTAGGATATTATAGCCAAATTCCAGAGTCCCCAGGTGAAGGAGAAAATACTGCAAGCAGTCAGGAAGAAACAAGTTGAGTATTGTGGAAACACAATCAGGATGACACAGAATCTAGCAGCTTCTATATTAAGGGAATGAAGGGCTAGGAATATTATATTCTGGATGTCAAAAGAGTGAGGATTAAAACCAAGAATCATGTACCCAGCAAAACTGAGTATAAAGTTTCAGGGGAAAATATGGTCATTCAATGAAATGGAGGACTTTAAAGCATTCTTGATGAAAAAAAACCAGAGTTGAATAGAAAATTTAACTTTCAGATACAAGAAGCAAAAGAAGCATGAGAAGGTAAACAGGAAAAAGAAATCATAAGGAACTTATTGAAGTTGAACTATTTTCCATGTATGAATATACATGGAAAAACAATAATTGTAACTCATGAGACTTTTCTCAGTATTAGGATAGTTGAAGGGAATAAATATGTATATATATATATATGTGTATATATACATATATGTATGTGTAAGGGCATATGTGTGTATAAATATAAATATATATGTGAGTGTGTGTATATATGTGTACATGTATACATAGAGTGCATAGGATGAGTTGGATATGAAGGGATGATATCTAAAAAATAAAATTAAGAGGTGGGAGAGGAATATATTGGGAGAAGGAGAAAGGGAGAGATGGAGTAGGGTAATTATCTCATAAAAAGAGGCAAGAGAAAACTGTTACAAAGGATGAGAAGAGCAGAAAGGTGAAAGGGAATGGGTCAACCTTATTCTCCTTGAATTTGGCTTAAGAAGGGAATAACATACATACTCAATTGGGTATCTTACCCTACAGGAAAGTAGGGGGGAAGGGGATAAGAGGGAGGATGATAGAAGGGAGGGCAGACTAGGGGAGAGGGTAGTTAGAAGCACATATTTTGAAAAGGGACAGGGTCAAAGGAGAAAATAGAATAAGTGGGGGGGGTGGGATAGGATGGAGGGAAATACAGTTAGTCTTTCAAAATATAACTACTATGGAAATGATTTGGGTAACTACACAGGTACAACCTGTTTTGAATTGCTTGTCTGCCCAGTGGGGGTGGGTGAGGAGGGAAGAAGGGAAAGAATCTGGAAATCAAAAGTTTTACAAACAAATGTTAAAAAAGTTGTTTTTTACATGCAACTAGGAAATGAGATATACAGGCACTGGGATATAGAAATCCATCTTGCCCTACTAGAAAGTTGAGGGGGCGGAGTTATGGGGGAGGATATAAGAGAGAGCAGATTGAGGGAAGGTGTATTCAGTAGGCTCACTATTTTGGGGTTTGACTTTCAAATTTGGGGGGTGGGGGTAGGGGAAAGATGGGGAGAAAAATGTGTAACAAAATATTGTGGGAAGGAATGTTGAAAAATATAAATAAATGAATTGAAATATTTTTTAAAATGGAACTGTTTCTGACATCAAGAAGCTTACATTCTACTAGGGTAAACAACATGACAGGGAAGCCACAACTTCCTCAGCTGTTTTGGTGCCAAGTCTAGCTGAATCTCTTTCCATGAAGACTGTTATATCCATTCCCTTCTCTGTCCTCATGTGATTATCAGTATTCCCAAACTGATTTCATGACATGGGTGATACTGGCACAGGCCTGCCCAGCATGATGTGCCAGCACCAAAGAAGGTGCTGTGCCCTGTGAGCAAAGCAGAATTGAAATAGCTCAAAAGAAACACAAGATGTGCAAAGTTAGGGAATCCACCACAAATGTTCACACAGACTGTGCCCAATCTGTGATAGCGCTTTCTAAGTTTATATTGGTCTGATCAGCCACAGTCACACGCACTTTATCTTGACCCTAATATACTGATGTCATTTTGGTCCTCTTTGAGAACAAAGGACAACAGCCATTGGTCATCCTAGTCCTTATCCCCTTTTACCTGAATTGACAATAGTCTCCTTGAGGGCAGGGATTGTTCTGTAGGTTACTTGTTGATTGATTAATTTTAAAACCAACTAAAATAATGACTTGGGAGGAGGGAGATATTGCTTCAGATTAGCCATATCTCATGTGGATAATTGACAGTGGAGTATTTGTAATGTAGTTCCTGTCAGAGCTTTGATTTGTCAAAATCCTCCTAAGTTAATATGCATGACTGAAACAAGCGAGCAATAATAAATACACACACATGCACATATATTTATTTGTGTGCATATATACGTATTTATACACAAATACAAGTAGCCAGAAAATAATGAGGCAAAGACTTATGAACCACTCAGAAGCTTCATATCTCTATGTCATACTTTTTCCCCAAAGAAAGTAGGAAAACAATTGAATGGACATAGTAAGCAAGCAAAGAAGGGAGGGTAGAAGGAAAGAAAGGAAGAGAAGAAGAAAAGAAAGAAAGACATGGAAAGAGGGAAGGGAGGAAGGAAGGAAACAAGAAGAAAGGGAAGAAAGAACTATTTTAACAGTTAGTGAATGACTGCTTATTGACATGGCTACCTTTGAATTAGCAGTATGTGTAAAGTCAGACCATCAACTAGTTAGAGTGAAGATCAAAACAAATTAGAAAAATTAGTAAACAAATCAGAAAAGAAGCTGAAGTTAAGAAGAAATTGTAAACAATTATAACTGCTGTAAAGTGACCCGTCTGTGTGAGACATCAGTGGCCTAAACATGGAAAGTGAAAAAAAGACAAAGATATTTATTATCATGATTTCCTGTAAAAGCCTGACCAAGGTAAAAAAAAAATGAGCCACAAGAAAGCCTAATAGCCTCCCCCAGCTTCCCTTACCCCCCTCCTAACCTTCCCCCCTCCACCAAGCCTCTTATACTAGGAGCAGTCCCTAGTGAACAGGGACTATTTTTTATTTTTCCTTTGTCTCTGTAACATCTAGCACAGTGCCCTGCTGTAGGTACTTAATAAATGCTTATAGAATTGAATTAGCAGGTAACATTTGACTTCCTTGCAAAAAGAGGGAGGAAATAGCCAAGGACAATTCACGCTCAGAATACAAACATTTATAAAACACTACAGAAGGAAAAGGCAGCAGATCATGAGCAGAATCACCTTATAAAGCAAGAAAATATAGTGGGAGAGAAAACAAGCCTAGAGAAAGCTTGGCATGATAACTAAGTGGGCTGCATCATCATCCCTGGAACATTTATAGACCAAAACTGGCAAAAGTACAATAAATAGACGTAAAATGGAACAAATTTGTCCACATTTCTATAACAATCTACGTTCATCACAAGGAACAGAAAATCTTCCTCATTTGGAACCTAACACCTCAATCTTCAAAGTGCTATTTTAAGACGTAGACTGTCATTTGGGAAGATAAAGTTTGTAACAGAACCAGGAAATCCACACAGAAGAAATCCATGTTGGATGTGAGAATCTTGAAAGAATTATGTCACGTAATAGTTCAAAAGGGCAAATAGTTCAAAATAGGCAGAAAAAGGAGATAGCTAAAGTAATGGAGAAAAAACTAAAAATATTCATGGCCCCAAAAGGCAGTTAGGGGATAGTGAACAGCTAGAAAAGAAAACCATGAATACTATTTGCTATAAACAATGATGAGTAGGCAGACTTCAGAAAAGCCTGGAAAGACTTATATGAACTGATGCTGACTGAAATGAGCAGAACCCAAAGAACATCGTACACAGTAACAACCGTATTGTGCAATGACTGACTTTGATAGACTTATCTTTTCTGAGCAATGCAAGGATCTAAAACACCTCTAAAAGATTCATGAAGGAAAATATTATCCACATACAGAAAAACAACTATGGAGTCTAAATGCAAACGGAAGCATACTACTTGCTCTCTTTTTTACTGATATTTTGTTTTGTTTCTTCTTCCTTGTGGTTCCTTCCATTGGTTTTGATTCTTCTTTACAACATGAGTAATTTAAAAATATGTTTAATATGAATGTATGTGTAGAACCTACATCAGATTGCATGCCATCTTGGGGAGTGGGAGGGGGAGAGAGGAGGAGAAAATTTAAAACTCAAAATCTTATGGAAGTAAATGTTGAAAATTAAAAATAATCAATTTTTTAAGAAAGGAAGGGAAACCACAATTCCCAAGAATGAACATGGTTTTGTTTAGAAAATATACCACCTGACTAAACTTATTTCTTTTTTAGCTATGGTTACTAAATTGGTACACAACAAAGTCCCATTCTAGTCCCACATCATGGCATGACTTCTTGAAATTTATGCCCAAATCCCTAATTCTACAGATGGGGAAACTGAGGCCAAGAGAGTCTAAATGAATTGCCAAAGGTCAGACAGGTATTAATTGGATGACTGGTATTTGAACCCAGATTCTCTGGGTTTAAAAAAATTGGAAGCCCGAAGGAAGTTGCATTTAAATAGCATTGATGGGTATATAGAATATATATGGGGGATGGGGAAGTGAACAAACATTTATTGATTGCCTACTATGGACCAGCTACTTTGCTTAGCACTTTATAAATATTATCTCACTTGATCCTCAAAACAAGCATGGAAGCTATGTGGTGTTATGATCACCATTTTACAGATGAGAAAACTGGGGCAGAATGACTTGTCTATAGTCACGCAATTATTAAGTGTCTGAGGC
Organism: Pseudocheirus occidentalis; assembly: GCA_028646575.1. Classification (NCBI taxonomy): domain Eukaryota; kingdom Metazoa; phylum Chordata; class Mammalia; order Diprotodontia; family Pseudocheiridae; genus Pseudocheirus; species Pseudocheirus occidentalis. Next base: position 48,144,662 of record CM053593.1, read on the forward strand.
CAGATTTGGACTTAGGTCTTCCTGACTTTAGGCCCTTCCTGACCTTAGACTTTAGGACAGTGTTCTGTCCATTAGAATAGATATACAAAGTGATTTTGAAAGGAGGACACTAGGAGATGATTTATTACTGATGTAGGAGTCATTTCTGAATCATCAGGTAACTAAAGCAAAAGTAAAAATTAATACAAGACTAAAAGAAAGAGTAAAAATGAGAATAAAAAAAGAGACATGATGTACAATTTAAAATGTCAACCTGACAGTTAAATGAATTAGTGATACTGAAAAAATGGCAAATGGATGGAGGAAAGGGCATCGACTCTATTTATAAAGATTTCATATGGAAGTTTAACCTATATCAATCAAATGCCATAATAAAGAGACCAAGGAGGAGACTTTCCCCCTTCTCCCAGAAGGAAGAATGTCTCGATGGGAAATAGCAGACTAACTGATGAATCTATGAGTATGAGCAATGGCACCAAAGGAATTATCCTAATCCCTGTGGTTCCCTAGTCCACTCATGACCACTACATTCATGAGTGACTGTGATCCTCACACCCTAATGCTACCCCTTCCTTTGTTTATCTCAGTATACAAACACATGGACCCTTCCCAGCTCAGACCATTCCAATCAGTCTTCAGTTCTGAGCAAGGCTCACTTTCGGATTGTGATTATGTATATGCCGTCATTTCCCAGAGTCAGAACAGAACTAGGAACGAAGACTGGAAATGAGACAAAAGCATATGTATCTTTTTCTTAAGCATTCCATCAGTTGTTTTAGTGCCATTCATAGAATTTGTCGTTAGATTAAAAGTGGTGAGGCGATGTCTCTGTTCCTTGAAGTCCCAACTTGGTCTAGCATACTTGGTGATAAGGATGTGATTTCAGAATACCAAATCACTGACATCATTTATAATGTGGACTTTTTGGTACATCAAGCAGTAGTACAGATCCAAGGTTGAAAAAATTGTTTTTTGTGGTCTGTTATTATCAAAAAGTTTTTTAAACTGCTGTCTATGATTAGATTAGACAAAAGAGAGTGTTTCATGGGTAGAAATAAATTTGAAAAGGCTACAGAGATATTCTGAATGTAGAACTGGCATTAGCGAATTTAAGTACACTGAAGAGGGATTCCCTATAGAAGATGAGATCCCCCACAATCTGGTGAATGTGGAGAAGGTTGCATGGATGGCATCCAGCTCAAGAATCCTGCAGAGTCTCCTCCATGAAATCGGTAATCACTCAAAAGAACCTGGCCTAATTATCTACACAGGAAAAGCAAGTCAATAAAAAATCAATCAACCAACCAACCAACAAATGAGTTAACATTTGTAAAGCACTTTGCAGACATTAAAATGCGGTATAAAGGCTTATTATTATTACATACCTACTATGTGCCAGGTACCACTGTGCTAGGCTCTAGGAATATGAGTACAAAGAATGAAATAACCGTACTCAGAAGGAGCCTACAGTCTAATGGAGGAGGCAACTAGTACATGTAAATGTCTGAATAGCACGAATACAAAATTAATACAAAGTTAATTCAACTACTTTGTATACATACAGATGTATATGAAGTAGTTGAATACAAGAGTTTTCCTCTGTACCATGAAATAACACAATATACCACCAGTTTCCCATTATCCTGATCTAAGAAAAAGGAAAAAAAACTGGTACTGGGACCAGTAATGATGGTCACCTGTGTATTAAACCAGATTCTGGGCTCTCTTCACATGCCGTTAGGGGAAGGAAATATGCCAAAATCATTCCTGTGTTGAAGGCAGGATGGACAGCCATACTTGTCCAAAATTCAGAGAGGTAAATGAAAAAATGACAGGATGGGATGCAGGTCACAATATTTATGATGCCATGATACCCAGAGTGGGTAGGTACACTTACTCCCCAAGGGCTTATAACCAGAAATTAACAGTGGTCCTTGGTACAAAGAGAGATGAAGAATATAATTGAAGTCTCTTGACCAGGGAGATACCCATCTTTGGCCTGATTACCATTCTTCTTTGCAATCCAGAGTATAGGAGGCAGGGGAAGGCTGAGGTGATTGAATATCCACTGGCCTTTTCCAATGGAGTGGCCTTTTGAATTAATGTATTTTCTCTCTGGGTCACATTTAATCTAGTCAGTCACTGGGACTTGAACCGAGGTCCTCAGACACCAATGACAATATCACGCTGCTTCTCCATTTATATGAATATTCCATGGGTGGGTGGTTTGTACGTTACTGATAAACCTTGTAGTTAAATTTGAGATGAATGTGACTGAATGAGCCATAGCCACCTGTAATCTACCTGCATATTTTTTTTCAATTAAGTAAACATTTGCCAAGTACCTACTAAGTTCAAGGTAAGGCTGTAGTAGTTAGAGTGTTGGAGTTGAAATCAAGAAGACCTGTGTTCAAATCCAGCTTCTGATACTTCCTTGCTAAACGGTCATGGGGAAGCCTCTAAGCTTCAGGCAACTCTATAAGACTTGTATATAAGCTATATATTTAGAGCTTGCATGACAACAAAATTATAGGTTCTTGACAAATTGATGTACATTCAAAGCACTATGCTATTGCGGTAGCATTCTTCCTATTTCAATACATACCACCAGGCAGCCATCTGGTCATAATTCCAAGTATAGTGTGTGTGTCTCCATAGTTACTCTTCAAGCTTTGGTTGCCATAGAGATAGCTCCATGTCTTTCACAGAATTAAGCATTAAAGGACTTCCATTGAGTCTCAGATCAATGGCAACAAGATTTTCCAAACCCAGTTATCAAGAAATCTGACTTTAAGAGTCCATGCATTTATCCACTCTGAATGAAAATGATATGGGAAAAAGGTGGTAAGAGCATTATATTCAATGAGGATCCCTATATATTCCACCTTCTTTCTTTTTTCTCCCCTATAGAAAAAGTATAAATGTTTTCAGAGTAGTTCTAGGGCTTCAGGCAAAAAAGAACTCAACTGACATGGAGCAATGGGGTATAGTGAAAAAAATGCCTGCTTTTAAGCCAAGGATTGGGGCTCAAATCTAGACTGCCTTTTACTACCTCTGTGACCCTGAACAAGTTATTTAGCTTCTCTGGCACTTAGTTTTTCCACCATAAGATAATGAGATTGGACTAGATCAGTGGTTCTCAACCTTCCTAATGTTGCAACCCTTTAATACAGTTCCTCATGTTGTGGTGACCCCAAGCCAAAAAATTATTTTCGTTGCTACTTCATGACTGTAATTTTGCTGCTGTTATGAATCGTAATTAAAATATCTGATATGCAGGATGTATTTTCATTGTTACAAATTGAACATAACCTACAAGTTGAGAACCGCTGGGCTAGATGATACACAGGTGAATTCCAAGGCTAAATCTATGATCTTATAACACTCCTCACAACAAAGGGCTCATCCACATTCCCTGGGGTTCCTCTCAAATTGATCCTCTGTCTTTACTGTTTCCAAAGGAGGTGGAGGAGGAGGAAGAGGAGAGGATGGAGAAGAAAGAAGAGAGGGAGGAGGAGGAGGAGCTGTGTTAGAGAAAGGCCTAGAGAATCAAGAGAAGTGGTTAGAACTGTAGTATTCTGACTACACACACATACACACACATTTATATATCTATATACAATATATATATCTACATATTTATATATCGATGTATTTATCTATCCATCTATCTATCCATCTATCTATCCATCCATCTATCTGTCTATCTATCTATCTATCTATCTATGTATCTATCTATGTATCTATCTATGTATCTATCTATTCATCTATCTGTCTAGGAGTGAGTCAGATGCTCCTCATCCTAAGAGAGCAGCAGAACTGAGACACAGTTTCTGATGGTGACCAGTATGAAAACCAGGTAGACCAGAGTAAGGTAGGACCAAAGTTCTCAGGACATATGTTTGGCTTAAAGTTCAAAGACTTCCTAGTTCTACTACTAATATTAACTTGAAATATGTTTGTAGATGATCTGTTTCTATGTTTGCAAGATACAGATAATAATTGCCTTGCATTAGTCTTGATAGGTCTTTTGATCTTGAACTAAAGCTAATTTATGATGGGGGCCACGCGATGCCAGCACCAAGAGTGAGTTGAGACAAAGGATGAACCAGGCCAGGTGGGCAGTTCAGGACAAAACTCTGTTTATTGATTCTCTGAACAAGATTTTTATAGAGCAAAGAGACAAAGAAGGTAACTATCAGTCATTATATTCACATAGCATCAGGCAGACCTTGAAGGCTCTCATGTCCATTCGTTACCTAGTATTCCCATATAGGATGAGCAAGAATTCAGGGTGCTCTGTTCTTTGCGAGTCATGGAGAGTGGTGAGCCAGCATCCTGTTGGCCTGGGAGCAACTGCAAGGAGCCAGCTGCTTCTACCTGCCTAACTTAGAGTTGGCCCTCAACATCTCCCCCTATCTTTGCAAGTAACTTAACGCCTTAAATTTCAGCAACAAGGGTGCTGAAGTTTCTGGATATAAGACACAGTATACATGGGAAGCAAACACAAAGGATTAACAATATAATAAACATAGGTACAAAGTATAATAACATGGATATAATATTCTGGAAAGGATTGACCTTATCTAAATTATGGAGAATCTTAATAGTTAATTCAGAGGGATCAATTCCCACATTGTGGCTATGTTCAGTTTGTTCTGTAATATTCCCCAGGGCATACATTTCCCAAGTGATATTGGAATCGTGCCAAGCTCCCACTTAGCAGGCTCTAATTTTATTCCATGTAATGTTGGCCTGGGAAGAATTATAGAAGCTGCAGGTGACACAAATATACATATATCTGTAATCACATCTAAGTAAGAATCAAGTTTTTTTATGTTTTTAACTCATCACATAAATACAGTACTAATTGTTCTAATTCATTGATCTTATACAAAAGATCCTTATCTATGTTCCGTTGTGTCTTAAGGGCTATAGAAATATTTTTTTATAATTAGCATATTGTGCAGTTTGGATTTTTCTTACTAGAGAAATTGCAGACACAGTGGTGTTATTAATTAGCAAGTGCTATTATGACCCTCATTTTAAAGTTGAGGAAACTGAACAGACAGGAGGTTACTTAATTTTCCCTGGGTCACAAAGCTAGTAAGTATCTGAGGCTGCATTTGAATTCAGGTCTTCCTGACTTCAGACCAGTATTCTATGCACTACAGTGTCATGTTGTGGAATTACTTTTTAAAAATGGACTATTATTCCTTTTGTCCCACTAACTTTCTCTCACACACAAGGTTCCTTCTCCTGCCTCTCTAGGAGAAATTCCAGGTGTCTGAGATGTACAGTCTCCCATTTCCTTCAAAGCACAGCACCGCATAGGTGACACATTTTACACTAAGCCTTTCCTGATTCTCTTAGTTATTCTTTCTGAAATTATTCTCAGACCCTAAATGTTGAGCTGGAAGGGACCTTAGGAAGTCATCTTGCCCAACCTTCTCATTTTACAAATGAGGGAAATGAAATCTAGAAACCTGCACATGGTTACCCAGGTAGAGGGTCAGTCCATTACTCTTTCCCCTGTATGATAATCCCATTCTGCTGATAAGTGTTGAAAGACCTATAAAGACAATTAACATTTGGGCCCTAACCTCATGGAATCAAATGGGGGAAACATGGCAAATATATAAATATCCCATAATTGTCAAATTATTGCAATCATATTAGAATGCGTTCAATTCAATAAACATTTATTGTGCCAGGTACTCCGCTAATGTCAGGGAACACAAATAAGAATGACAGTCCCCACCCTCAAGAGCTTACAATCTACTGGGGGAAGACAACACACAAAGTGGGGTGGGAGTGGAGAATACACCAGGGAGCAACTTGTTTTGTGGAGTTGAAGGCAGAAAGAGCTGCAGTTTAGTACTGTACTCTCTATTCTGAGAGGAGAGTAGGTTGAGGAGGTGGTATCCAAGACAGTTAGCAGCATGCTAATGAGATTAGAAGTGATGAGATTAGAATGGTTCTAATATAAACATAATTATTAATATAATATAATAATTATAAAAAGTTATCTCTCCCAAAGCAGCAAAGCGTGAGTTTTGAAAGGAGCTTAAAATAACTTTTGAAGCACACAAAAAATTAATTAGAGCAATTTAATTAGAATTTAATTTAAATTTTATATAATAGAGCTAGTCTATAAATTCCAAAGCTAATCAAATTCTCTCTAAAAGACTCTTTGTGAAATTCTCCTTGCTTATATGTGTAAGTAACAGAATCTTTCTTTAAAAATCTTAACATAGGGGCAGCTAGGTGGCACAGTGAATAGAGCACTGGCCCTGGAGTCAGGAGGACCTGAGTCAAATGTGGCCTCAGACACTTAACACACACACACCAAAAAACTAGCCATGTGACCTTGGGCAAGTCACTTAACCCCAACTGCCCTCCAAAAAAAAAAGGCAAAAAAAAATCTTAACATATAAAATAATGTTAAAATAACTTATCTACTTATTTTACTGAACATACTGGGAATCCAGAATGAATGGCCTTAATTAATAACACTGAGTTCATTTGCTTCAGTTGGAGTAATAGATTTCTCCAGTCATCCAGCCAGATTCATTAAATGTTCTGCAGGAGTGGGATGTTTCTTTAAATTGCTTTATCAAGCAGTAGAATATTGCCTCTTCACTCCCTGCAAAACCCTTTAGTATTTTTACGAATACTGTCATCAGTACACCTACAAAAGGACTAATTTGCATCAATTAACAAAAGCATAAAAGCAACCAACCAAATTTCTCTGCACTGCTCACCAAGCCTCATAGCAAACTGACAAAAAAGTCCTAATTATATCTAGCAACACAAACCATGGAGGAGGACCCAAGATATTATGATCTCCACTGCAAAATGACTCTTGCCACAGGAACAACTTGACCAAAGCAGCCGCCACCTTTGTTACTATTGGCAGGTAGAGAAGATAGAAACATTCCAATTCTTTCACGATGTTTACTGATTTCTTCACAAAAATGATAGCATTAGGGGGCATCTCAAGGCCCATTTGGTCCAAGGGACTGCAAAGAACTGCACACAAGGTAGAAGCCCTTTGATTAGGAAAGTAAAATAGAATATTATTTCCTCTAAGAAACAATGAAAACAAAGAACTCAAGGAAGTCTATTAAAACTTACATGAACTGATGCAAAGTGAAGCAAGCAGAACTGAGAAAAGAGTATGAACAGTGAAAGCAATGATGTAAATTGCAAAGTAGCAGGGAGGGTTGAAAGATCAAATGCTAAGTAATTATGACCAAGTTTGCTTTGGAAGAGGAGAGAAGAGAATGCATCTCCCTTGTTTGCAGAGGTGTGGAACTATGGGTGTGGAACATTGAACACATTGTCAGAGTCATTTGATACATTGTGTAGTTTTTGCTGAAATGGTTTTATTTCCTTTTTTAAAAAAAAAACCTTTTTGTTATAAGGAATGGCGCTCTAGTGGGTAGATATAGAGGGATATGTTTACTATACAGTTTTATTCACATATTCTATCTCATACTATTGAGGTTTTCCCAGGAGTCATGTGGTATTGATATATCAAACAAATTAGAAGTGTTTGAACTCAGTGAAATACATGCATAGTTTTCAAATAGCCATGATGAGTTTGAATCATATGTATGGAGATAACAAGTGGGCTGTCTCTCATAATTTTGTATACCAAGCCATGTTTTTATTCAAATAAAAATGAGGACATTAAACTGTACATAAGGTTTTCCTAATGTATATACAGAGGTTTTTCACCAACCAGAACCACACCATCCATACATGGAAACATCAGTTACAGCAACTAGAGAAATTTTGAATGCTATGGATAAGATGATGAAGTTGACACACACATTGCCAGAGTTAGCATAGGAATTTGGAGGTTCCAAAAAAAGTGTGTGAGAGGAGGTATTTAACTGCCTACCAAACTGAAGGTCTGAGCCATTGTGCTGATTTTATTGCCGTATGCCTGTGAAACCTGTAAAGCATACCAGCATCATGCCAGGAAATTGAATCACTTCCATGTGAATTGTGTTAGGAAAATTCTGAAGATCGCCTAGCAACATAAGGCTGCTACAGACACTGAGGTCCTTTCTTGAGCTGAACTACCAAGCATTCAAACTCTGCCACAGAGGATGCAACTTCAATGGGCTGGTCATGTTGTTTGAATGCCAAAAGGATGTTTGCCTAAAAGACTATTTTACAGAGATTTCATACAAGGCAAGTGCTCACTTGGAGGTCAGAAGAAGAGGTACAAGGACACCCTTAAGGTCTATCTGAAAAACTTTGGTATCAGTTATGAGACATGGAAGACACTGGTACAAGACCACCCAGCATGGTGTGATCCCATCAAAGAAGGTGCTGTGCTCTAAGAGCAAAGCAGAATTGTGGTAGCTCAAAAGAAATGTGAGATGAGCAAATTTAGAGACATCTCCTTTGCACGTGGTAGTATAGATTATTTGTGCTCAACCTGTGGTAGAGCCTTTCAAGCTCATATTGGTCTGATTGGCCACAGCAGAACACACCATACATTGATTCTGATATTGTGATGTTATTTCAGTCCTCTTCAAGCACAAAGGATGAACAAGTAGCTCATTGTTTTAGTATTAATATGGTACTAGATTTAGTATTGCAATGACAAAACTTCCACTGTTCACCTGCCCTGGTTATAGAAATTTGCTATGTAAGGAAAAGGGAGAGACATGGTTATGATGATATCAAGACTGTTCTTTCAAGGGCCCAGACTGATCTGATATCATAACAAGGGGAAACTCTCTTAGCTCTATTTGATTTCAGGTGAGTCAATCATGTAGCAAATTTGTCTCACATTAATTCACAGGGTATCAAAAACCAGACTTGGAATTAGCCAGGTGGGAAAATTTCCTACTCTGAAAAGAAATAGCACAATGGGAAACTGAGCCAAAAGGCCCCACCTTTGCCCCACAAAGTCAACATTTCCCAACACACATCCACTTGTAACTGTGCCCAGATTGCATTCCCTTTGGGCAGCACGTGGCATTTCTCATGAATGTTGGACTATTGGCTTAAGAGCAATTCAGACAAGTATACATGAAATCAAATAAATCTACAGGTTCCCTCAAATGGCAATTATGCTAATTGCAGTGTAGGGTCTGGGTATTATCATTTTTCTCATGTTGTAAGTGAGCAAACGTAAGGACATCTCATTTTCCTTTCATTTATAATGTAAGAATAACTACATTTTGGAGTTTCACACATGTAGTGAATACACTATTGTTCTTGTTTAGTTGTTTTCAGTTGTGTCTGATTCTGCATGACACTTTTTCAGGTTTTTTTGGCAAAGATACTGGAGTGATTTGCCATTTCCTTCTCCGGCTCATTTTACATGATTAAGTGACTTACCCAGGATCACATAGCTAGCAAGTGTCTGAAGCTGATTTCTAACTCAAGTCTTCCTGAATCCAGACTTGGAACTCAACTCACTGAGCCACCTACCTGCCCCTATGTAATAGCTGACTTCAAACTCCAGAAAAATATTGACTACAGAAAGCCTCCAGTTTTGTACTGCCATTTAACCCCTGAGGCAAAATGAAGTTTTTAAATCTGTCTATTGTTAAAAAAAAAAGAAAAGTTGGCTCAAAGATGTAACTTCATTACCTAAAATTTTATAACAGTGGTTAATGGGGCTGATAAGATCTTATGACTTCACCCAAGTAAAAAGTCCCCAGGAACTTCACAGATAAGGAATACTTAAGAGGCCTTTGCTACTTTTTCTCCCAACAGTAAGTTATCAGTATTATCCATTTTAAAAGTAAAATATTTCCAGTTTTATATTTAATAGTTTTCAACAATTTGACCACATTTTAAAAAACAAATCAATTACAATCTTAACAGCACCTAGGGACAAAATATTTTTCTAACAGCATTTCTGATACAATGGTTTCCCAAATTTCAGAATATAAGAAAAATTTTAGAAACACAATAATAACACATAAAAAATCATGTATTTAAAAATGAAACAAAACTTAATTAGCCAGATGACATCAATTTCAATTTCTGAGTTTTCTTCCATAGAAAATCACTCATCTTATCACTTCTGGCATTTTATACTAACCATATCTAAAACTCAGCATAGAGTAATCCAGTATGGAGTAATTACATTCAATTACAAAAAAAAGTCATAATAGTTAACATTTATATAGTGCTTGGCATGTACCAGGCACTTTTTAAAGCACTTCACAATTATTATATCATTTGATGCTCACAGTAACCCTGGGAGGTAGGTGCCATCATCCCATTTTATGCATGAGACAACTGAGACAGACAGTTGTAGTCCCTTGCTAAAGATCACACAATTCTGAGAAATATCCTTAGTCTAGGAATAAACAATATTCGTTGGAAAGTCTCAGACAAATTCAAGTTCTTTTATGCTGTTTCCATTCACATTTCCTGCCTTGTTCTCCATTGGCTGGGTGCAACCTTTTGAAGTGTCCACTGTTATGCTTCCCTCAAACAGGTCATACCTCAAGGAGCCTCTGTCTCTCTGTCTCATGAGAAGCCTGGCTCTGCTAGATCATAGCTCTAGTTAGAACCAGTCGCCTCTGACTTCCATTCTGTTATCACTCCAAGGTAGGAGTACTTTATTCTTGTGGAAACAAAATTCCTTCATCATGTCCCACACAACTAATAACTTTCTGAAACCGTATTTGAACTCAGGTTTTCTGATCCATGTCATTTCTCACTGTCTCCTTACTACCAAATATCAAATATATTTTGCATTGTTCTAATTTACTACAATTTTCCTAGTAGCAGAACACATTATACCATAAACGAGGCCACGTAATTTGGCTTCAGGATAAAACTTCCATCACATCAAATCCAGGTTTACAATATCGAACAGTAATATTCAGAAATGCAATTTTCCTCCAAGGGCTATAAAACTTCCTAGGCCTCAAGTTTTGGAGTCTATGACTTTTAGTTAATACAAGTGATAACTTGATAAGATACTGTCCATCTGAAATTGCTACCAGGCATTTCTTTATAAGTTTCCTCAAATCTTTCTAATCACAATGGAATCAAAACCTTCCCTAACCTCTCTCCAAACTCTGAATCCTTTCCCTACCAAACCTCCAGCCATACAATGAACAAAACTGACTTCAACTTTCTTTAGCTTTCTACTTATTTCTTCTTATCCCTACTTGCTTAAACTTCCTCTCATACTTTCTTTTTATAGCCCTTCAGTGGACTTAGATTAAAACCTCATTTACAGAAACAATGAATTTTGCTGAACTCCTTCCAACTGGTTTCTACAAACCAGGAGAAAAGAAAGAGAAAGGGAAAAAAAAGTTCCTTCTTTTTCTTATCTGTCTATCTCTGCAGCCTCCTGCCTGGCCAAGGTTGTGAATGGGGGGTCAGGCACTATTTCAGTCTTTCAAAAAGACAACCCTATTTCCCACCCACCTCTATCCTCCAATCACTGTGAATTTTTACCCTCATTAGCCACAAAAAGGTCTGAATAACAAAACACAGAACAGCTGAACAACAATAGTGGCTAAATTCTGTACAGTATTATGTTCATTAAAACTGCTTACTCTATACAAGATAGGAGTGTTCAGCCAAAAGAGTGGCAGAAAGGAGCTTAGAATAGATACATGCTTTATCTCTGGATTGTTTCATGGAAAAGAGAAAAACAAAACAAAACAAAAAAACAAAAGACAAGAGTGGTGTGAAGTGTAATTCTTAGTCCAGGATTTAAGCCTTTTTTACGGGCCTTCCTGACAGTCTAAGTGTGAGTCTATGGCTTTAGGATGCCAGTTCTCTCACTTCCATCTTGAGGTTTCAGAACCAGCATACAATGGCTCCCTGAAAGCCCTACTAATAGGCCCCAGATATGGAGCCCTTGTGTTCAAAATCCCCTTGCCCAGGCCTTAGGGGCATCCCAGGGTTCTCTGCCTTTTTCTACTTTCCCACAGCAAGTGTTTGTGAATACCAAAACAGTGGTCACTCCAAGTTTCTCCAATGTGTGCTCAAAGTCATTGGCCCCAGCATTCCCAAGCAATTACCAAAGCTAAGCTTGGGTTCTCTTGACTTTAAACATAGAAGACATCATTTGCATGCTATTAAAAATCTTTGTTGGCATTCAGATTTGAAAGGTTTTGAATTATGTGTTGTGTAATTTTCATTTTTATATTTACATTGCAATACTCATTCAGGGAGGGAAAAAAAAATTAACGTATTTTGGTCATAGCCTTTCCCTAAGGATCCTCTACATCAGCGGTTCTCAACCTGTGGGTTATGTTCAATTTGTAACAATGAAAAATACATCTTGCATATCAGATAGATTCATAACAGTAGCAAAATTGCAGTTATGAAGTAGCGACGAAAGTAATTTTATGGTTGGGGGTCACCACAACATAAGGAACTATAATAAAATGTCGCAGCATTAGGAAGGTTGAGAACCACTGATCTAGATTAACCCCTCAGTAGCATGAAAGAAATCAAACAGATATCAATATGGTATTGGTAAATTGAGTGAGGAGAGGGAAGGAATTGGGGAAAAGGAGTGGGTTTAGTAGAAAGTACTGATTATGGAGTCAGAGAACTTGAGCCCAAATCTTGTCTCTGGTGCTTATTACCTGTGAGATATTGGGCAAATTCTTTCATCTCCCTGGGTCTCAGTTTCCTCACTTGTATGCTCTGGGGTGTATACTTCCAAGAGAGGGAGAGTATCTAGTGCCTATGGAAATAAATAGGGGGAGACCCTAGGGAATGTATTAGATGGTGCTAAAGGGGGAAAAATAAGTGAAATAATTACTCTGTAATTTAGGCTCAAGTCTGTCAGAAATATTTTTTTTATTGAATTTAGCATTAATCTATACGCAAGTCATTTTTAGGTTGGAGAGAGAGGTGTGCAAACTGGCATACTCCTCCGTGTCTATGACACGACTCTTTGATCCAAGAAGACTTCAGGTGACATTTATAAGAATCTCAAACAAGGAAAATATCATAATATATTAAACTACAGTTTGGGCTTAATATTCCTTCCCCCTGACCATGCCATGAAGTGAGTTCCTTTCTGTGATCAGTATCTTAACCTTGAATTTCAAAGAGAAGAACTGATTCCCAGGTGGGTCTTGGCACCAGTTATTTCAAGGGTGAGGAAACAACAATTTTACTTAGACAGGAGTTAAATTTGGTTACCACCTTTACATCATTTGAAAGGAAGATGGTCTCCCCACTTTCTCAAAGAGAAAAGTCTAGAAAAGTCTTGAGGTGGGGGAAGTATTATTTTTTTATATTTCTAGAAAAACCAAAAAAAAGAGGAAAATTGTTTTAATAAGCTTACTCAATAGGAAAACCCTCTTGTAACTTAAAATTCACATTTTTGTCTGGGAAGCAGACTCTTAACCTTCCTTAGAAGATACCAACAGTTTCATCAAAGCGTTCCAAATCAAAACTTAACTACAACTCAAAATCTCACGGAAATGAGTGATGTAAAGAAGAAAATAAATAAATTCAGAGTGAAAAAAAAACAAAAAAAAAACCTTAATTACAAGAGAAATCAAAGTTTGAACCCGCTCCCAACACCAGTGGTACATGAGTACAATCATGCTTCTCCCACCTGTCTCACAGGGTTGGGAAGAGAATCAAATGAGATAATAATAAGTGTAAAGCACTTTGTAACTTTTCAAAGCCCTGTGTGACTCTGGGCAAGTCACTTAACTCTTGTTTGCCTCAGTTTCCTCAGCTGTAAAATGAAGATAATAATAACTCCTACCTCCCAGGGTTGTTGAGGATAAAACAAGATATTTATAAAGCACTTAGTATAGTATCTGCTATGTCACTGGTGCTAAATAAATGCTAACTCGAGTTAAGGTTACCCTGCTAGGATCTTTCTGAGAATTCCCCATCTGCCTTCTGTTCTGTGCCTGATGGTTATCAAGTTCTCCACTGAGGAAGCATTTCTTTCAAAGGGAACACCGCCAAGCTAGAGGGGGCAGTCGCATAGAATCTGTCCATTGATTCTCCTGATTCAGAGATAAAAGTTTAAAAAGAGCAATTAAAAAAAAAAAAGAAAAATAGTAGCAAAGGGAGATTTTCCCTGCTTGCTTTGCTCCATTATTGATAAAATACTCCAACCCAGGATCAAAAGAGAGACAAGTCAAACCTTACTGCTGGAGGAAAGGTATGGACACTTTTTTTCTCTTATTATTGCTATAATATTCCTCATTGTAGTATAGAGGTGATCCTGGGTTCTTGATCTGGCAAATTCTGTCCATTTCTTCCAAGGCTGTTAGTAGGCGCCAGAAGAAAGACTTTATACAGAAGAATCTCCCACACTAAGTTGGGAGGCTTATCACCAGGTCAGACACAGGGATAATGCCTTATATTTTTCCCCCACTGTAACTCTGAAAGACTGCCTTCCAAGTCATAGAGAAATCATAAGCTTTTGATAGAAGGAATACTTGAACTGATGAAACTATGGATCCCTAAAGTACTGAAATGCTATAGAGTCTCCAAGGTGGGGCAATGGATAGAGTCCTAGAGTTAGGAAGACCTGAGTTCAATTCTAACACTTAATAGCTTTGTGACCATGGATAAGGGACTTAATATCTCTCAGCCTCAGTTTCCTTACCTGTAAAATGGCCATTATAATGGCACCTACACACAAGGTGCTTTGTAAACCTTCAAGTGCTGAATATATGAACTCTAGTTGTTATTATTAGTCATAAAAATAATAGCTCACATTAGAATAGTTCCTTTCAACAGTGCTTTCTTCACAATAGTCCTGGAAGGTAGGGTTAGAGTGGGTGTTTTTATCCCCATTTTTGTAGATTAGAAAGCTGAGGTTCAGACAGGGTTAATGATTTACCCACAAGCAAGGAGCTTGCTAGGGAGCAATCAAGATTCAACTCAGTTCTCCTGATTCTAAGTCTAGTACTGAACTTTGGAGGTGCTATATCCTAAACACAGGGGGACTCCCTCAACCTGCAATAGACTTAGTAGCCCCTAGAGGAAGACATCTTAAGAAGTAGCTGTAGAGGTGTTAAAGATCAGAAAGGGATGAGAGGAGCAAGGTCAAGGAGGGATATTGGGGACACCAGTATTTGGAAGGTGCCCAGAAGGACACAAGTGGGATAGGTATTCTCATTAAGGGCCTAACGGGAAACTCCCACCGACCTAGCGTGGGAGCTGATGGGAAAAGGAAGTTAGAAAGTTGTGGTTACCAACAGGGAAAAAAGGCCAGGCTCATGGCAGTGAAGTAAGGACTATTCCTTATAGATCCAACTTTGAAAAAAGTTATCCGGTAGCACTTTTTATTTTAATGAGATGCTGAAACCATAGGAGACATGCTAGGGATTATCTAGTATAATCCTCTTACTTTATATATATAAGAAAATGGATGTTTGACTTGGCTAAGTTTCTACAGTGAGTTAATGGCCAGTATACTACTTATCTGTAGGGGGAAGGTAGGTCCCTTAAGAAGTCTGAGCCTTACTCTCCACATCTGTAAAATGGGGACACTGATAGTACTGAAAACATTAAAGTGCTACATAAATGCATTCTATTATTATTTTATTGTATTAATCAATTTGGTTACAGAATCTAGATGGTTGGTCACTGTTGCTTTCTACATTAGTACTTGCCTCTGTAGGTCCTGAATACTTTTTGGACTGGATTCCTCCATGTACCTATACTAAAACCTTCTTCTTCCCCCTCCCCATCTAATCCCACACTTTTCAGTTTTCTTTTGCATGCTGTCTTTCCTCATTAGATTGTAACTTTCTTGAGGGTAGGAACTGTCTTCTTATTTGTACCCCTACCACTTAGAACAATGTAGGAGCTTAATAAATATTTAATGGTACCCTGTCTTCTTTCTTACAAACAGAACTAACATCCAAGACGGCTATTCCTCCAGAAAGTAGCAAAAAAAACAATTGACCAGGAGCACCAAGAAGACAAGGAAGAAAAGGTCTTGGAAGACTTTTCAGAAGGTAAATGAGAGTACAGGCTCCTTGAAGGCAGGGGCCATCCTTGTACTGCAGCATACCCTCTTGTCAACCCTTTCTCTGCCCCATCCCCCCACTTTTCACTTTCCTTTTGCATGTTGTCTTCCCTTAGATTGTAAGCTCCTTGAGGGCAGGGACTGTCTTTCTTATTTGTATCTCCAGCACTTTGCATAATGTAGGTCCTTAATAAATGTCTAGGGGAGTTCTGTCTTTTTTCCTACAAACAGAACTAAAGTCAATCATAGCTACTTCTCCAAATAAATAAATAAATAGCCAGGAACACTGAAAGACCAAGGAAGACTCTTCAACAGGTAAATGAGAATGTAAACTCCTTTAATTAAGAAACTAGGACCTGAGTGCTAGCATCCAGCAGATGTCTAATAAATGCTTAATTGAGTAGTGTAGGGCTTACCAGAGTTACCAAAGATTTTAATTCTCCCTTAACAATACTGACTTCTTTGGGGTTTCCCCATGACAATGAGATGACTCCTCTTCTGTAACCCAGTTTCATCTTATAATCCAGGGCCACATGCCTGAGAGAGAACCTAGAAAGCTTAAGGAACTCCCATGTGAGAACCTTTAGGAAAGGGACTCTAGGCTATCCACTGTTATGCTGAGGGACAACACCTATCCCCAGTCCTCCAGTTGGAAAGGCCACTTCCTCTGACTCTCCTTTTCTTTGCTATCTCTTGGACTTAGAGTGAAATGAAAGACAAAAGTGACTCACCTGATAATCCTAATGTTCATGTGGAGATGATTAGACTGCTGAGCTGCAGCAGGGCTAATGGGATGGCTTCATCTCAACAGTATTTGGGTTAATGCACATTGGTTATCTCAGAAAGGTGCTAGGCAATCAGGACACACTGCAAAAGTTAGGAGAGACACCTGCTTTTCTTTCTCACTGCCTCATTATTTCATGAAGAGCTTCACTTGGACGTCCTATTTGTCTTTCCTGGAAGCTGGCAGACTCAGTGATAGCATCTTGGCAGAGAAGGATACTCGAAACCCTATGCTTTTTTCTGTTTTAAATCCTAATGTTTGCAGTACAACTATAATATGTTAGTTCACTTGCTGAGGCTTTTAGATGTGGATGGAATTATTCCTTTTGTCTTATCCTGCCCTTCTCCAGGTCCTTCCCATAACTTTCTGGTGATGTAGTCTTCCAAGTTCCTGTTTCCCAACTTTACAATAGGCTAACAGCTGCCCTCTACCAGTCACTCCAAGAAATTCCAGATCATTTGTAATAGTTCCATTTACCTCTTGGATGTTGACTTGTCCCAATTAATATAAAAGAAAATCTACTTCTCTCTAGGGATTCAGCAGCCTTAATACTTTAAGGGGGGAGGGGCTGTTTCTGCCTCTGTCTTTGTCTCTTTTCTTTCTTTCTGTCCCTTCTCTCCTGCCTCCCCCAATTTGGGTAGACATGGAGAACTCTATCAAATCATAACTACTTCATTTATCTCATCTAAATTTCAGGAGCCAAGCTTTCACCTCCCAGACTGGATGGCTCCTCCCAGGTGTCCCATGATCCAGTGTCACAAGAGGCAGATATACCAGCCTCCCAAGAACCTGGTATAGTGCATACATTCACTTTGAAGTATTCCCCTTGGGGGGCTGGTCTGTGTGGTGGGCTGGTGTTTCAACAGTTGAAGCTGCTCCTGAAAGAAACTTGGATGGAGAGAGTAGCATTCCTTCAATACAGGGGGATGGACTAGATTATTAGTTCCAGAAGGTAACAAATTTGAACATGCTCCAAATAGTCTTCCAGAAGATGAATCATGGACAGTCTATTCTGTTCTAATTCAACTACCCCTACTCAAAAAATTGAGAATGCTCTTCTCCAAGCAGATCCCAGAAAGGACCCCACCCAGCTGTCAGCAGAAACTGGAGTCAAGAGTCCCCTACTTTGCTTCAGGTTCCACCAGCACTGGAGATCAGTGGGAGGGGAAGGTATCCCTATCACACACTTAGGAAGCCCAGAGTCATTGCCAGTCATCGGAGGATTATGCCATATGCTTGTCTTTACTCTGGAAGGATTTATAAAGTATAGCATAACTTATAGTAAGTGATCTTCACAGAACACTTACATTGTCACACCTCTTCCCAACAGGCCTTCTTGCTGTTCCATGGATCCCCCCTTCATTCATACCTTCACATAGGCCATTGCCCATGGAATACCTGGAATATATTCTCTTCCCCTCTGCCTCATGGAATCCTTTCTTAGTTTAATCTGGAAAACTAAGATCCAGAGGTCTTAAATAGCTCGAGTAAGTCTCTCAAGTATTAAATAATAGAGCTAGAATTTGATGGTTAAAGGAGTTAGTCCAGTTGAGGAGCAGATGGACTCATCCATCACCAACATGCCCTTCATGAAGGGGTTTCACCAGATGGTCTTTGAGGTCCTTATAGCTCTGAATTTCATATCCTTTGAAATCAGAGATGATTGTAGTCACCACCTTTGGTAAGCACATTTTCTCCCTGTTTTTGTAATGCCTCATGACAAAACATCCTCAACAATAAAAATAGTTAACATTGACATGGAACTTTAAGGTTTGCAAAGTACTTTATAAATCTTATTTATTTCTTACAACAACTCCGTTTTACAGATGAGGAAACTGCCAGAAAGAGGTTAAGTGACTTGTTTGGGCTCACGCAGCTTAGAAAGTGTCTGAGGCTGGATTTGAACACACATGTTCCTGACTCCATCCAGTGTTCTACACTGCTGTACCACCTAGCGGATCAGAGGATCATTGAACAAAGTTGTCTTTGTTACATCTATGAAAGAATCTGGTACGATTTTGTCATGGGAGGTATTTTATAGGAGGAGAACCTATTGGAATGAGTTTTGCTTTGCTGAGTCAAATGCTTTATTGTAAACAACAAATAGGGTAGGAGTTTGAATCTTCTTATGCTATTTAGTCATACATGAGATTGTGAAAATGTGGTCTGCTGTAGACAGTTTGGGAACTGATCATCCCCTCCACAGACTTTTTTGGGGCAGTAATATCATAAATATTCCCCACCCCCAATCACTTATTATTTTTCTGTTTTTGAGAAGTCTTTAAAAAAATACAAACCAGTCCTTCAATGCTTTAACATTATGCCACATTCAGCAAGGACTTCATCTGGTCCACATGTTTTTCTTGATGATATCTCTCTAAATGCCAGCTTACTTTCTCTGATGCCATGTTTGATACTGAGGTGTTAAATTCCAATATATGGGGTCCAATGTCACTGAAGTATTGCTACAGCCCTGGGAAAGTCACTTAGCCTTTTTGTGTTTGTTTCATCATAAACTAGAGGAAAAGACCTTATAATCCTTAAAATGTTATATAAATGTGAGCTGTTATCTATTTCCAAGAGCCCTGGAGAAGTCAGATGTGCTACCACGTCTGAAGCTTGAAAAGCTGGATTGCATAAGAAGAAGTCAGTAAAACAATGAACTTGCATCCAGCAAACAGACTGCTACATTCAAACCTTTGTCCCTAGCCACTTATCTATGCAAGAGCTCCCTAAAAATGTGAAAAAAACCAAGTGACCCTGCACAAGGACTCAACCTGGAGTCCGTAGACTTTCAGCGGATCCATTAACTGGGATGAGAAACAAAGAGATAATTACATTTTTTACTTTAATTAACCTCGATCTTAAAGTTAGCATTGCCTTTATGATTTAAAAACATTCTGAGAAGGGGCCCACAGGCTTCATCCGACTGTGGAAATGGTCCATGACCCCCCAAAAAGGTTTAAAAAAACACGAAAAAACCCTCCTGGCCTAAAACGAGTGGGATGGCCTAATGTGAGGCTTTTTGAGCCAGAAAAAAGTGTCAAACTGAGGAAATGACAAAGAACCCTGAGTGCAATGGGTTGTCTAGAGTCAATAGAATCACTCTTACTGGAAGTCTTCATAGCAAAACGTGAGTGATAACTTATGGCAGATATTGTAGAAAGGGTTATCATACAGGTATAGATAGGTAAGACTATCTGGTCTTACGGGTCCCATGCTTCTTTGTATTCATCATCATTGATTCTTAGGACAAGAGTAGCCCTCAAAACTGTCACTTGCATCCAACTCTTCCTGACTCCGTTTGGGGTTTTCTTGGCAAAGATTGGAATGATTTGCCATTTCCTACTACAGTTCATTTTACAGGTGGAGTAACTGAGGTCAACAGGGTTAAGTGACTTGTTCAGGGTCACACAGTTAGGAAATATCTGAAGCCAGACTCAAACTCAGGAAGATTAATCTTCCTAACTCTAGACCCAGGATTCTATCTGCTGTGTCACCTAGCTGCCCTAGGGAGAAAGATAAGTTCTGTTTTAGACATACTGGGTTTGAGATATCTACAGGATATCTGCTTTGAAATGTCCACCAGGCACTTGGCAATGGGCAGCCTTAGCTCAATAGAGAGACTGGGAGTCATCTGCATAGAAGATAACTAAATCCATTGAAACTGAAGAGGTCACCAACAGAAAGAGTTTTCAGAGAAAGAACCGTCATCTTGTGAGATTTCTGGTAGCTTCAGTACAGGGACACTGACATTTTAGGGAAAAATTAAGGCCATACCTGAACAATTAAAGTAGAATCTGTAAGCTGTGACAATGCATTTGAATGTAGTTAAAGTTTTTTTTTCTTGTCCCATTTTTCCATTCCCCTCTTTCCTCTTTTCCACTTCCCTTTTCCTTGTGTTCCCATCCCTTGAGAGAAAAAAAATTGGGTAGGTAGATTGGGCATGGTGGTTAATTTGGGAAAGTGTTTTGGAAAGTTAGAAGTGTTATAGAGTAAGCTATTAATATTCTGGCCACTTTGGAGCTCTGAGACCTTGTACTTCACCTTCATGGTCCTCATTGCCTTCCTCTCTAAAAGGAGCATTTAAGCTAATTAACCCCTAAAGCCTCTTCTAGTTCCAGGGACCTAGGATTCTAGAAAATAACACTTTCCCAAATCTATAATTTCACCAGTGTTTACTCCTTTCCCCTACACAGATAGCAACCTTTCTGCTACATGATATTCTAATATGGAAAACTGGTTAGTTGGTGGCCCACTTTCTGCTGATAACCCTCTCCCACCTTAGGTAGGCTGGTGTTCATTGGGTGGCAAACATATGGTCCCCTCTGTCCAGAGACCCTACCAGAGCCAGAGCTAGCACTTCACTGCCCTAGCCTTTGAGAAGCCTGGGCTTCCACAGATCACCAAACAATCAATCAGCATTTATTAAGCACCATTCTGGTAAGTGCTGGAGATACACAAAGAGGTCAAAGAAATGTCCCTATAGAATGAGGCGGAGACTTTAACAGTGGCTTGTTTTTCACTTATTTTATTTCTGTCCCTTATTATAGATCAGGGACTTTCATATATGTTATACCCCTTGATCCTTATGACAATCCAACAGGGCAAGTGGGGAGAGTAGAAAGTAGTATCCTCATGTTACCCCAGGGAAAACTAAGGCTCAGAGACAGAGCTAGTGCCTTGCCTAAGTGCACACAAGTCAGTGATGGAGTCAGGGCTAGAACCCAGGTCTCCCGATTCTGTGTTCATTGTGACTATAGAAAAAAGTCTATGATTTCAGCTATGGAGGGAGCTTCCAGCGTGAGAACTTCCTTTATCAAGATAGGTCTTACAACCCATTTATGATTTAGTAGGTAAGAAATTGCTTAAGGCAACATAGGATAAGTGATTTGCCTGGGATGACAAAAGTCATTAAGTATCAGAGGAAAGATTTCATTCCAGCTCTTCCAAACTCCCAGAGTCTATAATGATTCTAGTCCAGGGATTCTTAACCTGAGGTCCATAGACCTTCAAGGGATTAGTGGATAGATTTTGAGGAGGCGGGTGGGGGAGAAGGGTCTGTAAACTTCAACAGGTAAAAAAATATATATTTATATAATATGTAATTTATATTATACAATATACATATTATATACATATACACATAAGTTATAGACATGTATACAATATTGGTTTCCTTTGTAGTCATATATACTTTATTTTATATGCTTGAAAACATTATTCTGAGAAGCATACCCTTTACTAGGTTTCCCAATGGGTCTTTGACACAGCAAAGGTTAAGGACTTTTAAAAGTCCCTGTCTTTGTAAAATAATGCTTTCAATGTTTGAATCCTTTCCTTTTTTTCCTTTAAGGGCGGTATGGAGGCAGAAAATAATTTTTCTTTTATAGGTTCCTTCCTATAGGGAAATGATTTTAAAATCACCCTCTATTTGTGAGTCTAGGCTATGATGGTGTCAGAAACCAGGCATGCTGCTAAAACTAAAATTGAAGGTGAAGAATCTTAGACACTATGTAATTAAGGGAGACAAAAGAGTGGCACCTTTGGCCAGAAAAAAAGGAAGAAAAAAATGCTGTCAATATTAGCCTTAGACACATCTGCCCTTTGGTGAGAAGATACTGTGAGAGAACCCGGCTTCTCTGGGATGGTATTTATCTTACTTGACATTCTGTAAATAAGAAACCTATTCTGAATCAACTCATTAAGTGAAAAATTCAGGTAGAAGGATAATGGGTTTTTACTCATCCCTTTGTGGCAATCCTGGCCTGCCTGTGAACAAGAGTCGGAGCCATCCATCTTCTCCCCTAGGAGAGGAGAATTGATACATATACCATCCACTTGATGCTCTGGCTCAGAACCATAGAGGGCAAGGAGGACTCATACCCTGCCAGGAAGGCCTGCTTAGGCACACAAGGTTTGGACAGGGGCGCATCTCTGGGCAATCAGCTCTGATTGCTGAGGTTGGAAGGCAGCCAGATGGAACAAAGTAATGCTGTCACTTGCAAATGCCCAATTCTTCTTTCTGTACTCATTCTGAGCACATTCATCTCCCTTTCCCGCTAATCATTCCTTTTTTCTTCTGGCATTGCTCGGGCCAGAATTCTCAATATCATCAGTAATAGTGACTGGAGGTGGGAGTACAGAGCTGGGTGAGATTACGGAAAACCTAGAAGAAAGACTTCAGTTTCCATACAGGAAATGGCCAAAAAAAGGAGGAGATGGAAGAAGGGGGGGCAGGGATAGGACTGCATGGGGTCTACTTGTAGCTTTCATTATACTGACAAACAGTATGATATAGTGGGAGAAAAAAACCCTCACTGGATTTGAAGTCAGAAAACCTGGATTCACATCTCAGTGCTGCTACTCACCAGTTAGGGGACCCTGAATAAGCTCAATCTATACAATTGGGAGTGGTTAGAGATAAGGTCCAACATCCCTTCCATCCCTAGACCCTACTCTCTATTTTATACCGAGACTACAGATGGCTGACTTTATCACTAACCAGTTACCTTTGACATAGAACTGATATTTTTCCCGCTCACAGACTTAATGAGAAATGGGGGGTTCTTATGTAATATAACATATTATATTACATATATAATTATAATATTACATATATAATTATGTAATATATAATAATATAATAATAGCTAAAATTTAAACACAGGTCTGCAAAGTGCTTTCTATACATATTTCGTTCTGTCCTTACAACCACCTTGGAAGGTAGATGCTGTTATTATTATCCCCATTTCACAGACAAGGAAATGGATTGAGAGAGATCGAACAACTGGCCCAGGATCACATAGCTAGTTAAGGCAACATTTGGGTTCAGACCTTCCTGACACCAGGTCTAACACTCTCTCCATTGTGCCACCTAGCTGGCATCTTGGCTAAAGGAGAAGTCAATGAAAAAAATTAAAAGATAGGTAAAGAAAGGTCATGAAATAAGGACAGATAATTCAGGACCTTCCACAGGGTTAGTCCGCGTCTTATTTCTCATTACTAGATTATAAACTCCTTGAGGGCAGGAAATTTTGTTTTCCGTCTCTTTATTTTCCCTCCCTCCTACCCATAGCACTCAGTCTATATACGTTTAATAAATGCTTCCTGAATTGGAATGTGTCAATAAGTGAAGTTTGTCTTCAGTGACCCCATCTCATAAGACCCTCCTTTCTTTTGTCTTGTTATTCCTCTGTGCCCAGCTCCCTGAGAGGACCATGAACTTGCATATTGTTATAGAGCCTAGTCCCTAAATCTGCCTCCTTGTCACTGCCACCCAGTGACCCTAGTTCTTTCTGTGACAGTTTTTCAAATAGTTGAAGAACACAGTCATACCATAGCAATATGTTTTTAGCTGCAACGGGCTTCAATGGTAATAAAGTCCAATCTCTTTACTTTACAGGTGAGTAAGCCAAGGCCCAGAGAAGTAAGTGCTATGCTGAAATAAATGCTGGTGGTAGATGGCCTTCAAACCAAAATCTCTTTACTCAGGATTTTTCCCATCTCCTTTCCCTCATGTCTTCTCTTCTACTGATAAAAAGGTTCCCTGTTCTTTATATACCATTCTTTTCCATCATCTTGCCTTTGGTGGACCTTTTTTGGACATCTTCCCCTTTTTTATGTCCTTCTACAAATAGGGAAGCTCTAGGCTACCAGGATATAAAACATGTGAGTGTATTGAAGGAGGCTGAAAATTGATCCGGATTTAAAAGGGTTCCTCAACAATACACAAGATCAGTCTATTTTTAAGCATTTCACAGAGTGTCTCCACAGGGTGCCCTTTTCTCTTCTGTGGTAAATTCTAAGCTTTAAATACATACATAGTTGTATTATCTATAATGATCCTTTGTGCAGACAGCAAACCTCTTTATGTGGAAAAGGCACAAAACAGAGTTTCTAAGTAGTACAAGGGGGATTGCTGATCATGGGAATCCTTGATCAATTTGTTAAGTTTCCCAGTCAACTCAAGGTGATTATAGGGCATAGGCCTTTGTCCGAAATCTTTGAGAGGGAATTCCCCTTGTAGTATTGACATATCCACAGAGAAAAGAGAACATAGTTTCTCTTATTAAGATAGCTGGCAGGCTAAGAATCAGAAGGAGGAATTCTTGTTCTGATGAATTCTCCTTCTTTTCGGTCTAGCTATTGCTCCTTTTGGTGAGAATACAGTGGCTTAGACTATCTCATGAGACATCCAGATAAAACACAAGGAAAGGCTCCTGACTGCAAGGATGTGTTTGGGAGAGTTTTACTACAAGAAATGGAATCTCCTCTACCTTTGTCACCTTTAAAAGTAGGTGTGATTCTTGTGTGATTGCTGGGTAGTGGGATAGAATGAGTATCTCTCAAATCTTCTTGAACACCAGGATTTTGTGAAAGAATATATGCCTACTGATGAGGCATTTTGACTTGCTGTATGGAAAAATTAATAATAATAATAATTATCTAAAAGCAGAATGAGCTACCTGGCCAGGTGGTAGATTCACACTCACTAGATATCGTTAGGTAAAATTAGTCAATCAACAAGCATTTTTAAAAATGCCTACTATGTTCCAGGTAGTATGCTAAGGCTACAAAGACAGACGAAAAAAATAGTTCCTGCTTTCACAGAGTTCACATTCTCATGAGGTTGACAACATAGAAATGACCAAGTACATACAGAAACATCCAATGTCACCTGAAATGGTATTAGCAAAAGTAAACTGGGAAATGCCCGTCAGAAGGTTGGGTCTTGAAGTAAGCCATTGGAACTCAGAGATGGAGGTGAGGGGACAGAACTTTCCAGGGATGGAAGACAAAAGATGGAGTATTCAGTTTGAGGAATGGCAAGTAGGTCAGCAAGGAAAGTGTGAAAAAACTAGAAAGATTGGGAAATTTCTAAAGATCTGTAAATGTCAAATTCTGTTTGATCCCAGAATTAATAGGTAGCCACTAAAATTCATCAAGCAGGAGGAGGTGAGATGGTTATACTGACATTTGAGAAAATCACTTTAGCAGCATTGAGGACTTGAGTTCTGTGAGTGGAGAGAAGGGGACATTTAGCAGGGGTGATAATGAAGGTAGTAATGACAAGATTTGGTCACAGATTAGACAGGAGTATTTTTAGGATGTGTTATCAAGAGTAATCTTGTTCAGGCTTAGTATGAGCAAGAATCTTTATTTTAAAACTGTAGAAACCATTTTTAACCTGTGGGCCTTTCAAAAGCAGACATTTGGCCAGATTTGGCCTGTGCACCATAGTTTGCTAACCCCTAGCCTAGATGATGATGATGATGTCATTGGCAATAATGGATATTTGCATAGCATTTTGATTCCTGTGAGGTTCATGGTCTCTGAGATCACCCTCAACTCTAAAATTCTGTAAAAAGCAGTTTCTTCACAACAAACCAGCAAAATGAGTATCGTTACTCCCTTCATTTCACAAAGAAAGAAATTGAGACTTAGAGAGGTTAACTTACTTTCCAAAGGTTATAAGTCTTCTGAATGCTGTCCAGTGCTCTTCTGCTATATTATACTGGGCTCACTTGTGTTTCAGCAGAATAATGGGCCTGATCTAACTTCAGAAGGTTCTTAAAGTGTGACGTTATTCAAAATTCACACTGGTATTTTTATAGTTTCATATCACAGTGAATGTTTGATTCACACTAGTACAGAAAATATGAAGTTCACCTTATCTAGTACCCTCCAGATTTGTCCTGAATATCTTTTATGTGAAAATCTGAATTTATAAAACACAAATATTGCTGGGTACTTCTTCCTTTTATAATTTTTTTTCCACTATAAAAATCAGAAGCTCACTTTTTATGCTTAAAATCCGATATGACTCACCAAAATAAATGGATTCATGCCCCTTTTTTTTTTTTTTTTTGCTTTTTGGAGGGCAGTTGGGGTTAAGTGACTTGCCCAAGGTCACACGGCTAGTTTTTTGTGTTAAGTGTCTGAGGCCGGATTTGAACTCAGGTCCTCCTCATTCCAGGGCTGGTGCTCTATTTACTGCACCACCTAGCCGCCCCCATGCACTTTTTAGGCATGCTGTGACTGCACAAAATAAGGAATATCAGCCACTACATTTTTTTTTAACACCAGTATTTCTAACCACAAGAGATTTCATAAGGTCCGCTAGGTGGCACCTCAGGCAAACATATTTTCCCCATGTGGTCCTGGTAGATCCCCATATCCCATGACGTTTCTCAATCTGAAGGAATTCAGATAAACATTTCTATAAAACTCTCCGTTTGGGAGGAAAAAAAATAGGTCCATTTTCTTCTAAATGTTGCCCAAATGACAATTAAAGCTGTCCATGTTATATATCTACAATTGTGTGGTATAGCTATCTGTGTGGGTGTATTATTATTATTATTATTACTATTATTATTATTATTATTAAACTATACAATACTTGAAAGCAATGTCATCTAGCTTGGTATTTCCCCCAGCTCTCATTGTTTTACACATACTAAGTAGAACAAATGTTTTTTGTTTGTTTTTGGTTTTTTTTATCATTAACTATAGACTTAAACTCATGGTAAAGAACTATGTTTTCTCTCTCCCTTCTCACCCACTTTCAAACAATTGGTCAAACGCTAATTGTCACTGTTATATCTGTTCTGGTTGACTCCTCCTTTCTACTGTTACTGCCACCACTCTAGGTCAGGGTCTCATTATTATAATAGCTTTTTAGCAGAGTGTAGTCAGAACTCTTGGGTTCCAATTCCTGCTGAGAGAGTGAGCATAATGCATAGCAGTGATGTCAAATTAAAATAGAAACAGAGCCACCAAGCCCTACATAAGGATCCCCAACTACTTATTGACGTAGAAAACCATATATTAATATTATCTATGTTCTATTGTATTTTTATTGATTTTGTTATATGTTTCCCAATCACATTTTAATCAGTAGTGTTGTAACCCCCAGGCAGTATGTTTGACACCTCTGGGATATGTGGTACTAGACCTGGAGATAGGAATACCTAGTTTGGAATAATCACTCATTGACTTACTAGCTGTGTAATCATAGTTACACAATCTCTCTGAGTCACATAACCTCTCTGAGCCTCAGTTTCCCCATATGAAAAATGGAGGTCATAAGAGCACCTATCTCACAAGA
Organism: Pseudocheirus occidentalis; assembly: GCA_028646575.1. Classification (NCBI taxonomy): domain Eukaryota; kingdom Metazoa; phylum Chordata; class Mammalia; order Diprotodontia; family Pseudocheiridae; genus Pseudocheirus; species Pseudocheirus occidentalis. The sequence goes on from CM053593.1 coordinate 48,172,526, forward strand.
TTATTGGGAGTCTCAAATGGGAAGATTATATATATATATATATTCATATATATACATATATATTCATATATATATATATAGTGTGGTTCATACACACACACACTCATATATAGTGGTTCATCTACTCCAATCAATCAACAAGCAAGATGATGTTTTAAATATATGAGAACGTTTTGAAAATCTCAGATCACTATACAAATGAAAGATCTTGTTCTTTCTCCTCTTCTTCCTCTTCCCCTTCTTCCCCCTTCCTCTTCCTCCTTCTTCCTTTGTTTTGGCCTCAATTACCCGAATCATAAAATAAGACATTTCAATCTGTGAAGCTCAGCTCAAGTCCATTCCTCCTCTATATTCACCCCGTATTCAATCTCTTTCCAATATATCCTTCCTATTGTTACCAAAGTAATTTTTTTTTTGAGAGGGGAAGCTAGGGAAATTGGGGTTAAGTGACTTGGCCAAGGTCACAAGGCTAGTTTTTGGGTGTATGTATGTTAAGTGTCTGAGGTCAGATTTGAACTCAGGTCCTCCTAACTCCAGGGCTAGGCCTCTATTCACTGTGCCAAGTAGCCACCCCTCAAAGTAATTTTCTTAGGACTGATCATGTCAGCCCCCAGCTCAAAACTTCATTCAATCTTCTGTGCCTACAGGATAAAATGAAAACTCCATAGCCAGACTTTACAGCATGAAGCACCCCCAGCCTATGTTTACAGATGGATTGTACCTTTATACAGGCTTTCTCCTATGCAGGGAATGAACTAGCCTCATGTCTTTGGATGCTGATATCCTTCTCCTCCTCAAAACTCACCTCATCAATGAAATCTCTTATACCCCTCACTAGGGGAGATCTCTCTCTGAACCTCGTGTTATTTTTTATTTCTCCTTAGCATTTAATTATATTTTTTTATTATAACTATCTATGTACATCTTAAAGCTATCGGAAAGTAGGGAATGCCATTTTTAAATCTTTCTTTCCTCAATGCCTAGAATGCCTTTCACAAAATAGTCACTTAATAATGAAAAATAGTATGATAGAGGGGAAAATATTCTGGAGATGGACTGCAAGAGTCCTAAATTTGAATCCTTACTCTGACATTGACCTTGGGCAAGTCACTTAATTTCCCTAAGCCTGAGTTTCTTCATTTGTCAAATGCAGATAGTTGAAAATCTTTTAACAGGAGGAAAAAAAGACTTTCATTTAATAATGAAATACCCAGGGGGGGGGTTGATCAATTTTACCTTTTACAAATCTCATTTCTTCACAAGATTGCTGGGAGGTACAAATTTACATCATTTACATCAAGTGCTTTGCCAGCCTTAAAAGGCTATGTAAAATGTCCATTAACAGTATTGAATTGAGCTGCTGCAATTATGAGGCACCACAATTGAAAAAGAGAGCCAAAACTCCCATTGGCTGAAGAACTAGATAGACTTCTCTGGGGCTGGCTTTTCCCAGGTACTTTCAGAGTTTTCTGGCCTTGATGAAGCTGAGGATTCCATAAGGAGTCCTTACTTAAGATGCCCAAGGTTGTTCTTGCCTTCTACCCTAACATAAACCAAAAAGAGCAGCATCAGCAGGGAAGAGGCAGATTTGGCAGGGGGCCAGAAGGATGTCTGGAACTCTGGGAGAGTCCGGGTTTATGCCTGAGTTCTGCCACCGTTCTCAGAATGAGCATCAATTCCATCAGAGAGACAAGGACGTGGGCTGGCGTGGGACCCCACGTGGCATGGGATAAGGACAGGACTTCCTAGCTGTGTTTGATGTCATTACAAGGGGATGGTCTCGGGTTCCTCTTCTTCTCTGCTTCCAAATGTGTGTCTGGACCCATCTCAATGAAATAAAACTGGAAATCTCTACATTTGGGCCTTTAAAGTTGCCTTTTTTATTTTTTTAAATAAATTTTTTATTTGTTTTCTTGTTTACATCATTCATTTTCATGAGATTTTTGAATTACAAATTTTCTCCCTGTCTTTCCCCTACCCCAACCCCAAAACAGCGATCCCACTGTAAAGAAAGCTGCCCTTTCTGATGTTAATTCTCTGATGAACCCGAGCCTCTTTTGACGTGTGGTCAGAGCACCTGGTTTCCGACGGTCTTCAGGTTACATAATCCATCAGAGAAAAGAGTCTGCCCTTAATACCTTAGTCTACAACTCCCTGTATACTGTAAATCTCAACTGACAAATCTTAGAAACACAGATCGTTTCTTTCTAGTTTTCTTCCTATCTCCTTGAGATGTGGGCTTGTTTCCGCGTTCATATATGGTATTCCCAAAGTTTTAGGGCAGTTTTAAGTCTTAATACCTGGCACACAGCTGTAACAACAATGACATTAAGAGCTAGCCTTTAAATAGCACTTTAAGGTTCTCAAAGTGCTTCTCAAATATTCTTTCATTTAATCTTCAGGACAGCCCCAGGTGGTAAGGGCTCTTATTTTCATCTCCATTTTCACAGTTGAAGAAATTAAGGCAGACCGAAGTTAAGGGACTTATCCAAGGTAACACAGCTAGTAAGTGTCTGAGGCAGGATCTGAACTCAATGATGTTTTCAATTGACTGAATGTGATATCTCTTGGCTAATAGGTATAGATCAAATTATACTTTATTTAGAGATTTTAAGACAATACAATCACATTTACTGCAAATATCCTCATAACAACGATCACATTGTTTCATAAGCAACATGGATACGACATTTTGGTTTTTTTACATCAAGGACAGAGCAAAAAGAACAAACAGAATGGTTAGGTGCATTATGGGAATAGTCAGGCACCTGAACCTCCCCTCCCCTAAACTTTGTTCCATTTTCCCCAGAATCCATTTTCCATAGAATTCAACCATTTGGAAAACTCCAAAGATCTGGGGTCTGGAACTTTTGTTATTGTTGGAGTTGCTTCTTAAAGCTAAGGATAAGTATCTCGGAGAAAAGCTATTATATTCCCACCAGAAACAGATCCCCCACATAGAACCTATATGCCTAGTCTTTATCCCCAAACTCCCAGGATACCTTTTGTTTTTATTGTTTTTAAGCTGAGATTCTAACAGCATTTCCCCTCTCTTTCTTCCCTCTACCTTCATTTCCATATCTTTTACCTCCCTCCCCAAATCCTTAAATGTAGCCGGTAAAATGAGGTGCCAGAAATTTCACCCAAGAGCCGTTTCCCACATTTCCTGACCTTGAAATTTGAGGTTTGCACAGAATGTTTTTCAAGACAGAATTCTAAAGTTTGTGGAGTAAGCTGCTTCCGAACCTCTGCCAAATGTGCCCTGGAACAGCCCATGAAAACACATCTTTTTGAGGTAAAATTATTTCTCATTTCTTACACCAAAACATTTCATGAGTGTGTTTGGCTTAATGGATGACAAAGTAACAGTATGACTCAGAACCACAGAATGAACTTAAGAGATAATTTGTCCAATCATTTTAATAATAATATTAATAATAATAATTATATTGCACTTTATAATCTCTTTTGATCCTTACAATAACCCTGGGAGGTAGGTGCTATTATATCCTTATTTCACAGGTGAGGAAACTAAGACAGCAAGCAGTTAAGTGACTTACCCAGGGTCACACAGCTAGTGTCAGAGGCTGAATTTGAACTCAGATCTGCCAGATCTCTCTCCACTATCCCACTTGGAACTAAAGTCCTAAGAGGGTTAGTGGCTGTTCCCAAACCACCTGAAGTCTATCCTATTTTCATATCTTCTGTGGAAGAGTGGCTGCCAGGATGCATAACTGAACCTGGAACATTGGCAAGGGTTTGATTCTTGAGAAAGTAAACTGAATGTTCAGTCTCACTGGCTCCTTATCTCTAGCTTCCTCCAGAAGTTGCTCCTACCTGAGACCAATGCTTGTGGTAACTTCTTTACTCAGCAAAATCTGCTCTGTTGTTGGTGATTGCTAAACAGCCCCTACCTAACTAAACTATAATTCGTCTAGCTTGAGATGTGGTGCACTCAAGACTGATGAGCTCATCAGATTTCACTAGACCTGTGTGAACTAAGGCCTTGACAGCAGAAAAACAAACCTCCGTGTTAGGGGATCATTATTTCTCTCCCAGTCCATATGTGCTCCAAGCATCAGCTCTTAATGGGTCTGGATTTTACATTGACTTCCAGAGTTTATTAAAATGTCACCAGCTCCTCAAGCTTCCTTGCAATTTTAATTTTTGATAGGGTGTATAATACAAGCTTCTCCTGACTACTTTCAATCTTGGCCTTAAAGTGTTGATTGGACAATGATTCTTTTTTTTGAATGCTTGGATGAAAAAAAGAGGGTTTTTGTTATTTGGGTTTTTTTTTTGTCATTCCTGAGCCCATGGTCCATTCTCTCTCTGTCCCTGGTGTGACTAAGTTCTGCCCAGAATAGCATGAAGAGGATGAGGAAATTACCTGTAATTTTTGTTCTTTGATTTGATATAAGTCACAACAGATCACTGGGCTGTGAACTGAAGAATATAGGTTCCTGGGGACTGATGCTAACTTACCCTCCCTTCTTCTTCAGAAAATTCTCCAGCTAAGGATGAGACAGATAGCAATGTCATGGCCAATTGTCTTGAAGTTTTCTGCTGGCAGGTAACCAGAATATCCCCTCCCCAGAAGACTAGGAATTGAACTCTTTGGCATTCAACACCAGTCATTTGGAAACAAGATTCTGGAGCCTGATAAATGCACCATTTTAACTCTTACTGACATGACCTAGAAGAAGTAATGTGTAGAGTGGTCCAGACCCCTTTGTCTTCACCAGAGGTCAGCCAAGCCATTTTGTTTCTTTATATCTTAGTTTTCCCACTTATAAAATGACTGTGAGATTACCAATTATTCCTACCTACTTTATATGCCAGCAACTGGCCAATAAATTAGATTGCTCCAAATTATTTGGAAGGTCTTAGAGGCAGCATGATGTAATGTCAGGAGCACTGAACTTGGAGGCAGACCTGCATCCAAATCCTGGCTGCCATGCTTCCAGCTACGTGACCTTGGGCAATTCGTATCTCTAAGCTTTGATTTTCTCATTTGTAGAATGGGGTGATAATATTTGAACTACCTCCCTCAAGCCTTTTCAGAAGAAAGTGCTTTGTATAGAAAAGTATAATATAAATTATTATTGTTGTTGTTGTTATTAGATAAGGGGAAGGACAGAAGTAGCATAATCTATTTTAAACTCTGCCTGGTCTTGTCTTATCTGCTTTGGGCAAGTTGTCCTACCTTAGCACCACTTTTTCTCTACGTGTGATGATATAATCTAATGATAGCTAGCATTTATATAGCACTTTAAGGTTTACAGAACACTTTATAAATATATAATTTTATCCTCACAAGAATCCTGGGAAGGAGAAGTGCTATTATGATTACCATTCTGCGCATAAGGGCACTTAGACAGACAAGTGACTTCTCAAGGTCCCACAGCTAGTGGGTGACTGAGCCTGGATTTGAACCCATCTTCCCAACTCCTCTTCCACTCTATCCATTGTACCATCTAGCTGGCTCTAATCCAACACTGGGTAGAATTAATTGAACATAGCTTAACTGAGCCAGAGAACTGCAGAAGCAAAGAACAATACTGATCCACAACATCCATAGATCCCTTTACCAGGTTCAGTTATTGTCTCAGAAGGCAAAACATCACCCCTAAGTAGTCAAGAAAAAAATGATGAATTCTCCTATTAGAATGTAAATTACTTGAGGGTAGGGATTGATTTGCTTGATTACATTGATATTCTCAGCACATAGCAGAATACCTGACACATATCTGTCTATCCATTCATCTATGTATATGTGTATGTGTCCATCAGTGTTTGTATGGATGCATCCATGCATGTATGTACCTATCACACTTCCTCTGTTAGTGAAGTGTAGCAGCTGGCCTATGGGTTAGCTAGAACATCAGAGTAGCAGCCTTAAAGGACCATTTCAGAGAGGTAGAATTCAGATTTCTACTCTTAGCTGGGATAATACAACTAATTGGTACCACTGAATCCATGGAAGATGCTGTCGACTCTTTAATATGCCTCTAACATTTGGCCCTGGGATGTGTGGGCACCTCCTGAAGCACAGACCCTGTCCTCCCCCTGCCTTCACTGACTCAGTCATGATTCACTGGAGGACTCAGAGCTTTATGAATCATAGACCTGTCTAGCTAAGCCTCTCCTCCAAACTTTGACAAGCTAAGCCCTCCTTAGGCTATGTAAAGATCAAAGTAACCCTTTTAGGTGAGAGAGCCAGTGGCTGTTTGGTGACCATCACTTCTCACAATTCCCTACTGACCCAGTCTTACAATGGACCTGAGATTGAACCCTGGAAAATCTGAACGTAGTTTACTATAGGCCTTGAAACAGCATGACAGCATATACAGAGCCTCAGGGGCCACACATAAGAAATATAATATAAATTCAGGGATCCTGGGAAGTCTCTGTTCAACCTTCCCCATTTAAATCTGAAACTCCATTAGCAGAGGAAAAATTAGGAAAAAAGACATAAAAATAAAAAATACTGGCAGGTGACCATTGATTTAAATACCTTGCTGTGGTATAACTTGTACCATTTTTAACGACCATTCTCTCATTTGATTCTCACAAAAACTCATGAAGAAAGCAGGGAAAGTGTTGCCATCCATATTTTATAGATGATGAAACTAACCAGCAACTCAGAGAATTTAGCTGATTACCCAAAGTCACAGTCTAGTTAGTGGTTCTATATCCAGCCTTCTTTACTGGATTCAAACTCTTTCAAATTCACACCAGTACAGCAATGACTGACATCATCTACTTTCAGGTAGGTTTTGACAGAGATATGGAAAGGGATGTTTTGACAGTAAGAGAATCATAGGGGAGAAAGAGAAAGGGGTGGCATCAAACAGAGAAAAGAAGTTGGAAATTTCACAATTTTCTGCTGGCCCATTTCTGAAACTCCTTCCCAATGAAGGTCATGCCTTACTTTGATGTGATAAGACCCTCAGTCTATTTTCCACTGGTGTCCATGCCAGGTTATGGGCCAAATGGATATATGTCAAATACATTCTGTTAGGGAACATATGGGAGGACTCTTTCTAGCCTGTAAAGTCCCTAAAGCAAAGAGATAAAAGGCTTAAAGAAATGTTATAGGATTCCAAGTCAATGTACCAAGGAAAAGAATGATAACACATCTTGTTCCTGCTGTGTGGGTGTATTTCACTTTGTATGATAGCTGCATTCATAAAACCCTAGAAGGTTAGAGATGGAAAAATTTTAATGATCCCATAATTTAACCACATTGTTTTATGCATGAGGAAATTCAAGCCCAGAGATGTTCAGTGACTCTCACAAGGTCACAGAGTTAGTGGCAAAGATGAAAGGTGTCTAGTGTCTCCCAAGTTAGTGTCTATTTTACTATATCATGAAAAAGTCACGTGCAAAATAAATCCTATTTGGTACGTCATATATCAGAAGGTGGTATTGCATTAAACAAAACTGCAGTTTATACTTTTATAAAGTCAAAATCCTCCTGGGATATAATCATCCCCTATTTACCTATTTTCTAGATTCAGATTTTGTCCAACAGGTGCTATTGTTCTATTTTTAAGGAGGACATATCTGGGCAAAGGTAAGATGATTAAAAAAACCCAACTATTTTAGCTTAAAAGGACTTTATGTTCTCTGACACTTTATAAACTTACTTGGAAACTTTTGTCCATAGCTGATCTAACTTATGCTATTTTATATATTATCTTAGAATTATTTCATATGTGTGTGCCTTGTCAACTCAGCTGGACTGTTAGCTGCTCACGAGCAAAGTCAGACATACTACTCCATTAGGAAACATTGCTAGACAGCCAGAGGCACTCAGTGAATACCCAATTGATTGACCAGGCCACACTAGCAAATACACTAGGTGTTTTTGAGATCATTAGTAACCCTTATATGAAATAACATCTCCATAACAGGAGATGGAATTTTATAATTAGCAATTTATTTGAGCTGTTTATCCTGAAATCATCTTTTTAAGTGGAAAGATTCCTGGGTAAGAACATATATTCAGTTTCTAATACCTCGGTTAGCTTTCCTCTGAGTTAGGGAAGACCAGAACTGCACTAGGACACTGGGTGCTTGAAAATGAAGGCTTGGGAGGTGGTAGAAAGGGTCAAAGGTGAGTTAAGCGTGCATAATGTTGACTGACCAAACTTGGCTTTAGTTAGTCTCATTATTCAGTGAAACCCTTCAATAAACCTGGAGCCTACGTGTACTCAAGGAAGAACATTTTCTATCATGCTTACTAGTAGAAAGTTTAGATGGTTATTGTGCTCCTATAATAAGGTTCCAGTCTTTCTTCTCCAATAAACTTGAGGTTATCTTGTCATTAGAAGGACATTTTCTTTCCCTAGAGTGAAGATTGGTTCATTCTTTGCATTTTTATCCCTGAGGGTAACACAGTGCCAGACCCATGCATAGCAGGTGCTCAAAAATGCTTGTTTGGGTTATCAGTATATCTTTTATTGTTTATATGTAGTTTACAGTCTTTTGAAATAGAGGTTACCAATTATCATAGTTTTCTTCCCCTTGCTCCTTACCACCTTTATAAGAATCATACATACCATCTGCTAATAAAAACAATATATATTTTTTTTGGTCTCTGTAGCTGGTGCTATGTTTCTCTTCAACTTGTGTGAAGCCTGACATGATGCTCAGTTTAAAGAGCTAATAGCCCCTGCAACTCCCAAACTTCATCTGTATTAGGGCTCAGGGGAGCTAGAATATGAAGCTGTGGTTGTGTAGGAATGGTAAACTACAGAGAAGACAGAAAAATGGTAACTTCATCTTTTTCACCTAAACAGGGGTCAAAGGGTCAATGATGAGAACAAGTCAGACTATGAGGAAGAGGAATAGGCAAGCACCAGCATTATGATTTGATCTTGTTATTGAAGAAGTCCACCCATCTCTCAGGAATGGCAGTAATCGGAGCTGTTGCAAGCACCCTGCCCTGCTCCACTGTGAGGGTCAGGGCTAATTTGTGGTCCTTTGGGAAGCCAACCCTGCTAATGGACATGGTCCAAATCTGGGTGAAATAAATCCTCATTTCACTCATATGTGGCATGCAGGGTCTATTTTCCTCCTTCTCTAAAACGGACCTGGTTGTGTTTCAATGCCTGCAACATCCAGTTTTGAGAACTGTTATGAAAATACATTGGAGACCAATGGAACATTATCCTCAGTCTTTCCTGTACATGCCCTTGGGGCAGGTGCCCAAAGTAGATTCTGAAGAATGGACCTAGCAGAAGCAGGACCCATAGCTCCTGAGGTTAGAAATGAGATTCCTTTGGGGGGCAGAGGGTTTTCAAGGTCAAGTATTATTATTGTCCCTTCCAAGAGATTCCAACCCAAACATGGGCCAACCTACCAATGTGGCAGGGGTGATGGACGATATGAACAATCATTCAAATGCTTTGTCCAACTGACCAGTGGTTGGTTATATGATGCCCAGTGCTAAAAAGAGGCATGAGATGTATGGTCATAGGGCTAGGCAACCAGACAAGACATTCTCCTGTATGGAAAAGGAAATTTTAGGAGTTAGTTGCCTTCCCATGCCTCAAATGAAAATCTCTCTCAAAAATCACATGGCTCAGGTTATATAGAGCCCCCCCCATCCTATATGACTGAAGGATGGAGGAGTGAGCATGAAGGTTGCTGGTAGAAACTTAAACTGATATGCTAAAATCAGTTTCCATAGTGAGCAATCAATGGCCTTTACCATTACTGCCCCACTGTAAACTCCTGGTCAGAGAAATAACAAAAGAACTCTTGTATCAGAAGATATACAAGATTGAGACTTATGCAAACTCAATCATTCAGGAGTAGGAGGAAGAAATCCTCTCTTGCTAAGAAAGCAGTATTCATTCATCTAGTCAATATTTACTGAGTGCCTATTAATCGCAGAGCACGGAGAAGTTTCTTATTCAGAGTATTAGCTTGCTTAGCCTGCAACAGACAATTCTTCATCATCCCAAACTGACTTAGAATTATCAGAAATGGGACAGCAAAAGAATTCATGGCCAAGAAGGTGCAAAAATTATCAATGATTCTGTTATTTTTGTGGGGAAATGGTAAGCATGCTGAACTGTCACCAATTTTCCCACATTTCTTTCTCATTCTCTCTCGAGTATCATCCTTTCTCTCCCCACCCTCTCCCTCCTCTTCTTCTTCATCCTCCTCCTCCTCCTCCCTTTCTTCCTTCTCCATTTATGCATTTCAGAGAGTATCTCAGGGTTCCCAAGAACACCAAAATCCTCTCTCTGCTAGAGGCACAGTTCTCTTAGATTATGCCACCCAGCTAAGGGAAATGGGGGTGAAAGCCCTTTATTAATCCAAGTCAGCCTGACTTGCATGTTCAAGTGAGCTGCATAAAGAAAAACAAAAGTTTGTATTGTTAAATGTCACATGTGTCTCAAAGGGATAGATTCAGGACCTGCTATTTCACTGGTATAGGGGTGAAGAAACTCCCCCTACCAATGTAGGTCATCTTATCTCTGTAGTATAGAGGCTGAAAGAGCTGCCTGGAATGCTGAGAAGCTGAGGGACTTGCCCAGAGTCACAAAGTCAGTATGCGTAGGAGGCAGGGCTTGAACACAAGGCTTCTTGGCTTCTGAAGCTGGCTTTTTGAGCACTGTGCCATACTGTCTGCTCCATGTCTCATAAACTCATACAGTTTTTCAGGAAGGCATGTTACCCTCATGTTTTTTTGCCCATCACTAAAGAATCATCCCTCAGAACAGTAAACCAAGGTCCCACTGCTCAGCATGGCACCATTACTAAGACTTGCAGCAAATATGTCAAGTGATCCCCAAAGACCTTCGGATTTTGTCATCACATTAGATGGATAGTACAGAGATGGTCATGAGAGCAAGAGTATTTTTTTTTTGCTTTAGGGCCATGTTCAAATGCTAGCAGAAACCCTCCCCTTAGGGTTAGGAAAGAATCACCTTTTTTTGTCCTTGTCCAAATGAGTCAAAAGGAATTCTAAGGAGGGTGTCAGAGATGTGTAAAGTGTACCATAAACAGAGGCAATATCAGGTGGCAAGAGGTTGAGAGCTAGCTTTGTTTCATAGAAAATGGTGTTCTGGTTTTGGTTCTGGTTCTGCAAAGCAGAGCGACAAGATTGATGAAACACTTAAGGTGAAAAACATTGGAACAATCCCAATTCTAGCTGTTTTTCTGATCAGTGTCTTGATGACCTATTTCATCAGACTCTGTGGTTTAGGGTGAGTCCCCTCAAGACAAAGTTGGTAACTGGCAAGTCTTCCATATCTGATGGTCTGCTGGGTCTCGGGTCAGATTCTTGTCCCTGTAGTCACTTCCTGGTTTCTAGTCATCCAAAGAGATGCCTGAAAACAAGTATCAGACCACAAGGGACATCCTGGTTGGAAAGTCATTCTGGGGAGAGAAGAAAGAGGGCAAAGTCAGACCACAGATGGGTTTAAAAAGTTACTGAATCCTTAAATAAAATTACAAAATAAGGTACTCTAGACATTTTCTTTGGCTGTCCTCAGTGCCTGGAATGCTCTGTCTCCTCATCACCTCCCGGCTTTCCTGGGTTCCGTCAAGTCTCAGCTAAGATTCTGCCTTCTACAAGATGCCTTTCCAATTCCCCTTAATTCTAGTCTCTTCCCTCTGTTGGTTATTTTTAGTTTATGCTGCATATCGTCAGTTTGCATATAGTTGTTTACATGTTGTCACTGCAAATACAACGTGGGCATCTTGAGAACAGAGACTGTTTTTGACCTTACTATTACCAGTTCTTAGCACAAGTAGGTGCTTGGCACATAATAAGTCCTTAATACATGTTTAAGGTAGCTAGGTGGAGCAGTGGATAGAGTGTTGAACCTGAAGTCAAAGGGACTTATCTCTCTGAGTTCAACTCTGACCTCAGACAAGTCATTTAAACCTGCTTGCCTCAGTTTCCTCATGTGTAAAATGAACTGGAGAAGCAAATGGCGAACCACTCTAATATCTTTTCCAAGAAAACCCCAAATGGGGTCATGAAGAGTTGGACATGACTGAAATGCCTGAACAACAACAAAATAAATGTTTACTGACTGACTGACCCAAGGATTAAAGGTTTTTTTCCCCATATATACTGATAAGTACCCAGAACACAGCTAATGATATAGTACTTCATAAGAAGACTATTAGTCCTATGCTAAGCCAGTGAGCTCAGTTGCTGAACCAGGGCCACTCTTAGAGAAGCCTTTTAGTTTCCAAAAGAGAAGAGCTTTGTTCTTGGTCTATAGGCTAACCTATGCAACTCCTGCCTCCATTTCTTCCCCATCTTGCCACTGGTTATAAGAAGTACCAGGTGAGAAAGAGAGTGTAGATGGCTCACCACAAACCAACTCCTACTCCTGAAAAATTAACCTAACACACCTACAGTAGTTGAACAGGAACATCATTCCTTTAGAGCAGGATTTTTAAATTTGAGAGCCATAATAAAAATATATTTTAGTTGACTATATTTTAACATAATCATTTTCCTGTGTAATCTTATGTATTTTATTGTGTGCTTTTAGAGACATCATTCTGAGAAGTCCATAGCTTTCACCAGACTCTCAAAAGGCTCCGTGACCCAACAAAGACTAAGAACTCTGCTCTAGTTGAAAAAAATAAAAATATAATAACTACATTTTTTATTTTGTTGTTGTTGATGATGATGGTAACAGCTTTTCCATTTATTTGCTCATTCCCTACACTAATCTAGTTGGGAAGGTCGCAAAGAAACAACGACTCCTAAAGTCCAGGGGCCATTTTCACTACAAAACCCTAGAAGACCACATCTTATGCTATTCATTAGCATTTTTCTAGAGTATTTGATGAAATAGTGTATTACTATTCCTAATTAATGATTTCAAAATTTAGTTTTGAATTAACGTATACCCTCTGTAATAACCACCTAGACATAGACATCACACTCTGCTTTCCTTTAACTTTTCTACCCATCACCAAGAACTCCAATTCATACTTTATCCTATGCTTGCACAGTGATCCTTAAAAAAAATATGATATCCTTCCACCAAACTCAGATGACTAGTAAATACCCTTTAACCCTAAAAAACTCTTTCCATTCCGCTGTGGAATGAAAGCTCCACTATGAGTTTTGTGCCAGGCCCCTGCCCTTCAGACATAATGTCTCCTGCCTAATGGTTCCCTTCTCATCCCACTTGGATCAGGATCCCCAGACACGGCCTCACAGTTTTCTTGGGTAGCTCCTTTTTCCTCTTCTTTTCTGAGTTGCTATGGTACAAGGACTCCCGGCCCCTGTAGGAGGGGCCCCGAGTCAGCTCCAGTTCACTGTAGGGTGGTAAGGTATCTTCCAGCTCATCCTCTTCATCTGGCTGTGATGATGGTTGCTGTCCACCTCCGGCTTTGTAGGTTGTTGGTGGTGACCAGGCATAATAGCTCCCACTCCGTTGAAGCGGCTGGGAACTCAGCTTTGATGGGGTCTCAAGGCTCCCACCACCACTGCTGCCCTCACCCCGGGACTTCCTCTCCAGTACGCTGCTCAAATAGGTATGGTCGTACTTCTGTCCAACACCCGGGGTCCGGCTCACCAGCCGAGGCAGGTGTTTATCCTCATTAGCCCGTCTTCGGGGTGGGCTATAGGACCAGCCCCGGTCTGAGTCTGTCAGAGGCTCCCTGCTCCGGCTCCTTTTGCTATAATATTCCTCTAGGGAACCATCATTATAAAGCCCACCATGTGCCCGTGACTCTGATCTCTCAAAGCGGCTCCCCCCACGTGGCTCTTGGCTATTGCCCTCGCCTCGGTGGGACCGCTGATTGTAGGAGTCCGCAAAGGCTGCCAACTCATCCATGGAGACAGCTGGCATCCCCATGGCAAAATTCTTCCGTGATAACATCTCTGACTTTGACCGCTGCTGGCTGCAAGCAAAAAAGCCAAGAGTCAAACTTAACCAATCAAGAAACATTTACTGAGCACCTACTGTGTATGAGATATTATAGCTGGCCTGCAAGATGAGCAAGACCAGACACCTACCGGCTTTTCTCCTTCAATCCCACCACCTACACTCTTGGCTAGAGTATGTGATAGGGAGCAACACCTCACAGCAATAATGGTAACAGTGCTAATAATACAAAATCAGATTCATATGGAGTTTTGAGGTTCTCACTCAATCACATACCTAGTTACCAGGCTAGCAGCCTCTGTGCAATATTTCTTCCCTTTCTTTCTCAGGGCATGGAGAAAAGGGGGGGCCTTTGGAAACAGTGGGCTGAACAGAGTTTCTTTGCAAAGTGTAATTAGCCAAGGCTGGAAACCCGTATTGCTCTTCTTGAACAGTAAGAAGTCAGGTGTGGAGAAAGTGTTACTACGCAGCATGGTTGGGGGTGTTTGAGAGGTTACGTGATAAAATAAAGGAGACAGATGCGAAAACATCTGCCTAAAGGTTCAGAAGGACTTGGCATAGTTCAAAGAGAAAAAGGGAACTGATGAATGGTTTGACTACAGTCTAACAAAGTAATTCTTGCCTATGGCATTAAAAAATGTTTCCTTAGTTAAAGTTATCTATGGAACGGAGAAGCCCAAGTATTATTTGTTATATTCATCAAAGAAGTGTAGAATGCCAAGAATTCAACAAACATTTATTCAATTCTGGCTACAAACATGACGCTAAGCAAAGTGCCGAAGCTAGAAAGATGAAAATTTTTTTAAAATGTGTTTGTCCTCAAGGAGATTACAATTGAGTAGGAGATGAGGCGTGCACATAAAAAACTATGCTAAAAGAAAGTCATCAGGGGAATTGGGGAGATCAGAGTAGCTTGAGAAATTCAAAGACAGAGGAATCATTTCTCTACGAGATTTTGAAGTCTCATAGACTTCAAGATAGAAATCTGTCCACATTTACAGAGAGTTGGTAGGAGAGTTGAGACTTGACCTCTGTTGTCCTTACTTTCCATTATGCCAATGGAAATTGAATGGTCTATCAAAAGACACTGATGCAAAAAAAGATAACGGGAGGAGAAAAATACCAAGATAGCCTAGGAAAACCATGAGTGGTAGTCATCAGGTCCACTTTTCCTTGTATTTTGTACCATGCCTATTCATCCCTCCCCTTTGCCTAAACTCCATTTTCCTTTGGAGCACAATATTTTCTGTACCTGTGCCTGAAGCTGTCTCGATCCTCTTTGTTATAACTGGAGGATGAGGGCCCATGTCCTGACCCACCACTGTTTCCCATTACACCTGTCCAATAGTCTGTATCACTCTCCACGTTCCCCAAAGAAGGGAGAGGCTTCCTCCGCATCTGGCGGTAAGACTGACAGAAATTTCCATTTTCTTCATGCAAGGAGCTGAGTTCAGAAATGGTGTTATTGTCTGTAAGGAAAAAAACACCCCATCACCAACAAAACATCATTCCACCATCTCTCAAAGCCAAAGGCACTGGGTAAACAACTAGCTGAGGCCCTGTGCATTTTCTCATCTAGGATGGGTTACCGACCAAAGCTACTTCTAGTTATGCTGCAGTAGCAAGAATTGTGGGTACAATTTAAGACATACCAGCTCACAGAAAATAATGCTTGCTCTCTGTCCCTTACTCTTAGGTGGGAGAATACTTGGTATTTTTCAACACTGATGAAAATACTAACAATACAAAAGGATGCTGGGTAAGAGGCAGACATACAGGAGAGAGCAGCCAAGGGCCCCAACATCTATCTTGTTTCTTATCCAATATCAGTAACTGGAGGCTAGAACTACTCTGTCTCATGAGACAGATCTATGAGAGGCAGTATGGGATAATGGATAGAGGACTGGCTTCCCAGTCACCTAATGGGTGCAAGTCTTTCTTCTGACACAAACTAATTGTGTTACCCTGGGTAAGTCACTTATCCTGTCAGTAACTCTCTAAGACAGAACATTGCAGAGAAGATGCTAGCCTGCATTGGTAAAAGGAATTTCCTTACTTGGGAGATCTCCTTCAGCAGTAAAATGACAGCTTTCCCTCTGTAGACCTAGTAACACCTCTCCCTATAGGATGTGAAAGACCAAAACTGTCTGATGAATCTGGCAGCCAGAGGCCCACATCATCCAAAGCAACCAAGTACCACAGGACTCGAGGGGCTGAGGAAGGCCCTTTTCCTCCAGTCCTAAAGCAAACCAATGGACTGCCTGTAGAAGGATCTCTGAGCAGAGACTGAACCTGGAGACTAGAATGAACCATGTTAGTTTGCTTAAACCTGAACTGCTTTGGGCCAAACCTGAGCATTCATTTAAAAAAATTCATTCTAATAAGCCATCTGCTAGATCTGCAAAAACTGGAACTAATCCTAAATATTTCCAGCTCCTGATAAGAATCAGGATGGGCACTGAGGACCTTTGACTTCTCTCCCCCCTTTCCTGCCTGCCTCTCACCCAGCATCCTTTGGGTTCTGCTAGTCTGGTTCATCAGTATTAAATGTGGAAAAGAAAAACATTTTGGAAAAGAATGATGATGTGTAAGGAGGGAAGGCCTCAAGTACCCTGGGAAGGCAGCTCTAAGTTGTAAGATACCCAGCTCTTTGTTATTGTATTCTGTTCATCCTTCACTCTTGCAGAGGGCCAATGGCATCATGAATACGATGTCTGGACTTGTGTGTGAGTTGGGTTTGAGTGAAGCAAAGCTGTGCAAAGCAGTCAGCCTCACTGTCTCCTGCAGGGTCATTGCAAGCTTTTACTTACTTAAAGGAACCATCATTTCCTTGGTGTAGCTATGCTACCCAGGAAGATTATAAGCCCTCTACATTTTAGTAAGAACTGCTATAGTGAAAAAAATAGTAATATGCTGGTAACCCGTCCTCTGGTAATAAAACTCTCCAGATTTATCCAGAGCCACAGTCCATCTCTGAGCCTGTGTTCCTCGCACTCTCCACAGTGCCTAGCACAACGACACTTCATAAATAAATTAATAAATTTCTGTTTACTGACTCTAAGCATTTTGTCAGCGTTTGAAATTATTTCTTCTTCAGCAATACCTATGTTATATCACCAATCTCCTTTCCTAGCCTTTCTTTTTCACCTGGGCCTTTTCCTGTGCCCTAAGGCAGACCCATCATCACAGCACATACATTGAGTCCATCAGATGCAGTGACATCTGCATTTTCTGACATTACAATCTGGAGATGGTCTTTTTATAGTAGGTGCAGTGGGAGGGTGCAGCAGTGAATGCTCCTCAGACAGGATAGTTTTAGAATGGAGAGCTATGTGCATGTGTTGGCTCCTCCTCATCTGAACAGAACCCCCTAATTATGACAGATTCCCCACCAAGCCTGCTATCAACTCGGGGAAGGGAGGAGGAATGCAAGCTGCATGGCCAACTCTAACAGGCCTTCAGTAACCAGCCCTCACATGACAGACCTGCTACATGCAGACACTAATAATATATGGTTACTAAAGACCCATCCCAAAGAATCATCATCGTCAGCTAGACAGGCTATAGAAAGCTCAGGGCTGGGGCCCTGACACCACGAGACTCTTTAATTAAAAAGTCCTTCCAACAAGAGTTTCTCCCTGCCCCTCCTTCAGTCCCTTGAACCTCCCAGTATTTGGCTGCTTAGGATGACATAGGCCTCTGGCTGCCAGATTCATCAGGTACTTTTGGCTTTCCTCTCCAATACCTCCTATAGGGACAGCTGCTGCTTGGTCTTCAGAGTTGAATGTCAAGGTCTTTTGAGTCAGCGAATGGCAGAATTCAGTCTCTATGTCTTCAAGTGCTCTTTAAAAACATTTTAAAGGGTGGGGTGTTTTTGACAAATTATCTTTTATTGCCCCTGTCTTTCGAGGTGTTTCAATAGCCCCAGTGAGGCTCAGGATCCTGACCAATAGATGTGGCATCCAACAGTAACAAAAGATTCCTTTACCCACCAAATCAGAAGCCTCCTGCTCTCTCCCTATGTACATTCAAGGTGAGATTTTTTCCAAGGCTCTGGCACCAGCTGCTGCCACCCCTGACAGTTCTTACCTTGGCAAACCCTCATGAAACCTAGAGCCAGGAGGCCACCTCTGAGAGCTCCCGGCACAGAACAAAGCACAGAAGACTTATTACTCACATCTTTCTCTCATCCTTCTGGCTGGATCAAACTGAGCCAGTTCCTTCTCAACATAATAAAGGACTTTCATGGAGTCTCGTTCTTTGTCAGCTTGGATCCGGTAACCTTTGCGAACTGCCAAGAAAAGAAAAGGAAGAAATGATACAGTTGGATTCCACTCAGCAAGTATTATGAAGCATCTCCTCTGGTGCAAGACACAGTACCAGCAGTACAAATAGAGAAATGAAGGACAGTCCCTGTCCTCAGGGAGCTTACATTCTATGTCAAGGGGACAGAGGAAGGGGGATGAAAATGCAAGAAATAAAAACTGCCTTAGATGTCATTCATTCCAACCAGCACCCTGACTGAGTGAGATTCTACCAATCAAGTGACTGATAAACATTCATCGGGTATTCACTACGCACCAGGTTCTATGCTGAGCGCTGAGGACACAAAGAAATGTAACGTCTGTTCTCAAGGAGCTTGCAATTGAACAGGTGAGACAACATACAAACAACTGTAACTAAAGCAAACAACGAATGGGGAATAATTTACAGAGGAAAGGCATTCGAATTAAGAGAGACACAACATTACCATCCAAGTGGTCACCCAGTCTCTGCTTAAAAATCTCCAGGTAAAGGGGTGGCTAAGTGGCACAGTGAATAGAGCACCGGCCCTGGAGTCAGGAGGATCTGAGTTCAAATGCAGTCTCAGTCCCTTCACACACACACACACACACACACACACACACACACACTAGCCTGGACCTTGGGTGGGTCACTTAATCCCAAATGCCCTACCCTCTCCCTCCAAAAAAAATCTCCAGGTAAGAGTTCACTAAGACTCTATGGTCTTGAACAGATGGTCTTACAAGTCCCCTGTCATGAAAAGAAGTAAGTAGCTTGCCCAGGTCCCACAGAGTGTTAGGCATGAAGACGTCGGGACTGAGCTTTCTCTGTTCATTAGAGGACCCACTAGCACAGAGGGCAATCAGCTCTGGTCACTAGTGGGTCTAAGCAATGCTCCCTAGAAAGCCTGAATAAGCAATGGGTAAAAGGAGAGACAAAACAGGGGAGGGAAGGAATGTAAAGAGTGTGAGTGTGAGAAAAAGAGAGAAAGGAAAGAGTCAAGAATTATTTATAGCTGGGGGTGATTGGACACCAACAAGGCCAGTGCCATGGGTTGTCTACCCCTTCACTGGAGCATGTTAATAAATACACGATTTAACATTGAAAAGGGACCACTGAGGTGATTTAAAACAACACAGATGGTCAGTGAGTATCAAGGCTGTACTTAAAGACCTCCAGGGATGATGAATTACCCATTTCTCAAGACAGCCTATTCCACTTCTGGAGGCCTCATTGTTAGGGAAAGTTTCCTTATATTAAACTGAAATCTTCCTTTTGGTAACGTCCATCCATATTGTACCATGACCCCCTGGACCAAACAGGATAAGTCTACCTGTCTTCTACACAGATGCCCTTCAAATACTTAAAGACAGCACTGATATGCATGGAATCAAAGGTTCAGTGAACCAGAGCTGGAAGAGACCTCACAATTCATCTAATCCATTCCCTATCCACCCCATCCCCCATTTTATAGAAGAACAGACTAAGTAAGGCCCAGGGAGGTAAAATTACATGACAGAGGCAACACAGGTAGAAAACATCAGAGGAGAGATCTGAACTCTGAATTCAGAGGGGCAGTTAGGTAGTATCGTGCACTGGAAGACCTGGGTTCAAATCTGGCCTCAGATACTTACTAGGTCTGGGAAAGTTGCTCAACTGTTACTTGCCTCTCCTTTTCCTCAACCATAACACGTGGATGACTTCTCAGGGCTGTTGTGGCATCCAGTGAAATAATAATTATAAAACACTTGGCACATAGTAAGTACTCAACCACAGTCAGTGCCTTTTCTGGAGAGAAAGTTAAGATCCAGCCCTTAATGGAACTGATTCACAAAGCATGGCAAGTAGGAATGAAGGGCATTATATGCGCTTCTAGAGAAAGGCCTACTTTCTATTCTCTGGTCTAATTTTCTAAAATCCACGAGGAGGCAGGTCATAGTGCCCTGATTATGGGCAAACTCTGCCCCCACACACACACTCACAAACTCTATTTACATCGCAGATGAGAACTTCACATTTCGCAGTACTCTAATCACAGAACAGGCACCAAAGACAGGGAAAGACACCCACATACACATTCGCAGGTGCACTGATTATATGAGAACATGCTGGGCTTCTCTTGTACATTCACTTCAAATTGTAGGATTGATTTTTTTAAAAAATTTGATGATTCTCAGCACACATTTTTAGTGACACTTTCTCTTGGAGGTTAACTCTAAAATCCTTACATGGAGGAAATTATTAGCAATAATGATTTTATTTATCAAGCTCTCACTCTCCCATCTCTGCAGAGGCGTTAGCAGAGTAGTACAGACAGTTCAATTAAAATGCAGTTATCCTACAAAAATGCTGTGTCTCTTCTGAGGCAGCTTGGTCTACTGGATAAAGCAGAGGACTGGGGATAAGGGGAAGAGTCATCCATTTTCCATTCTACCAATGAGTCACTAGGTGACTGTGAGCAAGTAATGACTTCTCTGCACCCCAATTTCTAAATCTACAAAATGGAAAGAATTCTACCCTATCCTCAATGTGGCTTATGGAAATGCTCAGAAGAGAAGTAAGACCATCAGATCTGAGCTCTCTGTAACCCCAAATACGCAAGAAATAACTTAAAAAGCGTGTGTGTGTGTGTGTGTGTGTGAGAGAGAGAGAGAGAAAGAGAGAGAGAGAGAGAGAGACAGACAGAGACAGACAGAGAGAGACAGAGAGAGAGAGAGAGAGAGAGAGAGAGAGAGAGAGAGACTGACTGACTTCCAGGGCTACCTCTTCTATGAAGACCTTTCCTTATTCCTCCAGCTCGCAACAACTTTCCTCTCCTATGGATTCCAGTAGAACATTGTTCTTCATACTTATTTTATGGAACTTAATCACGTTCAATTTTGCATTATACTTTGTATGTCTTACTCTCTCTCCTAAATAGTTGATCCCTAAGGACTGAGATTGCGCTAAAATCGTCTCTGTTATCCCATAAAGCATATAACACAATGCCCTGAACACAGCAGATGTTCAACAAATGTTTAGCGAATTAACTAATGTCATCTTAATAGTGTTCAAATAATGGTTATTGGCTAAAGTGGTTAGTTTTTATAAGATCTTACAGAAGGAAGGAAGAGGGACCTCAAAGAGCATATAGTCCAGGAGGAGGCCTTTCTTCAAGATCTCTGACATACAGTTTTTCAGTCTTTACTTGAAAACCTTCAGTGAAGACCCCACTACCTTCTAAAGTTGGCCATCTTAGCTTGGGGCACCTCAGAGGCCACCCCCTCTCACCAACACCTGACACCCCTAACAAATGGCCAAACAGTCTCTGCTTGAAGACCTCCAGTGAGGGCAGAATTCATTAAGTCTCAAGGTAATGCATTCTCCTTTTGGAGAGAGTTAATAGTTAGGAACAATAATAGTAATAGATAGCATTTATGTAGCACTGTGCTGAGTTACAGGCTCTGTGCTAAGCACTTCACAAATATTATCTCATCTGATCCTCACAACAAGCCTGGGAGGTAGGTGATATTATTATCTCCCTTTTTACAGTTGAGGAAACTGAGGCAAACAGAGGGTAAGCGGCTTGATGCCCAGGGTTACACAGCTAGTCAGCGTCTGAGTCTGCATTTGAATTCAGGTCTTCTTGACTCCAGACCCAGAGCTCTATCCACTGTGAAATCTGCCTCTTTCCTGTTTTAACCTCTTGTCCCTCGTTCTGCCCTCTGGACCCAACCAGAACAAGACTAACAATAGCCCTGTGTCTACTTGAAGATAGCTATTATGTTCACCCCTCAGCTTCCTCATCTTTGAAATGAGGGGGTTAGACTTGACTTCTGCAATAAACTTTTCTTGATCTCCCTCAATGCCACCTGGGTTATCTACAATTTACCCCTGTAAATTATCTTCTTTGTGCACAGTTGATTGCATGTTATATTGGACTGTGAGCTCCTTGAAGGTAAGGACTATCTTGCCTTTTTTTTTTGTATCCCCAGTATTTAGTACAGTGCCTAGAACATAGTGGGGCAGCTAAAGTCTTCACAGTGCATATCTTCCTGAGTTCAAATATGACCTCAGACACTTCTAGATGTGTGACCCTGGGTAAGTCACTTTACCCTGTTTGCCTCAGTTTCCTCATCTGTAAAATGAGCTGGAGAAGGAAATGGCACATCACTCCAATGTCTTTGCCAAGAAAACCCCAAATGTGGTCACGAAGAGTTGGCCATGACTGAAAAACAACATAATATGTAGTAAACACTAAATAAACGTTTATTGATGTTCTGACTAGACAGTCTCTGCTGTCCCTTATTGTTCCGCATCTGTGATCTTCTGATTCTTTTTTGCTAGTCCTTTTGTAATGTAATACCATCCTCTAGACATGCTCCAATTTGTTAGTATCTTTCCTTAAATGTGGGACCCTAACCTGTACACAGCATTTCAGTTGTGGTCTGCCCAGGGCAAATTCAGGAGGATGATCAGTTTCTTTTGTTCCGGACACTCTCTCTCTTAATACAGTCTAAAATGCATTATAAATGAGACCTCAATTAGATGGGGCTTCCAGTTGAGGAGATAAAATATGTGTATAAATATAATAAATGTGAAAGACGGGTTGCCAGACTGTCATAGGAGTGGGACAAAGTGCTATGGGAGTCAGAGAATCAGCCGGGAAGACAGCAGAAGATGTGGTGGGAGAGGTGGCATTTTAGGGGGGGGTCCTAAAAAAATGGGTAGGAACTGAGTTTGTGGGGAGGGCCATTCTAGGCAGAGGCAACTGTGTAAGTAAAGCTAAATAATAGCAATGGCTGGTATCTTTATATATTAATACAGATACATAGATAAGTCTATATCTATATGGTACTTTAAAATTTATAAAGAGTTCAGAGAAATCTGAGAAAACTTGTATCGACTGATTCAGAGTTCAACAAGAAGAACTGAGACAGTCTATATAGTAACAACCACCTTGTAAAGATAAACAACTTTAACAGACTCAAGGACTTTGATGGATTCAATGACCAACTACATTCCAGAGGTGATAGACTCAAGATGAAGAATTAAATTTATATATATTTTTGGACATGGGCAATGTGGGGATTTGTTTTGCTTAACTATGCATGTGTGTTTCAAGGATTTCATTTGTCTTTTTTTTCCTAGAGAGAAGAGGGAGAGGGAGGGAAGAAGGGAGGAAGAGAGAGAGATAAAATAAATGCTTGTTAATTGAAAATAAAATAAAGAGATCCACAAAGTGCTCTGCACCTGTTATTTCGCTGCATTCACATCTGACATTTACTTCCTATGTTATCTTGGGCTAGTCACTTAGCTTGGGCCTCAGTTTCCATATCTGAACTGAACCTCAAGGTCTCTGAGACACCTTCCAGCTCTGGGTTTATACTCCATAATCCTAATTCCTATTCAGAGAAGGAAAGAAACTTGCCCAAGGTCAAAGAGATGGTAATCAGTAGAGATGTGTCATATCTGAGTACAGTCCTCCTGCTACTGATGTTTATATCATGGATTCTGTCCAAATAAAACCTGGCCTGCCTTTCTTTTGGCAAGCAGGCCCATGTCATCAGTCAGAATGCAGAGTAATCTAAATTCTGGGTTTAGGACAGCCAGATGGCAACAGGCTAAGTAAGGATCCTCTGGCCAGGAGACAAAGTGGTCCAGTCTTATCCCTATGTTCCTTTCTTGATTCCAGGGTTGCTGAACGTCCTACCCTTTTCTTCTTGACTTTATCTTACTGCTCCTGATGTTTCAGTATAACAGATCTTCAAGACTAGTAAGACCAAGGTAGAAGGCGGAAGCAGTGGTATGTGAGACATGACTCCATATCAGTAAGGCAGTGCAACGAATCAGGGAATCTTAGTTTTAAGGGATTTTGGAAGTCCACCTTTCACCCTGTATGGGAAGGCCTTCTATGACAACTGTGAGAAATGTCCAATCATCATTCCCTTCAGCTGTCTCCAGTGATAAGCAGGCACAAGAGAGTCTATTCCATTTTTCAAACAGCCTTGTTAAGGAGGCTAATGACAACAAGCTGAAATTCACTTTCCTGTACTTTCCGGACCCTGGACCTTGTTGTCCTTCTAGAACTGAGCCAAACCAAGCCAATTCCTCTTTCTTCCTTTTTTAATTTTTTCCCTCTTCTTTAGATATCGGTGAAGAGATCCTGAATTCCTTAAACTGATACCAATTTGTGTTACTTATAATCTGGACCACGTATACAGTTTAGATATGTTTCTTAATCTCACAAAATTCATGACTGTACATACTATCATATCATAGAGGTCAAGTCCCATGCTCTGAAACCTAATGACAATCTGTACACTTCATCCTATAAGGAGGGTATTACACTGGGCCTCAAAAAATCTCCAAAGTTGACTTCCTTGTCATGTCAGCTGGGTCTTGAGAGATTTCTACTGCTCTTCAAATGAACATTGGAAGTCACTGAGGGAAGATAGTGTCTAGCTCTCTTTGTGCCTGAGGCATGTCTTGAGGTTGGGTTTCAGCAGCTGAAAGCTTGGCAATACCTCCTTAAAATGTTTGAAGTTAGAAATTCTGTTATTGGTCAACCACACTGACTTAGTTATTTTTACCTCCGAGTTAACAGTTTTATTGTTGACTACATTAGATTTTTACAAGTTTCAGTGGTTTTAAAGTAACTCACAAAAACATCCAGATGTTTGCATATCATGCATTCAAAAAGAGGTCTGCTTATGGGGAAAGTTGTCATTGGGATACTAAGTCTTTATCTGTAGCTAGCCAAATTGAAAAGGTATAGTTTGATTTTGATCAGATAATACTTTATTGTCTTTTACACATTCTTTCTCACATAATTCACATAAATGCACAGAGATAACACATTTCAAAAATTTATTCCTTTCAAAATTCATAAGACAGATATTCAAATTCACCACATTAGCAAATCTAAAATGTGTTATCTCCACCTCACCTCCTAACTTTCTTCCCTCCTTTGGCTCTGGAAACAGTAATCAAATCAGTACTATCAGTGCTTTTAAAAAGGCTATGCCAATCAACTCTACCATCACTCCATTCACCTTCCCAGTGACTCTGGGACCAAAACTTTCTCAGCCAGACTTTCCCTGGCCCAAATAGGGAATCATCTCTTTTAAATATAAATTCCTTGAGGGCAAGGAAGTTCCTTACTATGGGTCAATACTTGACCCACAGTAAGCACTTAAATATTATCCATTCATTCATTCATTCATTCACTTCATTCTTTTAATCATTCATTCCTATTAGGTCATTTCATTGATCAGGCTCATTAATGATGAAATAGTCATTTCATCCCAATCTGATCTGTGTCATGGCTCACTGACATTGCAAAAGCCACCAGTAACTAGAGTATTTTTATGTTATTATGTTTGTTTACAGAAGAGAGAATGATCCAAAATCTAGGGAATTCTAAGACAGTGGTGATATTTTAATGAGAAATATGCAATACTCATGGTTAGAGTCATCTTTGGAAAATTATTTTTTAAAATATATTTCAGTTTAGGATCAATGAATGATTTATGTACTTTTCCTCCATAGTTCAGTTCAAGTCTTTGCATTAAGAAGAGGAGCAACCACAATAACAGCCAGCTCTTTATGGGTTTGCAAAGTGCTTTACAAGTATTATTGGGATATTCACATCTCAGGCTCTCCATTTCCTTAGCTTAGCCAGTTTTTATTTTAGTGGAAAGGAAATGCCAGCAAATTCAATCTGATGCCTACTTTAGTAGTTCTTTTAAAGAGATTTTATCTTAATCTTTCACCTTAATTGCAATTCATGGTTTTTTGCTTAGCAACTAACTCTTATAACCAAATTTCAACTTACAGAATTGCTATTAAAAAAGATCCCGGGACACTTCAAAGGGAATAAAGCTTAGTCCTTCCTAGTCTGTCCTAAAGTGCTAAGCAATGTTCTTTGTGGGTGGTAGAATGCGTGCCATATTCCATCTTGAAGAGGACATCAGCTCAGGAGGGAGTCTAGTAATGCTTTCATTTTGCATGTCTACTACAATTAAGCACATTATGCATATTCAGATACATACACACATTATCAGTCTTGTAAACACGATTTCAAAAAGCTACCCACAGATACATTAGCCCACTCGTCTCTCCCAGAAGAAAGGTGAGCAGGGGCCAGATTGAAAGGAATAAGAAATAGGTAGTCAACAATCAGTCAGTCAAGAAATAGACATTTATTATAAGCCTACTATGCGCCAAGCACTATAAAAACAAGGAAGCCAGTGACACTAAGCCATAAGTACATGGAGGGAAGTAAGGGGCAAGAAAACTGGGAGGAAAGGGAGGAGGGGGCTGGGTTATGAAATGCTTTAAAAAGCCAAAGAGGATTAGTACTAATAGAGAGTCGCACACACATTTGGGGACAGAGGGGGATCAGAGCAATGATGAAGTATTCCTATTTCCCATGTCGAGCTCTCAAAATTGTAATAATCAACAAGAGAGGCAGGCAGGTGTCCTTAGGCTACATAAGCCATTCATCGTTGGAGACTTCAACACAAGCTCATTCAGCTTGGGTGAGGAGGCTGGTTTTGTTTTCTTTGATTTTATGAGGCGGGTATGTTCTTTAAAGTGTTTCTGGAGCCTTTTGGTTTCAAGGCACTAAACAAACAAATGTCAACAGAGGCTCTGATGTCTCAAAATCATTGCAGAGATGCCTGGAATTCTTAATAAAAGTCCAGGAAATTTCTAGCTTCTAGGCAGCATAAGAAGCTAAGGAAGAGAGAGGCTTTACTTTCTGGTGAAGTGCCCTGAGTATTTGTCTCATTCAGAAACTGGGGGCTGGAGAGACCTTGCTTGGATAGCAAGGTACATGTGCTATGAGCTGGCACTCATCTCAAAAAGCTTCAGGAAGAAGCTGGGTTAAGGATGTGGATGATGAGAACAATGGCTACCATTTATATAGCATTTGCAAAGTACAACGACCTTATGTAGGTAGGTACTATTACTATCTCCACTTTACAGATGAAACTGAGGTAGGCAGACATAAAGTAACCTGCCCAGGGTCACATAGCTAGTGTCTGAGGCCACATGTGAACTCAGGTCTTCCTGACTCCAAGTCTAAAACTCCATCCACTGGACCACCTACTTGTCTCTCTTAAAGGCTTATAGACCAGATTCTAACTCTCAGACTCCTCAAATTCCAATTTCACTCAAGTATTTATAGCTCCTGTCCATGGCTCTTTAAGGTATGAAAGTTATTTTCCTTAGTTCCAAGAAAATATGGCTCATTCTTTGTCAATAGTGAATGCAGCCCTTTATTCAGCCTGCCTGTCTCCAGAAAGCATCTTTACCTAGCTAGGCAGGTGGAGTATAAATCCTAACCAGCATGCCCAAATGATCCTCTCCACCTCCTTCTTCAAGAACAGGCTGCTTAACCACTTGAAACTGTACACATGCTGAAGCAATCCAACGTGCCAACTTACACATCATGTATCTCTCCTTGCTAGAGCCAGTTGGGGGTTTTCGTGTACCTGGACCATGTCTGAATTTTTTCTGTGTTATAGTTAAGACTCTGCAGTGTTCTTTCTCCCTGGCTTACTCAGAGGTACCATTCACAATCTAGTGTCTGGAATGACACTACAAACTTATGTAAGTAGTGTCCTTCTTGACAAAATCTCAAACCATTCTGCAAAAATTAGGTCTTTCATCTCCTCAATGGTAAAAGACAAGGATTATCTTTTGTGTTGTTACAGAAGGACAGGATATGAGGCCCAGAGGGGCAGGATTAAGAGGATACTAGTTTCAAGGTTCCAGATGAAGTGTTAGCACAGCAGGTGCCCATTGACTGGGGAGTGGCTACACAAACTGTGTATGTATATGAATGTGATGGAATAGTTTTAGTTGTTTTGTTGATTAGTCATGTCCAACTCTTTGTGACTCTTTTTGGGGTTTTCTTGGCAAAGATACTGGAGTAGTTTGCCATTTTCTTCTCCAGCTCATTTTATAGATGAGGAAACTGAGGTAAATAGGGTTAAGTGACTTGCCTAGGGTCACACAGCTAATGTTTGAGGCCAGATTTGACCTCAGGGCCTATTGACTCCCAGACTGGTGCTCTATTTACTGTGCCACCTAGATGCCCCTGATGGAGTATTACCATACCTTTAAAAAAAGACAAATATGAAGAATTATATGAACTTGTTGTAATGGGAATGGGAATTTGCTAAAGGGTGTAGCAAAGCCCATAGGAAGCTAGTCAGAGGTAGTGAGACAGTGAGGGAGAGAGGATGTTCAGGCAAGGAGATAGAGAGGTTTGTGAGTAAATATTGATCTTGTATTGGTTTGTGGGAAGGCTGAAGGAAGCTGTGGCTCTCAGTGTTATTATGGCTTCTGAATATCTTTGGTACTATGATGGAATCAGCTTACTTGTTTTGGAATTCAGTTTTCTGGTGTCTAAATAAATGCTTCAGTTCTGTCCTCTATCTGGAGAGTTTGGTATATTTTGTGATTGAACATCATGTGATACTTATAGTTAATGGTCTTTACTGTGATCATGGGCACTGTAAATATTGCATTGGCATTACACTGGTCCATTGTGAAAAAGTAATCAGTGCCAAGAAAACAATACATAACAATGACTATGATAATGCGAATGAAAGGAACAAAAGACTGAAAATGAATGTTGCATAATTATAGCCAAGTTTGGACCTGGAGAAGAATGAAGAAAATATACTTCCTTCTCTTCTTCACTCTAGAGGAGGAGTCTAGGCATGTACAATGTTACATATAATGTCAAGGTGAATATTCTGCTGAATCTCTCTTATTCTCTCTGTTTTGAAATATTTGTTACAAGGCATAGCTCCCAAGGCTGGGAAGAAGAGAGCAATATATTTGGAAATGCATATGATAGGATGTAAAAACAAAGAGCATTAATAAAAATGAGATCTAAAAAACATGCAAAGTATTTTGCTAATTTTTGCATTCAAATACCCAGTAGTCAGTTTTTTTTAAAAGATGCTAAAGTTAGACCAACAGCTACTTGATTAAGTATGATTATGCAATATATCATATCATCTACATATGGATTTCATAGGATTTTGAGGTACTAGCCATGTTACAGATAAGAAAAATGGAGCCCAGGGAGGTTTAGGGGCTTGCCCATGGTTACAGAAATGGTAAGTGATGGGTCATGACTCAAATCCAGGTCTTCCGGTCATGAAAATCTGGCATTCTTTCTATATATAACTCAGACTCCCACTATATTGCCTACATGAGTTTAATAAATAATTTTGGATGATGATAATCCTCCTAACATTAGAATAGCATAAAAAGTATAAAACAAGCTGAATTTTCACTTTTAAAAAATACTTCTCTGAAGGAAAAAAAGCTCTGATGAATATCTTACCTAAATCAACTCTTCTGAGGTAGCAGTAGCCAAAGAACACCTACAACACAGCACAAACACCATCACTGACAGGATTTGGGGTTTAATGGACCACTTTGTTGTATTGGTGAGGACACTGAGACCCAGAAAGTTTGAGAGATCTGCTCAAGGTCACATTGGTAGCAAGATCTGCTAGTGGCCTCCCTCCCAAACTACCTTGTCTTTAACCATTTTGCATCTATTTGCAAAATTATTTTGCATCAATTTGCAAAATTATTAACTTTATGTTTATTATATATGTACATATAAGTATATATATACACATATATACATATATGTACACATAGACTCCCCTTTATAGTGGAAGATCTTTATTTTTATATCCCCAGCAACTAACACAGTGTCTGGCACACAGAAAGTATGTAATAAATGCTTATTGATGAACTGACCAAAGTAGTAGAGCTGGGCACTGAACCAAACCCAATAGTCCTTCCACTATACTACATAGCTTACCACCTTAGGTTACCTCCACTTAACAACATAATGCTAAGAAGTCACTAGGAATTCACTGGAGAGTTCCATCACGAACAGTTGACAAAGATAAGAATGTCCAGGTGCCTAAGCAAGGTTAAAATAAAATGGCAGGTTGTGCCCAACACAACTGGGTTGAAAGAGGAGTTCTCAACAATAAAGGAAAATCAGAATAGGAAACGACATCCAGAAACAGTGGGGGTGGGAGAGGAAGGGGAGCAATAGGAAACATGGAGATGTAAGAATGGAAAAAGGACTCATGGAAAATCAGAGAATTTCCACCAGTGGCTTTCATCTCCTCCATCTTTCAGGAGACTGGAACCTGGCATAACTCCCCTTTAAAGACACATTCTATGATCCAGCTCCACTGGCCTCCTTGCTATTCCTCACATTTCATCTCTTGCCTCCATGTTTCTTCATTGGCTGTCCCCCACGCCTGGAATGCTCTCCCTTCTCACTCCCATCTGTTTGCTTCCTTGGTTTCCTTCAAGACAACTTAGCTGCCACATTCTGCAGGAAACCTAAAAGTTTTTTGCACGATTTTCTCCCAGATTAGGATGTGAGCCTCATAAGGACAGGGGCTACATTGTTGCCTTTTTTCATATCCCTAGCTCTTATTACCATGGCCAGCACATATTAAGCAGCTGATAAATTCTTGCTGATTAACCATGTAGTTAATGATCACTCTATTTCATTCTCAGGAATGGGAATTTCTACTAACAGGTACAGGGATAGTCAAGCTTTCTCTCATAGTCTACTTCCCTCTCCCTCTTCCCCAATGTAATAGATCCCTACTGCAGTCTCTTCCTTCTCCAGGTCATCCTCCACACATCTAACAAAATGATCCTCCTAAAAATGAAGGTCTGACCAAGCCACTCCTTTATTCAGCAAATTCTGATGATTCCCTGTTACCTCCAGGATAAAATGGAATTCCTGTTTGGCTTTTAAACCAACATTTTGGCTTTTCTTCTTTAACAAAAAACTGATGATAAAAAAAAAACCAAAAGAAGCCTTCTGCCCGGGTTGTATCACAAACCCTCCACAACCTGGTGCCAAACCCCTTTACCAGACAAACTAGAAAAAGCTGGCTATGCCCATTCCTTCCGCACCCCCTCCTCTCACTCACTTTTCAAGCTGTTGTAATCTCTGAATTCTCTGCTGGTTCATCATGCCTCCTAACTATGACGATACCCCCAGGCTCTGTCCCCAACCCTCTTCCCTTCTCTCCCTATAGTCTCTCATTCAGAGGTTTAATCAGTCCCATGGGTTTAATTATGTTCTCTATGCAGCTGACTCTGAAATGTATATATTCAGTCTTAATGTAGTTCCTCACCTCCACCCACAAATCTCCAACTGTCTATTAGGGATTTTAGATCAGATATTCTATAGGTTCAAGGTTAACATGTCCCAAAAGAGAACTTATTAACTTTTCCACAAACCCAACCTCTTCTGCACTTTCCTATTACTGTTGAGAGCACCACCAAGGATTCTTCCATTCACAATAGAGATTCATGACCTCTGCTTGATCTCTGACACTGATCACCCCTCATATCTATTCATCAAATCTTGTGATTTCTTCCTCTAATATCTCTTCTTTTACTCTACTCACACAGCCACCATCTTGCTCCAGTACCTAAATGCTTCTTGCCTGGATTATTGCAACAGTCTCCTAACTAACATCCTACCTCAAGTCTCTCCTTTCTCCCAGCCATCAGCTGACAAAATGATTTTCCTAAAGTATAGGTCTAACCATGTCACCCCTTTACTCAATAAACTCTACTGGTTCCCTGTTGTTCTGAGGATCAAATATAAATTTCTGTTTGGTTTTTAAAGCCTATTGTAATCTGAACATAACCTATCTAGCTTATACATTATTCCTTTTCCCATACTTTACAGTCCAGCCAAATGAGACTTTTTGCTGTTGCTCATATGTGACATTATATGTCCTGTCTCTTCATTTCTGTGCTGGCTGTCAGCCTCTGGAATCCCTTTTGGAACCCCTTGTTGCCTTCAAAACTCTGTTCAGGTACTTCCTTCTACATGAAGCCTTTCCTGATCCCCCAGCTCCTGGTAGTTCTTCCTACTGCCTAAAAATGTTATGTCACATTTATTCCGTATTTATGTTGTATGCGCTTGTGGATGTGCATGTTGTCTTCTTGGATAGAATGTAAGCTCCTTGAGGGCAGGTGGTCTTTCATTTTGTCTTTGTAACCCCAGCCCATGGCAAAGTCTGGCAAATAGTTGGTACTTAAAAAGTGCTTACTGCCTTGCTGATATTCAAGACCTGAAAATAATAACTGTTCCCAGCAAGACCCACCTTTATCCAACACAATATACTTAGTTATAGAGCGTATATAGAGTTACTCAAAGGCAGCGTTAATGAAGCAGAAAAAAATCAGGCTTTTATCCCTTACCAAGGTTTCATACACTCCTCAAGTTTTAACTGTCTCCTCTACACATATGAATTTGCAGGTGACCTCTCTAGCCCTGACCTCTTACATTCCAAAAAAACATACTTTTGTAAATGCCTGCAGGAAATTTTGACTTGTTATTGTATTTCAAAAAGAAAAGGGAACTCAGAGATGGTCTACTACAGTGATTTTCAAGAGAAAACCAAAAGGTCCCAGAGACTACTTCAAAGAATCTGCTTGGTTAAAACTATTTTCAGTATACTAAAATATTTGGATTTCTACTATGGTTAATGTCAATAGGTATTTAAACAAAAGCTCTTTGCAGGGGAGAGTCACTGACAATTTCTAAGAACTTAAAAGGGTCTTTTTCTCTAACCCCTTTCTGTTACAAATGTAGAAACAGAAGTTCAGAGTCTTGCTGAAGGTCATGAAACTAATTAATGGCAGTTAATTAGAGTTTTTCACAGTACCACACTGTGGTCTTGAATTCAACTTAGACCAAACTGACAACTTCAAACTAGCTCACATTTCCCTTCTTGTCTTCCAGAAGTTGCTGATGGGTGCAGATCCGGAGACTGAGGGATTCCACGTGGGGAGTCTATAGTCTGTGAAGGCTTATAATTAGTGCCAGCTCCATACCAATTTCACCTGTGAAATTCCTTAGCCTGGTATCCAAAGCCTCTATAATCTAGTTCTAACCTATCCTTGCTGACTCAATATTTCTCAATAGTCTCTCTTTATGCACACCATGTTCCAACCAAATTAGATAACCACTTGTTCTCATATCTTCTTCTACCTCTGAGTATCAGTGCATACTGCTCCCTCTGACACACACCCCACACCTGAAACAGACTCTTTCCCCATCCCCAATTTTTTAAAAATCCTCTCTTCCTTCAAGGTACAGCTTAAATACTTCTTTGTCCATGAAGGTATCCCGATCCCCTTTGCTGGAAAAGGATTCCTCCCTTCCTAAATCTCTCCTCCTCCGTTTGACCTCTCCTTGGCACTTGCCACATTCTGACTTGGGTTATTCTTATCTTGTTCCTTCTCTGTTGGACTGTTAGCTCCTCAAGGCAGGAGATGGTGCCCTTCATATCTTTTTTGCTCACACAGTGCCCTGTATGTAGCAGGCACTTGATAAATCTTTGTTTCACTGCCTTGAATTTATCGCTGATTCATCTTATCCCTTCTACTTCCATCTCCAGCATTATGGTTCAGGCCTCGCCACCTCATACTTGGCTCAATGGAACACAACAGTACTCTGGACACTGTTAATTCCAGTTTTTATTCCTTCCACTCCACCTGATATATATATATATATATATATACTATTTCCATACTAGTCTTCCTAAAATATCACTTTTTAAAAATTATTTTTAATTTTTGGAATAAAACAAGCATTTCCATAATATAGTATAATAATAAAAAAAGATAATTACACTTGAAACTGTGAATCTATAATGTCAATCCCCTACTCAATACCTCTGTAATAGCTCCTCTACATAGTTTTCAAAACCCTCCATAGTCAGTTACCACCTACTCTATCCATATATTTGCCAAGCCTCAGGAAGGCCTCCCCCTACCAGTCCATTCTCTGTGTCTTTCCCTGCTAGTGCCTCCTACCTGGAATGTTCTCTTTCTTGTCCTTTGCTGTCTTAATCCTCTTCAACATTCAAGACTTACTTCTTCCACGAAGCCTTTACAGCCTACTCTAATCTATAGTAAACTTTCCTTTTTCTGAATTCCTACTGCACAAAATAGTCCTATATAATTTAACACCAGATTATATATATATTTGCTTTTTGGAGAGGGGAAGGCAGGGCAGTTGGGGTTACATGACTTGCCCAAGGTCACACGGCTAGTGAGTGTTAAGTGTCTGAGGCCGGATTTGAACTTAGGGCCTCCTGACTCCAGGGCCTATGCTCTATTCACTGCTCCACCTAGCCACCCCCAGATTATATACTTTTTGAGGATGGGGTCTAAATATTATACTTAAAAAAAGACTCCCTGGCACAATCCTGAGATGATAGCAAACAACTCATAAGCGGATTGACTGATTAGAGGTCTGAGGAGTAGACTGAATATTTTCTATTATTTTACTATTGTAGAAGGGCCTGGTGGAAGAGAAAAACAAGTATTCTTGCCCTTGGAAATTTTGGTAGCATGGATGGGCACTGGGTTGGAATTGTTCTTTAAAGCAGTCTCGGCCTAGCTCTGCTGAGCAGGCTGTGCCAAGAAAGAAAGAGAAATGGGATCCCATATGAAGAATGGGGGACAGTAGGGAAAATATATGTTGCTGTTACCACTCTGGTTTCCTCCAATGGAGTCGCTTGATGCCAGGGGAGGTGGATGCGGCTTATCCATCAGCATGGTAGAGGAGGAGACCCCTCCAACAGGAACAGAGGGAATGTAGTAAGGACCAGGAACACTGGAGACAGAGGGAGGATAGCCAGCCTTTGCAGCTTTCCCTGCTTCATATACTGTGAAGAGAGAAAAGAAAAGTAAAGATGATATCCCCAACTAACTCCCCACAACCCTCCAAACACACACACATACACACACACACACACACACACACACACATTTTAGGATTTTTTAGCCAACAGAACCACCTAAGGAAATTCCTGGTTTCAAAATTATTTTTATTTCCCACCCCTGAACTGACTCATCAGGCTCACTTTCCCCACCCTCTTACATTCCTCCAGCTCTGCTGAAAGACAGTGATTTGAGGAATTATAGTGTTTAGTACCTGACAAAACTGGGTAATTAAATGGCACTAGTACATCCTAGCAGCCCCTGGCACTTAAGAAAGCATTCTCCATAAAAACGACCTGGCAGCCCAGTCTAAAGCATACTTCCAGAATTCTGCCTTTGCCCTTAGAGAGGAGACCTTCAACTAGAAATGCCCTTTATCAGATCTTATCCCACTACCATAACTGAAGAACAAACAACACTGATTTCTCTTAGGAGTTGCCTTAATTCCAAGCATGAAAAATATCTTTTCCTTTAATGGCCTCCAGGATTTGAGAAGTCTGTAGGAATAAGTGGCATTTTTCAAATAGTCTCTATACCAATAGTGTTGGTGTAACTAGGAGGAAAAATGAGGGAGATGGTTTTCTACAGCCTTGAGGTCATTGGTGAAGGGTTGAGGGGACTGGATAAACTTTCCCTTTCCAACTTTTTCACCTTCAACATTCTAAACCTACCCTCTTACCTTCAAATCTGTCCTTTGTTGAAATCAATAAAGACTCCATATGAAGGAGAAAGACATATGGTTTAAAAGGCTGGGGGCATGGAGGATTAGGGTGGGACTGTTGGTAAGGCCATGACAGGCAATGATACTATGGCTCCTCAGGATTCTCCAACAGGGATGAAGTTGTGGAAGGATCAACCCATTGGGTGAGAAAAAGGTTTGGGTAAGAGGAAGAGAGGTTAGGCACAATTCTGAACGTTCACTCAAAATATTCACTTTCACTCACATGCCCGAGGACAGCAACAGGAGTCTGGGCAACATGGGCATCTGACGTAGCAACAACAGCTGTGTGGACAGCATTGGCACCAACAAATTCCAACCAGGAGGAAGAAGAGGAAGACTCCTAGGACCACCAGGCCGACAAATACCCATTCTGGAAACAGAAGAGAAAATCTGTACTAAAGGAAATTCTACTTCAGGAAAAGGGTCTCCTGGTTCATGCTCATACTGTGAAACAACAGCTCAGGCCTGAGGAAGGGAATATCTCCTGACAGGGTAGAGAACCCCCAAACCCAAAGAAAACTCTGGAAAATAGGGGTACTGAGCCGTCCCAGTGTGGAGACAATGAAAGGGTGATTGAACTTGTATTGGGAGAGACAGAATGACCAACAAACATGAAATTATTTGGTAATGCAGGTGAATTTCATGGTTATCTCTCAGGGAAAATGCTCTTCCAATTGAAGGTGGCATGAGAATGGTTATCAGCAGCAAAAGAAAAACACTTGGACTGTCTTTTGGATTTTACAAACATGAGGTTGGGGGTTCTGTGATCTGTGTATCTTCCCAGACCATATCACAGCTTGACCTTCATCTATTTCATTATGTCTACTTTCAGAGTATGCCTGTGCACCACATGCTCCTGTTTACAAATCTGCTTTCCCCTGGTCATCACTAACATGGTCCCACTAAGACCTTTTCAGACTAATCAAAAGAACATGAGCTTCCTGAAGGCAGGGAAGTTTTTGTTTTTGAAACTCCAGTCTCAAGCACAGTGCCCCAGTGCACAGCAAGTGCTTAATAAGTGTTTGTTGAATGAATTGAGTGATTTTTCAACACTAACCAATCAACAATCATTTAATAAGTACCTACTGTGAGCCAGGCACACTGCTAGCAGATGGAGAAACATTTACTACTTTCAAGGGGCATTAATACTAATTAGGGTCACCCAAACTTAGGTCCTTCACCTAGGTCTTCCTTTCTAACAAAATAGGGCTGGAGAAGTCTATAATCAAGTAACTTTTCAAACTATGAGGTAACTATATGATCTAATACTCTCATTCTTCAGGGAAGGATACTGAGACTTGAAGGAGTTAAGTAACTTGATTGAGGACACAAAGCAAATTAAAGCAGAATTGGAATTAGAATCCAGGTCTCTTGATTTCATTTTAGGAGTGTGGATTGGGGGCAGCCAGGTGGCACAGTGAGAGCACCAGCCATTGAGTCAGGAGGACCTGAGTTCAAATCCAGCCTCAGACACTTAACACTTACTAGTGTGTGGCCTTGGGCAAGTTACTTAACCCCAATTGCCCTGCCTTCCCCCTTTCGAAAACACATAAAAAAATTTTTAAAAAGGAGTGTGAATTGGATGCTACCAACATGTGATGCAAGCATAGCACATTGTGGCAGCCAGTACAGCTGAGGGATAGAACCGATTAAAACTGAGGGACAGGACATCTGATGTAACGTACTTAAATCTGGAGTATACTGAGGTTTGCTCATCAATATGAATTCTCCCTTCAGGAATAACTGGGACACATGGGTGGACATTACAAAGACGTAATCTGGTTTGCCATAAAGGGGAAAAACCCTACTTCACAACAATGTGGGCTCTCTCAATGTAGAATGGGCTGCCTTTAGAGGTAATAAGTTTCTCTTAACTGAAAGTCTTGGAAGAAAGCCTGTATGACCATTTGTCAGGTATGTCATAGAGGAAGTTGTTTGTTTTTAGTTCGGGTTGGACCAGATGGTCACTATGGTCTTTTCCCAGCTCTGAAATGATAATGATTCTGTGATTCTGATTCTTTTTAGTGACAGAATGCATGATCAGAGTTCCATGAGTCATAATAGCACTGTACCACAGAACACTGATGTAAACAATGTAAATGAGGTTTTTTATGTCCGCTGGTATCACATACACAAGCCAAGAACATTATCATTTAGGAAGAACAGAAGCATGGAACTATAGATATAAGAAAGTTTAGATGTTACCAAGGTTTGAAGGATACATCACTCAAACGTTTTTGTTTCGTCCTTGGGTCTCAAAGTAACATCACTGAAGTAACCAAGGACAGAAAGATGGTAACTTACTCCAGATAAACCAAATAATGCTATCAGAAGGAAGGAAGGTGCAGACCTACAGGGCAAGATTAGCAAAATACAGTGATGCCTTGTTGGAAATAGTGGATGTAACATCTCTTTGAAACAATGTGTGCAAAACTTTCATCTGTGATGTAATAGCTCCTGGTCACTTGAAGGAACTCTGTGTGAAGATCATCCTAAAAGGACATTCATTTGGCATTAATTAGGACGAATTCTACATTTAGATTGTCCAGCTAATAGGAAAAGGGCTCTCAGAATTTTCCATAACAAGGAATAAATAGTTACTGAGTAGTATAGAATGTTTTAAAACTTAACACTAAATTCTACTTTTAGATTTTTTTTCTTTTTGTCTTGCTTTTCTGGACCAAGAAGGTTCTGAAAGCCTTGACCAACCTGAAAGCAACAATTAAGGAGGGGGTGACTCCAAAAGCTACTTCTAAACAGGAAGCTAGTTAGGGCTGAAGGTTCATGCCTAGTCTTCCTGGCCACAGTCCGTCTCCTCTCTCTGCCACCCTTCATCCTGCTGCATCACCCTGCTGCAATTTTTAGAATATAATGTTCTGATCACATTATTTCCCTGCTTGTTAAAATACTTCACTGGTTACCTTTTACCTACTAAATAAAGCAGAAATACTTTATTCTGGCATTCAAAACCCTTTGTAATCTTACTCAAACCTATTTTTTCAAACCAATCTCATACTAGTCTTCTTTACATATTCCACCCAAATTGAACCCAACTCTGTATCCATTCTGATCTTTTCTTATCCCACTTTCATACCTTTGTTCACATTGTCCCACCTGCCTGGAACAGACTCCATCTACCCTACCAACGACCTCAACCACTTGTGGAAATCCACATCTTCTTTCAAGGCTCAATTCAGGGGTTATCTTTTCCATGAGACCTTCCTTCCACATTCTTCCAAATGAGAGATCTCTCCATCTTAAAATTCCTCAAGCAAGATAATGTATGGAAAGCACAAATGTCAAAGCCCATAAAGATGTCACTCACTGTTATTCCGTCTGTTCATGAAGATATCATATTTTCTCCAATTTGATGGTAAGATCCCTTAGGGTCTGACAGGATTTTTTTGATTGCACTTTTGTGCTCAAGCATCAAGAATTCTGCCTTTTTCATAAGAAGGTACTCAATACATATTTGTTGGATTTATTTTTAATTTTTGAGGCTCCCAGATCAAACCCAATCAGAACCAATAACTAGGAGGGCCCCTTTGTAGTGATTCTTGCCACTTAATTTTACGGCTCAGAAGTATTAGGCAACTCTTGGACTATTTGAAGATATACTTGAAATATGGTTCATAGAAGACCTACATGAATGGATGCAAAGTGAAATGAGCAGAACCAGGAGAACACTCTACACAGTAACAGCAATATTATATAACGAACAACTATGAATGACTTAGCCATTCTCAGGAATACATCGATTCAAAACAATTCTGAAGGACTCAAGATTAAAAATGCTGTCCACCTCCAGAGAAAGAACTGATGAAGTCTCAATGAAGATTTAAGCATACTTTTTAATTTATCATTCTTGGCTTTTTGGTTTGCATTTTCTTTTGCATAATGGATAATATGGAAATATTTCGCATGACTTCACACATATAATCCATTGTTAAATTGCTTGCCTTCTCAAGGAGAGAGGAAGGGAGGGAAGGAGGGAGAGAATTTGGAACCCCAAATTTAAATGAATGTTAAAAATTTTATGTTTACATGGAATTGAGAAAAAGGAAATAAAAATTAAATATACAAAAAAGAAAGTTGGGCAGTAAGCTCTGGGCTTTCCTAGCCATTTGCCTAGGAGATGTGCATGTTCTATAATTTATAGCTGCCTTCATCCATTACATATAGACTACACAATGCCAATAATAATAATAGCTCACATTTGTGTAGGCTTTAAAATTTGCAAAATGATTTGCAAATAATCTATTTGATCCTCACAATGACCCTCAGGGGGGTGCTTCTATTATTACCTCCATTTTACAGATGAAGAAACTGAGGCAGATAGTGGTTAAGTGATTTGTCCAGGGTCAGAGAGCTAGTAAGTGTCTGATTCGGGACTTGAACTTGGGTCTTCCTGACACTCTATCCATTGTACTAATCCATCCACAACAGATGTACAAGTTTAGAGAAGAAGTAAAAAAATGCTGAATATACTGAATGAGACTTAAAAAAATATGTGGGCACAGTAGCACAGACAATTCAAAAGGCAGCACTTGTGTAGCAGAGAAAATAAACAGCATGGTGACAGGTTTCATTAAAAGTTGCACTGAAATATAAACTGTTGTTTGACAGGCTTCTATAAGAATATAATTTAATAATGAATACACTACAGTATTTACTAGTTTTAGCTGAGACACTGGGATAAATCCACAGACTTTGTTTAAGGGTCTACATTCCTAACACTGAAGATGTTCCCATCTCAACTGTTTTTCTTTTTTACTGCCCAGGGCCAACAATGAAATAAGATCTGAAGGCTAATAGGCTTTCCCAACAGAAACAGTTCATCCTGAAACAGATCATAAGCCACTACACACAAACTGCACAAAAATAAAAGGTAAAATTAGTATAAAATGCAGAAGCTGGACAGACAGACCAACAGAATAACAAGTAAATAAGGAGTTAAATGACGGAATACCTGACATAATCTTCACAGCAAAACTTGGCAAGAGAGCAGCAAGCCACCCTGTCCTGCCTAGAAGAGGCAGAAGGAAAAGAAGGAAAGAGGTTACTCCAAAGGAAAATGCTGCCAAAAGCCTGGCCCCTTCCAGCCATGCACCCCCAGGCCACGATACTGACCCACAAACATTTTTATGAATCACAGGCACTTGGTCTTTTTTGCCCTCATCTAAACTGGGTAATGATCTCCATCTGATTTCATATTAGGTGGAAAGAGGTGTGGAGAGATAGAAATGGAGCTTTTCTCTCCAATCCATTTCTTGTAGGAGAGAAACTGCTTTAGTACAGTTAGGGACAACTGCCTGAACAGACATACCATCTTTACTCATACACAACACAGATCGTCCCCACTGATACATACATTCTTCCCTATACATCACAAAATCTAACTCATTCACACATAAACGTCCAATCCATATTTTCATGCCTTTGCCCATTCATACAGACATGCACACGCTCCTAATTCTATGTCCACATAAAAGCAGATACATTTACACATTCATTTTAATCTTGGACTTATCATATCACTAGATGATGCTATTTATGCCATAAAGACTGGAGTCAGTGATTAAAATATTCAAATGCAGAGGGAGGTGAGAAGTAGATGAGTTGTAGACTTTTCCTCCCTCCTTCTGCCTTCAGAAATATGTTACACACATGTATAGGGGACCACTTTTCCATATGGCATGCCCAACTGAGGCCATATGAACACAAGAGGTATATTACGATGGATGAAAAAATACAGAATGCTACGGCAAAAAGATTTTGTCATTTCACATCTGGTAACGAAGACCAGAAGCTGCCTTCTAAACCTTTACTAGGTCAGACATGAGGCCATTTTTTTTACCAACTATACTATCCTGTTGTATGTAAGGCAAAGGTCATTATTATACTAACCGGTGTCCTACCCCAGACCCCAAAAGGATTCTGTCTCATCTCTGTACTTAAAATGTCTCCACATTTTTGTACACAGGCTACTGAATGTTCCTAATGTGCTCTCTTCACTCAGAAGGCGAGTAGAAATAAAATGTTCAGGTATAAATGTCTTTCTTTATAAAAGTTATTGCAGTTGTGGCTTTATGTGTGAGTATACATTTTGGGATGAATGTACATCGCTAGTTTATGATCATTCAACAATTAGGAAATCATTTAACTATACTGATAGTAATACACATTTGTGAAGTGCTTTAAGATTTACAAATATTTCCTTAATAACAACTCCATGAAGCAGGTAATGCAAATATTTTCTCTATTTTACAGATTAGAGAATGGAATCTCATAAAAATGCTGTGACTTTCCCATATTCATCCAGCTATCAAGTTGCCAGAGTTGGGCCACATCCAGCAATGTTTTCATTACACCACCCCTGTCTACAAACAACCTAAGAACGTTTTCTGTCATCGAATATTAGAGGATCTTAGAACACCAAAGCAGGTGTATATTATTTGTGTCAAAGAAATAAGTTGCGCTTGTGTTGACTTTTTAGTGGTCAAGACAAAGTATTATTAATTATCACAGTTCACATTTATGCCCCTTTCTGATGCTCTGGCACTCCAAGGGGAAGGGTCATGTAAACAAGGCAATATATTCAGAAAAGAGAGTATCAAACATAATCTACTAATTTTGTTAACCTGACAAACAGTAGCTGGTTTTCAGGCATTAATTCAAGAACACAGAATGTAAACTCCTTGATGGCAGGGACTCTCTTTTTGCTTGTTATCTGTGTACCCAGTGCTCAGCACACAGAACTTGGCACATGGTAAGCTCTTAAATACTTGTTTCCTTCTGATGTTTGTATACATACAGGTTCCTTTTGCATACATGTTGCATGTGTGTGTATTTGTGTATATAGAATGGATAAGATGCATACTGGAAGCATCATGGTAAGGAAATTCCTATATCACCTACTACATTCCAGGCACTGTACTAAGCACTGTACATATATGTATTTCATTTAATTATCCTGGGATGTAGAGGCTATTATGATTCCCATTTTATAGTTGAGAAGACTAAGGCAAACAAAGGTTAAATGACTTGCCCAGGACCACACAGCTAGTGTCGGGCTAGATTTGAACTCAGGTCTTCCTGACCCCAGGAAGCCCAGTGCTCTATCTGCTGTACCATC
This sequence comes from Pseudocheirus occidentalis, assembly GCA_028646575.1. Lineage (NCBI taxonomy): Eukaryota > Metazoa > Chordata > Mammalia > Diprotodontia > Pseudocheiridae > Pseudocheirus > Pseudocheirus occidentalis. Next base: position 48,215,355 of record CM053593.1, read on the forward strand.
TAACTGCCTCCCAGATGGAAAGAACTCTAGAAGGAAATTCAAGAATCCTGATTATCCTTTTATCTAGTCCAAGCTCTGACATCAACAAGGAGTATGACCTCAAACAAATCAAAGAACTTTTCTAAGCTTGTCCTCATCTGTAAAGGGAAGGTGGGGGAGGAGTCAAATAAAGCAAGAAATTCTCCTTCAATTCTCTTGATCTATGATCTATGTAAGTTCATGGGTGTAGACTTATCTTATGTATATAGTAGAGAAATATTTGCCCCCAGGATGAACCCATGTTCATCCTGGTGATGCAGTTACTTTGTGCTGCTGTACACAGGCTGATGCCAGATAGATGCTGTAGGCACCTGTGTTCAAATTAAAATTTGAAAGCAAAAATATCAGAGATTCTTCATTTATATATATACATATACACATATATATACACACATACACACACTCATGCATGCAACAACTATATATGTATATGTATTGTATATGCATGTGTGCAGATACACATGAAACTCTTATGTATGTATATGTATCACATATGTATTAATTGTACACATGTACTCAACTTCTACATATGCATATTATTACATATGCACATGTTATATGTGTGTATATATGTATATATACACACATATACACATAACTGTCAAATTCATTTCCCCCCATAGATAGATAGCTATCCCTATGGGGGGGTAGAGGAGGATACAAGGGGAAAGAAGAAGCCATCCTGGGACTTGCCAAGCAGGTGATAGGGATGCGGAACCTTCATCCCTCCTCCAGCCACAATCAAAGATGCTTCAGAAGGAAGTAAGAAATCTCCCAGCATGCCCCCAGGCAGGGCGGTGCCACAGGTTCTGCAGGAGGGAGGAGGGGGCCCTGAGTGGCTTCAGGATCCTGACCTGCACAGGGCTTTGGGGAGAGCAGGCAGGGAGTCCCCACCCCAACCCGACCTTGAGCCATCCATCAACATAGAAAGATGTAAAGATCTGTAGGTGTCTCCATCTCTGTCTTGCTCTAACCTTATTTCTCTATATAGACAGGGATACAGATATAAATAGACCCTGGGATCCCGGTGTGCTCACTAGCAGCATTCTTGCATCATGTAGTCTCTTACATAGTAATTCTTAAGAGAATGAGGAAAAAATAAACATAACATACAATAACATCATATATTACGGCTCTACAATGCATGCACATACATAATGCATAATGTATGAGATATACCTCTTTTATATACATAATGTATCACTGGTAATTAGCTACTATTTACATAGCACCTACTACGTACCTGGCGCTGTGCCAAGCATGGCACAGTTACTACTTTGTGCGACCCTCACAATAATCCTAGGAGCTAAGTGCTACTCTTACCCACATTGTGCAGACGAGGAAGCCGAGGCAAGCAGAGCTTACTTAACTTCACCCTTGTGAGACTCCGTTTTAACTCAGATCTCCCTGATGCAGGCCTGGCTCTCTATCCACTGAGCCTCCTGGCTGCCTAAGACACGGTAACAATACCCTGGTATTAACTGAGAGCTTCAAGGTTTGTAAATCACTTTACAAAAATCTCATTTTATCTTCATAAGGTGGGTGCTATTATTAGCATATCCATTTTAGAAATGAGAAGACTGAGGCATTTATTAAGTGACTTGCCCAGGGTCGTACAACAATGTCGTATGTTATATACAGCATATTAAAATATACAATAATTGTATAATCATAACATTGTATAATATAGTATACTATATACAGCATATCATACAATAATTGTATAATAATGATAATTATAATAATACAAATGTGGGACTGCATCTGATGTCGAGCCATCCTGAGGTCCAGAGTTCTACCCACTGGGCCATCTAGCTGCACTGTATATACACACACCTAACCTCACATGCACGCATGCAGTACACATGCACAAATATGTATATATGTGCATATGGACATACTCACCATATATAGTAGCATGTATTATAGCTGCATATATCTATGTGTTATACAGAGATATATAATTAACATTTTATATACTTAATAATTTTATATTATATATAGACATATGCATCTAGGTGGGACAGTGGAGAGATCTCAACTCTAAATCCAGTGCTCTTAATACATCCCCACCCTTTATCTCTCTCACCAGAAGTACACTACATAGACACACATTGTTAATTACATAGTCATAACAGAAAAAGACTTTGTATATATGACAAGCATGAAGAATGTATCATATACATGTCATTTCTGAAAAGAATGAATAGTCTATTACATGTTTTTATTATGTATCACTTATTTAATTCCTTTTAAAATGAATAATATATTATACATGTTTATATATAGTATGTGACAATATACTATATTAAACAATATATAACATTATATGTCATACATACATTTAACATTATATTATATATAAACTATAATTATATATAACAT
>CM053593.1:48218278-48276261 GCA_028646575.1 Pseudocheirus occidentalis
TGTTACATAATTATAGTATAGTATGTACCATATATTATACTATACAATAATTATGTAATTATAACATTATATAATATAATGTATTACATACCATATATTATACTATAATTATATCCTAACATTATATAATATTCTCTAATATATGCCATATATTATACTATAATTATAACATTATATAATATAGTATAATACTGAATACCTAATATCTTATTCATTCTTTTAAGAAATTATTGCATAAAATGATTCGTAACAAAAAATGCTGCCAGCATATGCATGTACACATACAAGGGTTCACAGTCTTAGAGCTCATGGGTACCTTAAAGGTTATCAAGACCAATTCCCCCACTTTATAGAAGGGTTAATGGAAACCCAGGACAGTTAAGTAATTTGCCCAAGGTCATACAAGTATTAAGGAGCAAAGCTATTATTAGATTTGAATCCAAGTCTTTGACTCTAAACCCAGTTCTCTTCCTACAATACCCTATTTTCCTCTCTTGTACCGGAAGCACACATGGTTGTACATTCTTAGTTGCACAGTCACTATAGAAACATACTTTGTATATAGAACAAGCACAACGTTTATATATTCCCTACAATTCCGTGTTTAGCTTTCTATCTTAGTTGCTTCCTGCTAATTTACATGCTGGCTTGGAGTTTTACAAAGTTTCCCCAAATTTGACTGCTTTTATACATATATGAGGATCAGAATATTCAGGAATTTTCTCTAATTCATCATCTACTTCTCTACTCTGTGTCTACAAGATTACACTCACTAACGTCAGCAAAGACTTCGCAAATCCCAAATATGTTTCCCCATTCTTATCTTTTTCATCCCCATTTTTGACACTGGGTACCACTATATTTCATACATATTACCATACAGAGGAAGACACACATTATTTGCAATCTATATTCAACCTAATTGCATATGTATATGAATTTGCAAACAAAGTCAATTTTGTTGTTTAGTTGGTCCAGTTGTGCTCAACTCTCTGTGATCCCATTTGGGGTTTTCTTGGCAGAGACACTGGAGTGGTTTGACATTTTCTTCTCCAGCTCATTTTACAGATAAGGAAACTGAGGCAAACAGGTTCTTGGCTAAATCCTAGAAATCTAAAGGCTCTACTTCTTTCTCTTGGTTCAAACTACTCCTTCCCACTTTCTTTTGCTGCATCCTCATCTACAGCATGCCCACTCAAAACAAGAGTCCCCCAGGGCTCTGTCTTCAGGCCCCTTCTCTCCTGGCACCCTCTCACAGGATAACTCATCAGCTCCCATGGGTTCAGCTATCATCTCTATGCCCATAACTCCCAGATCTATACACCCAATTCAAACTCCAGTTTTGCATCACCAATGGCCTCTTGGACATTTCCTACTGGATACCCTGCAGGCAACTCAAACTCAGTATGGACATAAGAGAATTCATTATCTTTCTTTCTAAACTCACCTCTCTCCTCAGTTTTTCTCTTTCTGGAGAGAATGCTGCTCTCCTTCCAGTCACCCAGGTTCATAACCTGGATGTTATTCTTTATTCTCCCTCACCCCACATACCAATCGGTTGCCAACTCTCTGGTTGATACTAATATCACAACATCTCTTTTCTCTACTCATATTGACCCTCCCCTGGTTCAGGCGCTCATAATCTTTTTCCTGGACTATTATAATAGCCTCTTTGTTTCAAGCCTCTTCCTTTACTACCCATTCTCCATAAAGTCCACAAAGCACTTTTCTTAAAGTGTGAGTCTGACCCTGTCACTCTTTGAAAAACCCCAGTGGCTCCTTATTCTGTCTAGAGCAGAAGGTATTCCAAAAGTCTGAATACAATTTTAAGCTTCAGTAGCTCAAAGTTACACTAAGACTTTTGGGACATTCTGTACAAACCAATTTTTTGTCACATAAAATTTTCTACAGTCTGGTTCCATCAGACTTTTCTAGCCTTCTTACGCACTACGCCCTTCCACACATGCTATGGTCTGGCCACACTGGCCTCTTTGCTATGCCTCACGCATGACATTCCATTGGTTGGCATTAGCTTCTCCTCCCCCCCCCCCATTCTTGGAAAGTTGTCCCTCCCTTGTTACTTCCACTTTTTGGAATCCCTGGCTCTCTTCAGGATTCAGTTTCACCACTCTTTTACATGAGATGTTTCCTGGCTCCCCCAGCTACTAGTGCCTTCCTTTTCAAGGATAATCTAGCGTCTGGCTTTGTATAGGTTTTACATATGCCTACATGTGTATATGTTATTTTTCCCAGTTAAAACGTAAGCATCCTGAGGATGGGGGCTGTTTTATTTTTGTCTCTGTATCCTCAGGACCAAGCTCCATGCTTGACACATAATAGGTGCTTTTAAAAATGCTGGCTGGCTTGCTTAGTTAATTGTACTTTATAATAATTTGTAGCTTCTGATGAATGACCACTGACACTCACATAGAATCATACAACATTGTATCTGGAAAGGATTATTTAACCAAACCACAGAATCATAGATTTAAAGTTGGAAGATTCCTCAGGGGTCCTCTTGTCCAAACCCCTAATATTTCAGATAGGGAAATGTTGCTTCAGAGAGTTTACGTGATCTGCCTGTGGTCATAGAGGTGAATTGAATTGAAAAGCTGAATTGGAGCCCACGTCCTGACTCCACATGGGGGGTTAGAACAAGAGTCCGGTTTTCCTAACTCCCAATCCAGGGTTCTTTATACCATCCTAGCATAGGGGTTCTTAACGTGGGGTCTTTGAACTTTAAAAATGTATATTTACATATTAATAGAATATTAAATTAAATATATTTATATAATAATGTGTAATATATTCATATAACATATGTATGTATGTGTAGCTATATTTCAATATAACACTAGACTTCTTTTGTAACCCTGTGTATTTCATTTTATACATTAATAAACATTCTAAGAAGGGATCCATAGACTTAACCTGTCCCAAAGGAGTCTATCTCTCACTCTCTCTCAAATTACACATACACACACAGATACACATGCGTGCACACAGTTCTATACCCTTGCATTACTGCCTTTCATTCTTTTGCTATTGTGCCTGACCTTCCTGTAGTAATGTGAAGTGACTATTTTATTCTCTGTGTCACAAAAGTTATTTTTGCATTTTATTTGTGTTTGTAGTATCATTAAGGTACATAGTGTAATTAAAGTATGATTTCTGAATGTAGGAAACATTTTAAATCATTGAAACTTTTTAAAAACCCAGCATCTTGTAATGTTCCAACCTGCTAAAGATTATCCAGTCTATCATAGCCCAGCACGATCTCATTAAAGGGCATTCAATGTATCTCTATAAGTTAATAAACAATAAAAATTATTGCAAAGCACTTTAGTTGCAAAGTATTAAGAGAAATCCCCCCTCAAGATATGAATACATGCAAACATTATTAGCAAGACAGACCATTTGGCTCTGTCTGTACCATGGGATCGAGGTAACACAGAAGTGGGAGGTGTAGCTCTAAAATTATGTGGGAAAGGGTGGGGTTCACTGCAAGGAGGAAACAATTTTTGGTGCCCATTGGTATGATTTCCTGAGCTAGGTCTGCTTGGCTGGATGGGCACCTTGTCTTATAGACTGACTTCTTCCCATAACCAGAAAAGCTGGGGAAGGCAGCTATTGGAAGAATCCACAATCATGGGAGGATATGACTTTGTCAAAGGGTCCTTGCCTAGGTCTTCTCCCCCAACCCCCAATTTAAGCAAGGGTTCATTTGATGGAGACCTTCCCAGAGCCCTCCCTTTCATGAGAAGTCAGTTCAGCAAAATCCGGGGCACAGGTCACGTAGGAACCCAAACCTTCTCACTTGAATAGCAGCAGCTGGCTTTGGGGGGAGAGGGGGACAGGCGGGGAACTCACTGATTGTCCCCTGTCTAGCTTTCAAGAATTTCCATTCTTTCCTTCCAGGGACTGAGCCGATTTACGGTTAGCCCCCAGTCCTGGCCCAGTCCCCCATTCTGCCTCTCCTTTGCAGACCCAGTGCCCACCTCCCCCAGCCCTCCTCATTCTTAATACCCCGTGAAAGTCGGCTACAATGAAATGCTGGGGCTGACCCAGCTGCTCTTGTTCATACCAGTGGTAACCACGGCAACGGCGGGGAGGGGGAGGCTGCGCAGGCCTGTCATGAATGCTCACTAATTGAAGGCCAAGCTTCCTCCCACGGAGCTGATCTACAAGTGCAGCAAAAAATAGGGAGAGCGAGGAAGGGGGAGGGGGCCGAGGAGAGGGAGAAAGGGAGGTTTGGTCAGGGAGGAGAGCCCTGAGGTTGCTTGTCCATTTGTTCTCGGTGGCCCCTCTCAGCACAAGGCATTGTGCTCCCTGGGCAGCCGCTGGGAAAGAGGGCCCACACACTGGCCGTTCCCACTGCCCGTCTGTGCAGCGGACACCCTGGCTGGAGGAAGAGGTCTGATCCAGAAGCCGCAATATACGAAGGCTCTGTGATTTTCTCCCATCGGCAAGTTATCAGACAAATCCACAAAAACCCAGGGAAAGAGGGACTTGCCCAGGGTCACACTGTTACTAAGCGCTGGAGGCTGCATTTGAACTCAGACCTCACTTCAAAAGGCTGCCTCCGTCAAGGGAACCTACATAACTAATAAGGGGTAACATTCATGCAGCACACCGTACATGAGTTAATTCATCAAATATTCACAATAGCCCTGTGAGGTAGGTGCTATTATGACCCCTCTATTACAGATGAAGAAATGGAGGCAAACAGAGGTTAAGTGACTTGTCCAGGGTCATATAGATAGTAAGTATCTAAAGTCTGATTCTAACTTAGGGGCTAACTAAGCCCCATATTCTATCCACTGCACCACCTAGCTGCCAAAAATAATAATGATGATGATGATGAAGATGATGATGATGAAGATGATGATGATGATGATGATGATGGTGGGGTGGTGGTGGTGGCATGGGCTACTTGTAAGGAAAGTGCTTTGAAAACCTCAAATATTATTTAAATGTGATTTGTTGCTGCTTCTGTCACTGTTGTTGTGGGAATTGGGGCAAAGAAAACTTCTAGTTATGGATTTTTAAAAAATCCATCCTTTAGAATTCTAGGGTGAGTCCTAGGCACTTGACTCCTTTCAGGATGATTCTCCCTTAGGCTATAATGAGAAACAAGGGATTTTAGTAAAGTTAGCAGTGACAGAAGGAAATGGGGGCATTAACAAAGGGCTTCAATGTTTCTCTTACTGACCAGTCCCTTACCAGCTCTAAATTCACAGGCAGAAAAGAAAGCTCAGGCCACGTGGTATGAGGAACAGAGCCCTGGGCTTAAAAGTCAGAAGATTTGGGTTCAAATTCTGCCTCTGTCATTTGCTAGCTATGACCTGGGGCAAGCCTTTTACAATTTATTCATTTGCCTAATGAGATGGGGTCCCTTCTAGTTCTACAGGCCCTAAGGACAGAGATGCACAATAGGTTCACTTTGTCATTGAAGATAATCTTCTATTTTGATGTACTAATTGGCTGGGACTGACTCTGATCAAGGACAAGTTTCCACCCCTCTGTGATCAGCCTAGTTTTCCAGATTTATGAAACATGGATAAAACTTGTACCACATACATCTCAAGATCATGAGACTTATAAAAAGTACTCTGGTGTTTGATAAATGAGTGGCACAGATATACATTATAAATGTATTTATGTGGGTACATATACACACATATATGCTGACATGATTTATAAATGAGTGACACAGATAGGCATAAGTACATATTTGTGCATACGTGTATATACATACATATATACTGACATGCTTTAGACGTGGCAAAGGTAAACATCATATATGTGTGTGTGTGTATACAAATACAGATACACACACATATACACATGTACTTAACTTCAAGAGATTCATTAGTGAATCCCTCCCCCTCCCTGACAAAGTCAGATCATAACCTTTCTATACCTTAGCAGATGGTATCATGAGCTCTCCGAGCCAAAATCAATTGTTACCTGGTGGCTGGCCCTGTGGTGATAAGCCTGTTCACGTGATAAGCCCCATGGATCACATGAGATTAGTCTTCAGACAAGAAAGGCATACCATCCATTGCAAAGCTTTTTTTTCTTTTTTGGCTTGCATAGTTTTTTAAAGACTCCATGGTTACCTCTAAAATGGGATGAAATATTAAAGTGGAAATTCAGCGGAGGGTGAGGCTGTGTGTGTGTGTGTGTGTGTATACACACCTATACATACACACATAATACACATGCACATAATACATACAATATACACACATATATACACATATGCATACAAACACACAGGACACACAGAGTTAATTATATACATACCTACATGTAGAGAAACAGAATTTTTAAAAGATGAAGAACATTAAGGATAAAAATCAGATCATGGACAAGTTTAGGATCCTACATATAGACTGTGGGTTCATCTACCATCAGTTAATTTGCCTCTGTGAGGACAAGGAAAAAGTCTGAACTAAATGTACCTCCTCCACAACCAAGTCCAGTGCTTTGACCGTGGTGCGTATTTATTTAATCATTATTTGTTCAATTGAGTTGTGTCTTTCACTCAGGAAGAGCAAGAATTCTATCTTGTTTTATTCTCTAACAGTTTCATTTATGGAAAGATGGGAACAAGAACAGGGTTAGAAGGTATAGAGGGGCTGCAATCTGCACATATGAAGAGACCTCAACAAGACCACGGATCCAGTAAAAGACTGAAGAGGTGAGTCTCGTCTCTCACAAAAATTGTCGTAATTCATCAAGTGACATTCCGTGTCATATGACTATGCCATAGTAATATTTTGCATCATCATTGTGCTCCAAAGGAGATTCAATATGTACTTACTGACTTTAATTTGATTGTATCTTAGGACAAAATTTCCCAAACCAATTTGCTAAAAGAATAGTTTTTAGATGTGAAATGTTTTGGTCAAATCATGAATGTTCATCTGAGGATAAAGTTGAGTTGAGGAAATGTTGGACTAAACAGATGATATGAAAGATTGTTGTGATGAAAGAGGGTGGTGCACATTAGTACCAGGCACTGGATGAAAGGAGATGGCAAAAAATGCTCATGCCAAACATTGGGCATTTGAGGGCTTGGGTGTATAGGTCAGACGCTGGGTATGAGGGGAATTCATGGTGCATATCAGACAAAGGGCATAAAGGGGTGGGGATGGGAACTGCCAGACCCAGGGAATGAATGGGAAGACTGTGGGTACACATTAAACACAGAGTGTTAGAGGAATCCATGCTGTGTATGGGTGTTTGTATGGATATGACCAAGATATGAACAAAGTTGGGCGGGGGGAAGAGAAGGAGAAAGGGAGAGAGGGAAAAGGAGAGGGAGATGGGATGATGGGATGACAGAAGATGATGATGGGATGATGGGATTATGGGACTTGAGGGAAATGGTAGGTAAGAACAAAGAAAAGAGCAGCAATCTGAAATAGATGGAAACCATACATTGGTGTGCAAACTCTAGAGGCAAGATGGGGCAAACTCAGGGCCATGGAGTTAGCCAAGGCAGATTTGTTTTGGGTCCCAGGTGATTCTTCTCTATTAGTCTTTGTCAGCATCAAACATTTTTCATGAAATCCATATGCAGAGATCAGGGTCCACTAAATGCAGTTTGGTTATTAATGTCTCAAGTACACTATAGTATACATGAAGTCAGGATGAAGACACTTTTTTTCATGACACCAAGTTATTGCCTTAAGAAAACCTGGAATCATAGGCTGTTGCAAAAGACAAAATGGTGATTTGCTGCCAGTGGGCGCCCCCCCCCTCGGACCTGATCGTTGGCAGGAAGGGGAGAGATAAGAGAAGGACATAGGGCACCCATGACAGTATAAGGCCTACCATTGATGAGCATGTTCTGACTTGACTGAGGCCTGGTTATAGGTTCTAAATCCCCTCAACTTCTAATTCTTCCCTTTAGTATAACAAAGCATGGTAGCTTGAGAAAGATAGAGGTCGTGTGGGCCAGGGCTGGGAGGGCCCAGGTCACTACTTACTATCTTCCATCTTTCTCTTGAGGGCTGCAATTTGCACATATGGAAAGACCTCAAAAAGGATTGTTTCACCAGTCCTGGAAAACCTGGGGAAGAGGAGGCGACTTGAAACACACAAGCGAAGGTGGAAGGTGGGGAGGAAGAGCATTTCCTTGCTTCCATCTACTCTGATCTGATCGATATGTACAGACATATTGGAGTCAGAGAAACAAGGCCTCTCTGGAGCTCAGGACTCCAAATCCCAACAATGTTCAGAAAGAGTAATAAGACTTATTTGGAGAGTGTGGCCCTATAATGAATTCCTTCTCTCTCCTCTGCCAGCAGTTAACTTTCCCTTTCTTCTTCCCCCAGTCTCTTCCCCCTCCTCCTCTCCGTTTGTCAATCTGAGCGAGAACCAGCATCAGCCACTCTGCAAGATCAAAGTTTGAGCAGGCAACAAAGACCTCTGAGGAGGCTGTTGCCATGGGAACCCTCCTAGCCGAGGCCTTTTAAATCTGCAAATCTCCTTTGTTTGCATCAGTGGGCTGAGGCTGGCAAATAAAAAGAGAAGGGGGGCACCTTGGCAACAAGTCGCCTTTCTAAACAGTAGGAAATAGAGTAATGGGGGTGGGAGGTGGGGACAGGGATTCGTGGGGAGGTAGCAGCAGCCCATGGGTGGTGGGGAAGAAGGATCTGGCAGAACTTGGCGGAGCTACAGGAAAGAAGCGCTCCGATGGGAGTCAAGGGGCCGGGCAGGACTGAGCAGAGCTTCCCCCATGCCAAATGTTCTTCATTGATTGCTTACGGTGTCCCTTGATGGCTTTTAATACTAATGGGCAGAAAGGTTTATTTTAGCTCAGAAAAGCACTTCCTAAAATTACAAATGACTAAAATTTGGAGGAAAGAAAAGAAGAAAAGGAGGGGTCAAGCCCCACATGATTCACCAGACCTTTCCAACAGTCCTTAGACAGGTTATCCCCCCAGGTTTCACCTGAGTTGTAATGGGAGGAGGGGGAAGGGATAGGAAGGGAGTGAGGGAAAGGAAGGGGGGGGAGAGGGAGAGGGAGAGAAGGAATCTACAATGCAAACACAGAAATATCCTTCCACTACTATATTCATGTGGTACAGTCTGTTCTAGGCTAGTTTCTGTTTATACGGATTTAAATTGTTCATGCTTAATCCAGTTTATGGGATAGAATTGAAATGACCCATATAGATGCTGTATTTTAAGTCAGTTGGCCAATAAACATTTATAAAACGCCTACTATGTGCCAGGTTCGATGCTAAGTGCCAGGGACACAAAATAAGGCAAAAGACAGTGCCTGATCTCAAGGAGCTCACAACCTAAAGAAGGAAGACAACATATCAAAATAAACTGAGAAGTAGAGATTGAGGGGAGGGCTAGCCTACAGGGGGCATGAGGAACTCCAGAGTTCAGTGGGGTGTAAAATGAAGCAACAACTGGCTTGGACGCCCTCCTTATGTGAAGGATCTGGAAGGCATTCTCCACCCTCTCCAATCAGAGGGAGGGAGGGCCTGTGGGGGGAGGTAAGGGCTACTGAAGAGGTATGAGTTTGGGGGGCTGATGTGATCTTGCCGGGTGTTAAGTTTTTAGAAGGTGTGATAAAGTTCAAAGCACTGTACCAGGTGGGAAACGAGGGATAAGAACCATACTGGCCCAATGGGAACCGTATTTGCCTTCTGTAGGGATTCATTTTTGTGATCTGGGGAATTTTTTCACAGGAGGCATAGAATTGCTGGCTTGAAAGAGTTCTTGAGAGTTATCTAAAATGGAATGGGTGGTGGGTTCCCCTTCACTACAAGTGTCCAATCGAGGCTGAACGACTTGGAGATGGGATTCATCCTTTGAGTAAGAATGTAAGCTCCTTGAAGGCAAGGAGTATCCTTCAGGTAGGCCTAGTGCTTAGCTTGACTTCTGCTACAGGTGATTAATCAATGTTTGTTGATTGATTGAGGCGTCCTTTAACTCTTGAATTCCAAGTTCCTGGGTCATCTAGTCCATCCTTCAAACTTTCCTGTTTTTTGATGAGAGCATTGCTAACCTCCTAATAACCCCAGACTTATAACCTTGGAATCTTCCTTGACTCTTCCTTCTCTCTCATCTCCCATATTCAATAAGTTGCCAAGTATTGTTAATTTTACTTTCAGCACTTAGCAGAGTGCCTGACACGTAGTTAGCATGTAATAATTGTTTCCTGAATTGACCTGAATGATGTCTCTGGCATTCGTTTCTTCTGGACATTCTACACTCATGCAATGGCCATAATAATTCAGACCTTCATTCCATACCTCTCTCCTGGAATACTACAACAGCTTTCAAATTGGCCTCTCTGCTTCCAGTCTCCTCCTTCTCCTAACCATCTTCCAGAGAGCCGCTGAAATAATCTTTCTAAGGTACAGGTCTAATTGCATCATCCTCATGATCAAAAACCTTCAACGACTAAAGCAAAAACACATTTCTCAGCCTGGTATGGGGATCACAATCTGGTTCCCACCAAGCTCCAGCCTGAACTCACATCACTCACCTTCCTGTGTTCTCTCTCTACATTCCAGCTGAACTTTTCTGCTCTTCTCTGAACTTGGAGTTGGATATCGGGTCTGTGTGCATTTGCTCTAGTCACATCCTCTGCCCATGGGCCACTCCTTCCTCTTCTCCTTGTCTTCTTTTAAGACTCAATTTGTGTTCCATCTCCTCCATGAAGCTTCTCTGATCTGCCAGTCTGACTTGGTGACCTTTCTCTCCTTGAACTACCTTGTGTTTATTTCTATTCCCTCCTTAGTGTGACATGAGCTCATAGAAGGGCAAGGACCATCTGGCCTTCATACTTACCCGTGGTAGAGGTTTAATCATTACCATCCCCAAACATAATATGTATTAAAAAGCACCAATATTCTTGCTTCTTCATGGATCTTCTAAAGGATATGGTCATTAGTGAAGACTTGTGGTCTTACCACAATTACCAATTACCAATGCAATACCTCTGTTAGAAAGTTTTTCATCATTTTAATGTGAATTTTTCTTGCCCATTTTATCTTTCTCTGTCTTCAACCCAGGAAGCCACGTTGACAGAAAGGACATTATCCTTCTGACCAAACTTCGACAGCCCTTTGGCAGCCTCCTCCTGAGTATTCTCTCCTACCTGGATTTTCATGACACTACTTTCTCTCTTTCTCTTTCTTTTTCTCTTTCTCTTTCTCTGTCTGTCTCTCTCTCTCCACACTTTCTTTCTTAATGACTTCCTAAGTTCCTGTAGATTTGACAATCATTTCCATGAAAATGACTCCCACATCTACATATCCAGCCCTAGTTTCTAGTTCCATATTGGGACTAGAGGTAATCAGGCAGCCTCCTAATTGATCTTGCCTCAAGTCTTTCCCCTTTCTGGTCTATCCTTGCAAAGTGATTTCCCTGAGGCACGGGTCTGATCACACCCTTCCCCTGCTCAGTGACCTCCTATTGCTCCCTATTACCTCTAGGATCAACTACAAACTCTTCTCTGTGACATTTCTAGCCCTTTATAGCCTGGCTTCCAACCTGTCATTCCAGTCTCATTATCTATTGCTCCCCATCACATGCATTATGGTCTAACCAAATTGTCCTTTTTGCTAGTCCTACTTATGGTGCTCCATTTCCCCTTTCTGTGCCTTTGTCCTGGCTGTGGCACTTCCTCCTCACCTGTACCTCTTAGGAACCCTCATCTTCTTCATCATGGAGCTCATCACTTCCTCCCTGAGGTCTTTCCAGATTCCCCAGCTGCTAGGGCCTCCCCTAAAAAATTTACTTGCATTTATTTTATGTATATTTATTTATGTACATGTGGTTTTCTCACAAAGAATGTAAACTCCCTGAAGGAAAGCACTTTTCATTTTTGCCTTTAGCTCCCCAGTGCTTGGCACATAGGAACCATTTAACAAGTGTTCTTCCATTAACTGATAACCCTTTTATTCAATATCCACCTTCTTGAATGTCAACTTAGTTTGAGAATTCCTTAAAAAATCCAACCCCATGGGGTATTCAAAGAGAGAAGGTGAGGTTTGTTGAATGCAGTGAAAAGATATATATATGTCTAAAGGATTTCTCTGAAGTTTAAAAATAAAAATTACAGCTTGAGCCTAAAATGGTGAAGTCCTTTGTTGTGCCAGCTGGAGCTGTCCCAGAGAACTTTATTTCTAACCAAACAGTGGCACAATTCCAGGATATAAAGGCCAGTCCCTGCCCACTGATTCCCAACCTCCATGTCTAATCCCAGAAAAGCAGACCTCTGCTGACCTGACCCTATGATCTCAAATGCCTGTCTAAATATTGCCGAGGCACCTTTCATTTCAAAGCACCCTCAATATTGTGCACTTCCCACCAAAGAGGACCTTCCTTCTCATTTATTCCTTTGTTAGTTTCTAGCTCCTCCCCCTCCAAAGAAAGATCCAAAACAATTTGGGGTGACATAGGGACTTAAGTTTGGAGTTTACTAATGAGGTTGGGAGAAACATAACATGAATGATTTTAGAACAAATTTATTTTGTTACCTTTGCAGTAAGTGCTGAAGCCAATAGCTACAGATAGCTTGTTAAAAAAAAAAGAAGGAAATAAAGCCTACAAACTACAGAGAAGTCAAGATTATTGATCACAGGTCTTCAGCAGTGACCCTATCCTTGATAAGTTCTACAAAGAAGCAAGAATCCTGGGGATCTTTAATACAAGTTGTTGATGATGCTGATAAAAGATTACAGAGTCTCAAAGTTGGAATACATCTCACAGTCTATATCTGAATAAGAATTCCTTCTCGTAATGTACTGAAAAGCTTACTAGGTTTAGAGTCAGAGATTCAACAGCCTCTGTCACCTGTGTAATCATGAACCAATCACTTAACTTCAGTGTGCCTCAGTTTCTCCATCTATGTAATGAGGGTGTTGAATTCAGTGACCTCTGGGGTCCCTTCCAATTCTATATTGATGATATCTATTACATAATCATAAGTCTCTGAAGACCTCCAGTGATGAGAAACTCACTGTCTTACAAGGAAACCCAATCCATTTTGGGACAGCTCTTAACCCTAGGAAAGAAGTTCTTATACAAAGTCAAACTTCACTCCTCTATAGATTCTCCCCACAGCTTGTAGCCCTGCTTTGTGGGGCTAAGAAAAACAAATCTAATCCCTCTTCCATGTGAGAGCTGCCCTCACATGCACTTATTTCCTTCTCAAGTCTTGTCCTTACCAGGCCAAATATGCCCACTCCCAGCAATTGATCTTTTCATTATATAATCTCTAGGCTCTTAACAATTTTGATCACATCCCTACTGAAATCTTTTCAGAGGCTGATTCT
This sequence comes from Pseudocheirus occidentalis, assembly GCA_028646575.1. Lineage (NCBI taxonomy): Eukaryota > Metazoa > Chordata > Mammalia > Diprotodontia > Pseudocheiridae > Pseudocheirus > Pseudocheirus occidentalis. The sequence goes on from CM053593.1 coordinate 48,231,598, forward strand.
GGAATCAAAAATATTTGTGATTCCTCCCAGCTCTGTATCAACTATAATTTTTTAAATAATGCCTTTTGTTTTTGTATCATATTCATTTCCTAATACATCTACTTTCCTCCCTTACCCAGGTAGCTATCCCTTATAACAAATATTTTTTTAAGAAGACATGGGTGGGGGGAGGAAGCAGTTTAGCAAAACCAGCAACCTATCAACCACATCGAGCAATACATGCGATATTACAGTCCACATCCCCCCACATCAGCAGTAAAGCGAGGCTTTCCGTTTTCTTCTATTGGAAGTGGGAAAAGGTATCTGAAGTACAGAAGATTGGTTGTAATGCATAAAATGGGTAGGTCTATTTTCTCAACCCTTTTCTGGGCCCAAACTTGAACATTAAAAATAAGGTTCAGTTTTGTTTTTATGTTCTTTCCATTTATATTGTTGTAGTTAATATTTATACTATTTTCCTGCTTCTACTTACTGCCATACTTTATCATTTCATATCAATCTTGTCATGTTTCCCTGAATTCTTCACATTCATTCTTTCTTACAATGCAGTGATATTCCATTATATTCAGGTACCAAACTGGAACCATTTCCAAATCAAAAAGAACATACTATATCTCCAATTCTTTGGTATCACAGAGTATAGCCATGAATATTTTGGTATATTTGTGGGCAAAGAGAACAGGCATTTATTAAGTGCCTACTATATGCCAGGCACTGTGCTAAATACTTTACAAAAATTATCTCATCGAGTCCTCACCACAACCTTGGGAGGCAAGTGCTCTTATGATCACCATTTCACAGATGAGGAGCCTGAGGCAGACAAAGTTAGAACCACACAGCTAGTAAGGTATTTGAGGTTAGATTTGACCTCGTGTCTTCCAGATTCCAGACTAAGTACTCCATACATTATGCCACCTAGACTTTTCTTTCTGTCTTCGACCTTGTCATGCTGTGAGCCTAGCAGTGGGATCTCTCAGTCAAAGTGTATACACATTTTGCTCACTTCTTCAGCACAATTTCAGATTGCTTTCCAGAATGATTAGACCACCATATTGTGTGTATGTCTTGCCACAGCCTCTCCAACAATGACTATTTCTATATTTTTCCTCCTTGCCAGTTTGCTGGATTTAAGGTGAAATTCTAGCTGTTTCAATTTGAATTTTTCTTATCTAGTGATTTGGAACAATTTTTCACATACCATGAGCAAATATGATGAGTATACCAGTCTTTCTTCATCTAAGTCATTTAATAAATAGATCCAAAGACCAATCTCTGTGGCACTCCAATGACACGGTGTGTTGACATTAATACACCAATTCGGGGGGCTGGTCATCTAACCAATTCTTGTAATATTATCCAGTCCACATTCTTCCAGCTTGTTCACGAGAATGTCATGAGAAATTTTTTCAAAGGCCTTAATGAAATTCAATTATAGTATGTTTACAATATTCTCCCAATTTATTATTCTAGTAACCCTATCCTAAAGTTTAGTCTGGTATGACCCTTTTCTGATCAGTCTATGACAGTTTTTATTGATCACTACTCATCTAATTGTGCAATACTCTTAAGTTTTTTAAAAGTAGAAAAAGTAAGATGGTATTGTTTTATATACGTATTTCAACTCTAGACCCAGCTCTTTGTTGAACTATAGGGTCAGTCCAAGACATATTTCCTTATGAGTTAACAACTCTGAGATAACAATTCAACTGCCTATCACAGTATAGTTAATATATAGGCATTCTTCATCCACTGGTTTTTTTTCTGTGTGGATTTTTGGGACAACCTCTTGAGTTCTTGTGGCTGTAAATCATTCAAAAATAAGTTTAAGTAAAATAAGTTTAGTAACTTAATCCAGGACTATTTTAGATTTGTAGTTTCAAAGTTAGAAGAGATATTAGGAGTCACCTGTAGTCCAATGAGTTTTTTTAAGGATAGCTTGGTGACTCCACAAATAGAAAACTGGGCCTAGAGTCAGGAGAATTTGAGTTTAAATCTGGCTTCAGATACTTACTAACTGGGTGACCATGGGCAAGTTTAAGCCGGTCTACCTCAGTGGCTCATATGTAAAAATGAGCTGGAGAAGGAATGGCAAACCACTCCAATATCTTTGCCAAGGGGGGTCCACAGAGTTAGACATGACTGAAACGACTGAACAACACACAACAACAATGATCCATTATTTTAGATCTCCAGGTGAGGAAACAAGCCCAGAGACTATAACTTGCCTTATCTGTCCTAACTACCAAGAGAAAGAACTAGGATTCAAACCAAGGAAATAGATAATACACTATTTCCAAATCTATCTTTCCTTCAATTGTATCATAAGTTGACCATCTTGCAAAAGTAGTACACACAAGTTTTAAAATTGTTAAACCCAGGAACATAATCTTGAATATCCTGAGCCCAAAGAATCATATACAATTATAGTCAGCAGCTCAGAAAAGGTAGCTCACACTGTGGTGGGCCTAGGAAAGCCTGTGCCAGCAGGCAGCAGACCCATGAGCTGTATCCCCCTCACAACTGTAATGAGTCAGACCAATCTTACCTCGTTAACCCTCTACCTTAATCCACCTCACCCACTCACTCTATACATTTCAACCAGTCCCCCTTTATTCATCTCCTTTTTCCTTACCTACCAACAAAGATAAAGACAATATTGACTAATTCAAGCCACTGGAGCATCTTCTCAGTCAGCAACCTCTCTCTGTAGTCTGGTGAGAGACCTAAGGGTTACTCTTGCTGTTACTGAAACCCTGTAAAAGTCCACTGTTTGTTTCTCCATGATTCCCTTGAGAGTGTGAATGGTTACAACATGGCCCCAGGTGGGCAGGTGATCCACCTGCTGAAGTGCTCATGGCCCACTTTATTCTTAGCATGGAGGTCAAATCCCTTTCTTGTTTGGCAACTCCTTCAGGTAACCTGAATGGGAAGTAAGAATTGTTCTAGGACCATCTACTTTTTGATTCTAGTTTTCCATGGAAATGAAATATTTCAGATTTATCTGGTAGGTATAAGATTTAATGTCAACTCTCAATTTACAGATTAAAAAAATGGAGACCCAGAGAGTTGAGGAGACTTGTAAGGAGCAGATGCTGCATATGAACACAGATCTTTTGATTCTAAATCATGTTGTCACCATACCACACCAATACCTCTTGATTAAATCAATCAGTCAACCAATAAGCACTTATTAAACACCTACTGTATGTCAAGGTAGGCACTGGGGTTACAAGGACAAAAAATGAAACGATTCAAACTCTCAAGAATCTGTAGATACACAGGTAGTCTTTGGGCCTGGAAAAAACATTCCAACAGATCTGAAGGAGAGGCATTGGGCCTAAGGGACTCCCCCACAGACCTGGAGGATTCCTACTTGCTAAATTCTGACCTTTTACAAAAGCAACTGGTATTTTCTCTTCTTTGAAAAGTTCACAGGTGCAGTTTTTAACCCTCTTTCCTTAAATGTCTAAGCGGAACCAGGATGAAGTATTTGTAACCTTGCGTTATACTATCTACCAGAAGCTTTGAGCCTTCACTGCAGAACATGGAACCTGACTGATCACAGAATCAATAACCACATGACGGAGAGTAGTAGCAAGAATCATGGCAATACCCTTCTATAGCACAGAGCCTGGAACACAATAGGTGCTGGGTAGATGCGCACTGACTTGAAGGCTTATACAACATTTTCTTCACACCCAGACTCTAAGGGAGGGAGTACACCATCACTGCCACTCTCGCTGTCACCATCCTTACTGAAGTGTAAATCGTCCCAGTCCTAAAGCCAGCAGAGCCTTGGGTTAAACCCTCAGCCTTGACCCACCCTTGCCATGTAACCGTGGCTCAGTCACTTCACCTCTTGAGGACACTGGTCCTCATTTGTAAGAGGCGGTTAATTAGAGGGGATCAACACGAAAGAATGCATGGAAACAGCTGTGTAAACTCGAACGTGCTTTGTAAATGTTAACTACTGTTATTATTATTCCTCTTGTAATTATTAGTATTAAAATTCCAGTTTTATGGGTGTGGAAACTGAGGCTCAGGAGAATTAAGTATTTGCCCAGAATAATACAACTATTTGGGGCAGCTAGGAGACACAGGCCTGTCACCTTCCTGAATTCAAATCTGGCCTCAGACACTGACTAGCTGTGTGACCTTGGGCAAGTCCCTTACCCCTGTTTGCTTCAGTTTCCTCAACTATAAAATGAGCTGGAAAAGGAAATGACATATCACTCCATTATCTTTACCAAGAAAATCTCAAATGGGATCACAAAAAATCAGACACAACCGAAGAACAACTGAACAACAAATACAGCTAATTACTCAACTAGTCAGGATTTGAACCCAGCTCCCCCTTCTAATATAGTCCCTTAGCCCCAGGGAAGGGAAGTGTCTAATTTACCCAAAATCACTTGGTTATTATTAGGTGTCAGAGTTAGGACTTAAACTCAGGTCTTCTGACTACAAACCCAAAGCTCAATGAAGATTACAATTTTCAGGGCATAAAAACACATTTTATAAAAGGACATTTTTAAGGTACCCTCAGTTCAACCACCCCTCCATGCTTAGTACATGCAAGGTGGCTGTGTGCCCTGACAACCCTTATTCCAAATGCTCGTCTGACCATGGCTACAACGCATATCCTTCTCTCATGTGGCTGCTGAGATGCTCAAAATGTTATGCGCTTTCTTTCAATTATTACTTAGAATCACAGACTGGCAGAACCTTTATAAGGGCCTTTGGAAGTCACCCAGTCTCAGTCCTTCATGTATAAGCTCAGATCATGCAGCTAACAAGTATGGCAGCAATGGGCTTGGACTGCACTCTCCTACTTAGAATTCAGTGCTCTTTCCACTCTCCACTTGGCATGTTCCTTTACAGTTGAATCAAGACTAAGACTGTTTTCAGCTGCACCTTTTTTTCTCCCATCCTCTACTGATCACTGAGTCCAAGCCTTCCTTTCTCCCACCTCTCAGATGCTGACACCATTTCCCTCCCATTTGTTGGAGCCACACTGAGAATAGCATCTTCCCACAAGTTGCTTTTTATATGTTTTGATCCAGAGAAGTGTCCTTCATGCACTTCAGCACATCCTCAGATGACATGGCTTCTCCTGTTATACATTTATTTATCAAGAGTTTGTAGGGCAACTGGGTCCAAATTATTTAAAGTGGCCTCTACCTTCCCTCCTTTTCCTGTGTAGGCAATTACTTTTCTGCAAATAACTGGAGTGGGCAAATAACTGTGTCCACAATTAGCTAATTGTCAGCTCGATGAGCCACTTATCCTTTCAAACTTGGCTTTTATAGTTGTATGATTAAGCAGAAATCCATCTTTTTCCTTCTTCTGGTTTAGAGATTCATAGCCATTCCCTACTCTCGTGTCCCTGGGGTTTCTTACAGTACCAGCACAAGACTTCCACTTTTGTCTTTCCCTTTAAATATGTAGTATTTTTATTCATGCAAATAGTGGCAACTAGAGTTTGCAATTCTTGAGAATCTTTCATTCTCCTATCTTTAAGCATTATAAATGCAAACAAATTCAATCTTCTAGGAAAATCAACCATTATCACCATTATTCCGCTTGACAAATGGAAAAGTGTCAGGAAAAAAGGACCAGTATCCCAGAACAAGCCATAGAACACCAAACATCAGCAGTGTCCTCTTCATCTAGCAATGTCTTTTTTTTTTATTCAACAAACATTTACCAAAGGATCTATTACGCAGCAGGCATTGTGCTGAAAACTGGGAATGAAAAGACAACATTGAAACAGTTCCTGCTCACAAGGAACTTAGAATCTATGAAGGAAAACATATGGATATGGATATATATTTTCAAAACGGATATCAAGTTAACTGGAGGAGGGGAGGCATGATAATCTGAGGGGATCAAGAAAGGCCTCAGGCAGAGAAAGGGTTGCTTTAGCCAAGTCTTGAAGGAAATTCAGGATCATAAAAGGAAGAAGTGGGGAAGCAGGTTCTAACATGGGGATAGCCACTAAAAAATGTCCAAAGACAGGAAATGGGGTGCCTATAAAACTAATAGAATAGAATAGAATAGAAAATAAGAATGAGAGTTTTGGCTGGATATTAAGAACAGCAGCAGCGCCTTTTTTCAGTGGTGAATATCAACTTCCCAAACACATCTCCCTTCAAAAGTATATGCCCTTCAGAAATTTACTATCAACTGATTTTTCCTTTTAATTTTTCTTAAATAACTAAAGTAAACTAAAATGTAATTTCTCTTGTAGCATCCCCCTCCAGTTCATGTACTGGTTACTAATTTTGTTTCCAATATTAAAGGATTTTGCTTTAAAAAAAAGACTTTTAAAAATTTCCTTATTTGTAATTTCAGAGGAAGATATATTCCCAATCTGTGTATTAAAGGATAAAAAGGTAAAAGTAATACATTTATATTCATGAAGATAATTCAATATATTTGTTCTGAAGGGAAGTGACACCCTCCTAGGCAACGACAGTCAGTTTCACATCGCACCTTTTTCCTTGGGGAACTGGAAAGTTGAATCCAAGCACCCAAAAAACAATCAACTAATTATTAACTGCCTCTGATATTCAAGCACAGCAGCCTTTTTTTTTACCTTTGGGATTCTCTTAGATGGAAATGAACCAGACAGGGGAAACATCCCTCATGTCTCAGGAGAGACTGAAATACCAATTTTGTTTTCATTCCAGTGGTCTCTGCCTTCCTTCAAAGGCCTTTCTCTCCTGTTTTCTTAAGACGTTAGCATAGGAAAAAGGCAATAGAGAACAAGAGAAGGGGGGGTGAAAGAGGAAGAGAAAGGGAAAAATTAAATTAGAAAGCAGGAGAAACACCTGTATAGAGAGTGAAAGCAGGCGAGAACCTCAGAGCAATGAATGTATCTGGGGCATGAAGCGTGTGCACATCCTCAGGTGGGTTTGTCTGGACAGAGAGTAAACAATATACACAGATCTAAACTCATGTCTGTGAAGAAAGAGGAGACCCAGCAATGGCCTGTCCAAGCAAGGTCACAGTGTGGGAAATGGTTTCCACTCACCCAGCACAAGGAGTTCCACCGAGTCCTCGTTTTTGCCCTCCACATCGTCAGGGGTGGTGACAATACAGTAGTAGAGGCCACTGTCTCCCCACATGACTTTCCCAATCTTGAGCTCTGCACCTGTCACACAAAAACAAGAAGAGCCATAGAATCATAGAGGTCCTTCAAGAGCAAGGCCAGCCCCTTCATGTGCAGGTAATGAGACTGAGGTCCAGAAAGATTGCATCTTAGTGGCAAGGCAGAGATTCCTGACCTGTTGCCCCTGTACTCTTACTGCTATACCCCCCAAGCCCATGCCTAAAAACTGTTGGGGTAAACCAAATGATGGCAAGACAGGAAAGAGAACCTGGAAAGACCTAGAAAGTATTCTTTCCCCCAACCCCCATTATTTTCTACCTCTCCCCTAAGCATTATTTTAGCTTCCCCATAATTAAAAAATGGTCTGTAGAAAATTGGGATAGTATACCTCCAGTAGAAGTAATGTGCTCTGAGACACAACTACCTCCCATCTCTTTTTCTTCCTTGCAATGATGTCTCTCCCCACCCCATTCTCTATCCATTCTTTTCTCTCCCCATTGGACACATGGCGTTGTTTATCGCATATTAGGAAGCCCCTAGGCTAAGTGGGTTACTACCTCATAGCAGTCCTACAGAAAAGAGATAATATCAGATTTGGGGTTAATTCTAGTCTAGTTTCAGAGGTGGGTGTATTCTTTGCAGAATGTTGATGCCTGGGATACTCTCCCAGAAAAATCTTAGAATAAAGCCCAACTCTCCAGAAATGAACAGATTTACAAGGATTTTCCAAACCAAGAATAATCCCAGGTCAGCCTGATTCTCCAGAAAAAGAGTCTTGTATAAGAAATTAAGGTCAAGGAGATGGGGGAGATAAGGCTATCAGAGCTTAGATTTAGGACTGAAAAGGGCCTTAGGGATATTTAGGATCTTGAAGAATTTCAAACGAACTGCATCTTTCCTCATTTTATAGAAGAAGAATCTGGGGTTCAAAGAAGTTGTAACTTGAAGAAAGTCACACATTAGTGCTTTGAACCTCTTTTCTCCCCGAGTCAGAAATAAGTGAGCAAAGCCTGCCATGTGAAAGAAGGAACACCAGGGCATATTAGTACACAGTTTGATGTCTAGAAAAACAGTGAAGTCAAGTCTGCTTCCGGGACCTGTTATCAACATCATGCTGAAATGATGTCTGCCCAGAACTTGGCTCTGTCTTGTCTCTAGATGATTCTTTGCGGTTTAACATCAGAGAGGGAAAGAGCACCAGGTTTGTGATCTAAATGCTAGGCTCAAATCTTAGCTCTATCCCCAACTATCTGTGTGACCCTGGACATGTCTCTGAGCCTCAGTTTTCTCATTTGTAAAATAAAGCAGAGATAGCCTAGGGAAAGCATTACCCAAAACCTGAGGTGTCAAATATAAGTTACTGTTCCATCCATCTAAGTAGCTGTTAAATCTCTTGGTCTGCCTTTGTCCCACATGTTCAAATATTTATAGAGTTAGAAGGGCCATCAACAGCTCCTTCTCTCCCCACAAGGTTAGGACTGTGTTACAACAACAGACACTTTCAAAACCTAATTACCTTCACCAAAGGAGATGTCTCTTCCCCGGTAGAACTCTCCAAGGGTGACAACAGCACCTTGCTTTGAGGCCACAACTCGCACTGTCCTCCTGCTGTCTACACAATCCAGATAGGGGTCCCACTCTAGGTTCCTTTTGCTCAGGGGCTGGGCCCCAGCAGTGGCCATGCCCAAGGCTTCCTTCATTCGATCCTGGCAGTAGGACTTGAATTTCCACTGGATGACGGCTGGCTGCTGGGAGGACGTGCTGAAGCGGCAGCTTAGCACAACTGGCTGGAACAGCATGGCTTTCTTTGACCTTTCGGGTACTATAACCTGCAAGCCTTCAGCTATTACTGTGAAAGAAAAGACCACAAACCTGGTGTTATACATCTGCATGAGAAGAGAGGAGACTTGGGACTTAAAATGTGGGAATGACTTGGTGCTAGGAAATTTGAGTCTCATTTCTGGGGCTTGTTTAATGGTTCATTACTAGGTAGAACTGGAGCCTGGAAGACCTGAATTCAAATGTGGCCTTAGACACTTAATTGCAGCATGAACCCAGGCAAATCACACACCTTCTCTCAAATTCAGTTTGCTCATCTGTAAAATGGGGATCTAATTATACCTACCTCAAAGAGCTGTTTCGAGTCTTCAGTGAAACAAAATATAAAGCTCTGTGCAAACATTAAGAAGCTAACTACCATCATCACTTTTATCATTATCATCTCAATGTAACATTGGGCTCAAGCCTAGACATTTGCATAAGACCCTTATAATTAGTGGATAGTATGATTGCTTTCAGGTAGCTAGGTGGTGCAGTGAATTGAGTGCCAGACCTGGAGTCAGAAAGACTCAACTTCCTGAGTTCAATTCTGGCCTCAGACACTTACGATATTACAACCTATTTGCCTGAATATAGATTTATCAAATGTAAAAGGCTCTTTATAAGGTACTAATTGTGTGATTTGGATGGACTTGGAAGGACGAGAGGACAGAATCACAGAATCTTATCAGTTTGACCTTCACACCACCTCTCTGACCAGTGGCTGTGTGAGCTAAAGGGAGGCCCCTTGAGGTATATTAATTCATATCCTTGCTTCCATTATTTCCTCTTCCAATCCACCCTCCACAATCCTACCCAAATCACTATATGTCACAAGTCTGACCATATCACTGCACTACTCAAACACCATTAGTGGTTTTCAGTACTAGTCCCTTTGCCTGGCACTGTAGCGCCTGTCTAGCTCTCACTTACTTTTCCAGCCTTGTTTCATTCTATTCCCATTTATAAACTGCATATTCCAACCAAATTGGGCAACTAGTCTTTCTCCGAGTTTAACACTCCTATCAAGCATTCAAAAAAGCCAACCTCACCCTTCTCTTCCATGACTGGAACGCATTGTTTCCTTGTGTCAGCCTCTCAAAATCATTGTCTCATACTCTAAAAACCCTTTAATTCTCAGCCTAGGTGTCATTTTCTTTGTGAAACCTTTCCTGGCCCCTCTATAGTTTTCATTCCACTATATTAATTTTGAAATTTATCTTCACAAAATCCTACTTCCTTGCCTCACTGTGGTATGGCAGTGACCCTAGGTTTTTAAAGGTTATCCCAACAGGTTCTGGTAGGTTCTACCATGTTAGAAAAGCTTCTAATATAGCTCTAGCAACAGATCAAGTCTGTTTTCTGGGATCAATCCAACTAATTATGGAGAGGCTCAATGCCAGGGGGATGGCCACCTAATGAATTTTTTGGTCATATCAAGCCATGAAACAAAGAAAAATAGAAAATGTCCCTCTTTCCTGTGCAGCTCCTTTCTATGTCTTCAGTGGTATGGCATAGATCAGAAAAGGAAAGAGAGAATGCTAAGAATCACTTAATTTTTTGACCATCTGGAAGCATTAATTTGACTTTAGTACTCTAAATATGAGATGTCCAATGACAGGACATACTATCAGAGGAGATGAATCATACCAATCTTGACATTCTTGCTTTAAATAAAACCAGAAGAAAGAAGGAAGTTGTAACTAAATGTAAAGATGGTTCACAGATACTACACAGAGAGGCAAAGAAAGGAGTTGGCAGCAACAAGAAACATTATTTCATGGGATTTGGAACATTTCATATTGCAGTGTTGATAAACATTTGCAAAAATATGAAAAAAATGGCACCACCATGAAAATATTGACTGCTTATATACAACCATTTTTTGCTAGGGATGAAGTTGTAGAGAAATTCCATGAGGAACTCATTTAAGACCCTCTAAATTTAATTAATTGATACTCATACTCAATAATATCATTGTAAAAGTGAAAAAGATAAGGATGGCAAAAGGTATATGGGAATGTGTGGTTCAGGAATAAGAGAAGCAAAGGACCTATAGACTACATGGAAGCCTGACATCTTTCTTTCATGAACATATTCTTTCTTTCTTTTTTTTTTTGGAGGGCAGTTGGGGTTAAGTGACTTGCCCAAGGTCACACGGCTAGTTTTTGTGTTAAGTGCCTGAGGCTGGATTTGAACTCAGGTCCTCCTGACTCCAGGGCTGGTGCTCTATTCACTGCACCACGTAGCCGCCCCGTTCATGAACATATTCTTCAAGAAAAGAACTGGTAGGTGTGGGACATGGCAGGCACCACAAATAACACTGCAACAAAATGAAATAAACTCGAATCGGTTATTTTTGTAAAGTCCAACCACTGACTTGGTTGAGGCAAAGATCAGAATTAGTAAAAAGTAAGAATAATAACAATGCAAAAAAAGATACGGCATACAATGAAAACAAAACAATCCTAAAGTACTTAAACAAGTAATCAACAATGACAAATGGGGCATGTATATAAGAAGTGTGCATCACGAAGAGTTTTAGTCACTACAAATCTACTGCCACAAGAAGACCAAAAGAACTCAGGAAGCATATTAGTCAGCAAACATTTAACCTACTTGCCAACTGGAGGGAAATGAATGCTTAAGGCAACTTCAATTTAGAATATAAACTCCGTTGAGAAGTCTTATAAAGAAAAGATAGGGGGAAATTATGAGTAGTATCATGAAATAGAGAGAAGAAGTAGAGGGGACAATTAGTTTTTTAAAAAAGCTTGGCAAGAGATCTGATTAAGCAAAGTTATCCCAAGAGCATTTAAGGATGAAAATGGAAGAACAACAAATAGATGAAAAATGAAAAAAGATCTGCAAAATAGCCTATAACAGATGTTTTTTCTCCATCAAGGACAGAAGAACCACCAACCTGGAACCTAGTACCCAAGTCTTACTTGTGCTCATAGGTGAAGCAGAAATGGGCACTAAAGAAAACAAAACAGAGAAGAGCAAGGGTGCAGGAGGAGACACGACTGTGAAAGTGCTAAACCAAAGGCACAGACCACATAACAGACCTTATTAATACCAATAGGCTGACCAAAGAAACAACAGCTTGTGATGTCTTTGTCTACCATGTATACAAAATTTTCATGAGTTAATGATGCACAAATTGAGAACATCCTCAGTGATGGAACAAGTGGGTTTTCACAACTGATATTCAACAACAGACCACATCTTTACCATTTCACAATTAATTGAAAAGTATAGAGAATACATGACCCTATTTACTTGTTGATTATGGAAAAGCATTTGAATCTGTCGAGGAAAATTCTGCCGTACTAGTTCTTTTCCAAAAGTCACTCCAACCCATAGATTAAAATCATTCAATATTCGTTTAAAAACATAATAGAAATAACCTTAGACTAATGATTCTCTGATCATAAATATCAGATGGGGCATTAAAACAGGAAGATACATGCTCTCCAAAGGTGCTGGTCATTGTGTTAGAAGAGATCCAGGAAAAATAGAAGTTGAAGAGATTTTCTTCTATGAATGGTGAGGGTTTCCACGTAAAATCACATAATATAAGTACTTTGCAAACATCAAAATCCTTTACAAATGCTAGCTATGATGATGATCCTATTTGTGGATGACATTGGTTTGTTTAGTCAAGCTCTGGAACACTACAGAGCCTTCTAGAATAGATTTGCATCAGTTCTAAAGAATTTGCCCTGACCACCACACAGGAAAGACCAAGCAGACAAAGAATGTCTTTTGCAAAGGACAGAAAACTTATTAGTATGTACAGAGACAGTATAGATGAACATGAGTTGGACCTGAAATTGCACACGAGGGAGAATGTGGGCTGAAATACCTTCAGGAAATTCCACAACTCCTTTAATTCTATCTTCCCCTATGAAAACAAAGATCCATCTTTATAAGACCAACATTCTACCAGTATTGCAGTAAGGCAACAAAACATGGAATACAACAATCTCCAAAGAATATTAAATGACTAACATGCAGACAGTAATGGAAAGGCATCAAGTGAGTATAAGCAGGCCACAACATAGAACCAATGAGGAACTCTGAAGTAAAATAGAAATAAAAGATGTTGTCTACAAAATGCATGATGGGAAGAAAAAATTAGATGGTCACATGGCGAGGGTGGATAATAAGAATGGTTCACTGGTATTCTCACAATGTCACATAGAGTTTAAATGATGTTAATTAATGAGTATCTAGAAATAACTTATTAGAATTTGCTTAAGTAGGATTTAAATATTAGAATGATAATTCAAAGCCATTTGAAATGCTAGAAACAGCAAGTATTTATACATACTTACATGTCTGCATACACATGCATATTTATGTGTATACAGATATATACATACACACATACACACTCATTTTTCTGTGAAAGCTTTGGTTCTAAGACTAATCACTCACTTTGCAACATCTCTATCCTACCAGGAATTTTAGAAGAGTCTACATCTTCTGGAAATGTACAAAAACCCCAAATGGATAAAGTTTCATTTTTCTCTTTATAACTCTTAGTTAACACTTCATATTTTCTTATTTTTGATAGTATCTTATGATGTATCACCAATATTTTATTTCTTAGTGGTATTCCTTTAACTAAGAATTTTCTGTGAGACTATTAGACTTGTTAAACACTACCACTCTAGGCATGTTACATCTGGATTATTCATATCAACCTTATCAATAGGTGTAGTAAATCAATCAGTAGAAATACTTAAAATATTCAAATAATCAAAATTATGTCACAGAAATTTATGAAAAAGGACTTAAAAGAGGAAAAATACAGTGGAAAACTAATTTTTTTAAACCTAGTAATTTTATTTATTATTTTTTCCCTAGTGGATTCCTCTGACACTAGGGTATCTGATTAATTCTGGATGGAGAATCTCTCCAATGGTATCCCTGCAAATAGAAAGGGTCACCACAATAAATCCTGCATTAGTTCTTTGTTTGTAAAGCTTGTGTTGTGTGGACTCCTTCAACATAGCCCTTCCATATGAAGCACAGGCCAGTCACTCTGGTCTGGCTCACTTACCCCAACCTGCCCTTATGCTGGCAGGTCTGGTTTGTTGGAGAAGAACCACCACCACCACTGAGCTATAACTCTAACTTTCTCAAGGATCTGGAAGGGTAACCCTGTTGAGAGGGGGATATACTATCCCTACTTTTTACTTAAGTAAGCCCCCAATGGAGTCCTTTCCATCTACACAAAACCAATCAATCACAATGATAACATCATTAATTCTTAAACTTAAAACAATTACTTAATGATAAGGTAACATCAATAATAATCAATAAATTATAGTTACTTTGTATAAAAGCAATATAGGAATAATTGATACATCACATTCCATACTACCCCACCAATGCATATAGTGAGAGAGAGTGTCACATACTTACAGAAACTTAGCCAAGGACAATTCATGTACTCAGGGCACCTTACAGTAAGCCTTGATATCCTTGTTCCCTTTATAACCTATACCACATAAATCTGCTCCTGTGTGTTATTCTTCTGTTCCTCATAGCTCTTTTCCTGAGCAACCACCCTGCTTCTAATCTTCAGAATGATGAAGCAACAGCAAGCCTTTTAAACTCGGTCATTAAAAGGGCACTGAAATAGTATTACTTTATCATAATGACAAGCAGTTTCCATAAGCTAGAAAACTACCAGGCTCCTCAGATTGGCTCTCTAGACAACACAGAAAAGACCTAGACAGATTCTTACTCAACAGGACTGCGTTGTAAAAACAGCTTTAATCTGTGATTATAGCAAAGCAGCTGTAAAGCCGATTTTTTCTCTCAAACTAGAGGTAAGAAGCAAAGAGCAACCAGGCACTTCTAAGAGGCTTCACCTCTTAAATTGCAAATGGTACCAAAAATCAATAGGGAAAATGTAACTGTCTTCCAATGGGCCTTCACTCCTGCTGATCTGCAGCCTCCATAGTACAGCAGATGAAGCCTTCCTAAAAGATGCCTGTGCCCGACAAGCTCCTGCTTAGCTATAGCTAAGTGACTGAATACTCAAACTGGTCTAAATCAGAGCTTCCTGGTATTTAGGAACTCATCTTTCTCTTACAAGATAAAACACACACAATCCATCTTTCTATTAGTTATGAAACCAACAATCTTTATTTAATTATCCCATAGTTTCCAAAAAGTTATCTGATTTGCCATTTTGTGTTACCCCCTCAAACTCTAATAACAATCACATGTAAATGAACCAAGAGACCACAATGCCTTGCAGCTTCAGTCTTTTCCTGTCCTCAAACAGGCCCTTTAGTGTCTTAATTTTATTTTATTTTATTAGATTTTATTAGATATTTTATTATTTTATTTTATTTTTATTAGATATTTTTATTAGATTTTTAAAAGGTATTTTATTATTTTTTTATTTTATTAGATATTTCCCAATTACATTTTAATCTGGTTTAAGCCACACTCAGGAGTGTTGTAGAAAACATGCAGTCTATTGGCTTGCTGTTTGAAACCTCTGTCTTACTATTTATTTATATTTTATTGTATTAAATTATTTTCACATCGTAATTCATCCTGAAATCCTTGTGACTTCATTAGAGAATAAATGAGCGCTGACAGGTGAAGTAATGTGTTCCCTCTTATCTAGAATGCCGGCAGAATAGCTAGAGCTGGCTGACTCATTATGAACATTGTTACCCCACACCATACTCTTTTCTTGACCACACCGCCTTTCTATTATGCTGCCTGTTCAGATTTTGTACTCAGGAAATCTTAGCAGAGAAAGTAGGAGCTATACTGAAACATTGGGATGTTTGGGTTTTTTTTTTTTTTTGGAGAGTTAAAGCACTGGGCTTTGTCAATTAGGTGATTACTAAGAATAACCTATCTCCTAGCTCTGTTCTGTTACTAAGATTAGTCATTTGTATATGGCATTGGATTCTTTTAACCAATTATTAACAGAGATTCATTCAATTCTCAGTTCCCAATACTACAGGCCAAATCAGCATATGTATAGCCCATATACTAATGTTCACAGAGCTAGCTCTAAATGATTATGTGACTTCCAACTGGCCTAAATATTTTACTGGTTTAGGTGAGGTTAGGAACCTAGACATATAGGTCCAAAGAACATAATACAGTCATAATTTTCAATTACATAGCATATAAATGCTTAGAATTTTTCTAAGTCATTAAATGACTAATGACTTAGCACTTTTCTCACACCAGCTCACTGATCTAGAGCACTTGGATATATGGCATGCTCGGGAAGGACTCCACCTTCAGCATGAGGGTTCACCAAGCACTTTTCAGACTGCTTATGCACCACTGGTGTCCACCTCTCACCCAACTCTTGCCTATGGCTCTAAGAAGCCGTAGCACGCACAGGAGCCACACTAGAGTAAAGCTGTCTCAGCAGATGGGCTAAACCAGGTTGAGGGTTACTGATAGGCCTCAAACCTGTGGGTGAACTGGGGGGATGTCTACACCAAGCATATTAAGACTCCCTCCAGAAGAATGTGTGGATGAGAACAATTTGTTTCAATAGGCATGAAGACAGCTGAAGAAGTTTCCATGGGGCTCTTAGAACTTGGTCAGACATCAAAGATATCAAAGTCGCCTGTTGCACCCCAGCCATCGCCAGTATCCTGACTTTATCTTACCACTGGACTTTGGTGATACTGGAAGAGAGAGTAAGGCAGAAGACTGTGTGCAATTCTGCCTCACTCAAATCCAATTTGCCCAAGAGTCAAGACATCACCCAGTGATGTCATTGGCCGTCTTTGAAAAGGAAGGATGGACAAATGGAAAAAAAAAACAACTCGAATCTGGGAACAATTAAGTAACTTGACAACAGCTCATTAGTAAGGAGACTGGAAAGTAGCCTTTTGATTACTTTAGCATCCAAAATCAACAACTGCCTACAGGGAGGGGAGAGATGGAACCTGACAGATTTTCAGATGAAAGTAGGGAATGAGGAGAGTGGAAAGGGAATGATAAAAACAAGGCTCCAGAGCTCCTCACACACATACATACATATATGTCTACATGCAAACACACACAGACTCAGGGGGGTATGGAGGGATGAAAAGAAGACTGCACAGGTGAGTGAGAAGTTCTAATTCTAGTTCTTCTGCTTATATGTTGTGTGAGTTTCTGAGCCCCTTTGTCCTCATCTGTTAAATGGAAACCCTACCCTTCCAGAGAATTTGCCAGCAGTGTGCTTGATGAATGTTTAAATGTTACAGAAATATGAGTTATTCCTTCCTTTTCAGATGGTTAGTTTTTATTGGTTGATGTTAAGTTCTACTGCCTAGAAAAGCAGCATACTTTTCATATAGCTTTTCCTAAGACCCAGCACAGTGCCAGTGTGAAGAGTCTCTCAATGAGTGCTTTTCTGAGGATAACAACGTTCAAAAGCTCAAACCCTGATGTACTAATTTTATTCCTCTCTATTTCTCCTTTTTATTGAGATTATACTTATATCTCTCATGTTACTAAAATCTGAGTTAATTCCCTTTAGAAAGAAAAAAGTTACAAAAACTGAGAAATTTTGAAGTAAGAAATTAACACAGCTAGATTATATAAACTATTTTTAGCATTCCCTAAGTAATAGATTCTTCCATGTGTGGCTAGTGGTCCTTTAACCTTTTGTATAAAGAATCCCTTCAATAGTCTGATAAAGGTTATCAATCTCTGCTTGGAATGTCTTTAAATGCATATAATAAAATATACAGGATTATAAAAGAAATAAATTATACTGAAATAGTTACCAGAACATTAAGGCACTAAGATCATAAAGCCTAGGCTAAGAACCTGTGGGGGCACACAGATTCACTATGATCTAGAACAGAGCACTCCAAAGTTAGGAGTTACTTGATTCCAAAGTTAGAAACCAGTTACTTTGACAAGTATCATTTTATGCCTAAAGTGATGATGAGTTACACAATGATTATTGAGGTAGAGGGTAATACTGACACAGGCAAAATGGTGGTCAAGTTGGTCTTTGTTGATGTCTTCCTATCCTCTTCTGATATTTTTAAAAAAACGTCTTTCATTCATTTCTTGTTGGTAGTACACCAGACCAAGATATATCTTCCTCGTCATTGCTCCCTACCCTTATTTTAAAGGAGGAAAACAGTTTAAGAAGGCTTCACTAATGGTCTAGGCTTAGGATCAAATATAAACTACTCCATTTGGCCTATCATAGACCCAATCCTGGGCCTTGCCAGACACACTATGCAATACTCTCTTCCATTCTCTGTATGTTCCAGCTAAACTGGCCTTACTGTCTCACACATGACAACTCATCTCCCATCAGTGTCTCTCATGCCTGATGCGCTCTTCCTCCTCACCTCTATCTCTGAGAATGCCTTCTTACCTTCAAAACACAACTAACCAGCTCTCTTCTGCCTGCAGTTTTTCTGGATTCCTTCCGGCTGCTAACCCTCTATAGTATATATACTGTATGTTTACAGATAGGCAGGCAGGCAGGCAGGCAGGCAGATAGACAGGAACATAGTTGGTGCTCACAAATGCCACAAATGATTGGATTTCCAGCTTCTGGGAACAAGATATCTGGGTAACAGACTCAAAGAGGCAAACCTCAAGGAAGGAGGAGGTAGCTTGGACTAGATGACGTTAATAAACTTACTTGAGACATATATCAAACATTTATTTTGTACCTACTATGTGCCTGACACTGAGCTAAAAGCTGGGGATACCAAAAAGAGACAAAAGACCAGTTCCTCCCTGCCCAAATATACCAAATTACTTTACATTAGCAGCTAGAGGATCAGAAAAGTCTCCCTGCTCAGGAAGGGGAGAAATGTTATTGCCATCTTGCTCCCTCTGCCATTCTCCTGACTTGGCCTGGCCTGTGTCAGGGGAAGGGAGAGGAACACCTGGCTTCCACCACTTGTCCACTCACTTGAGTTGCCCAGTACCTAGATCAAACACCTCAGGATGATGGATACAATGCAGTGATGAACAAACTACAATGTGGTCATTTCTTCCCCATCAGTGATTCAGAACCCTGACTGTCATTTTTCAAACACCATTTTCTGCCACACTGACTACTCCTTATTCCTACCTTCCTCAATCCAACTTCTTGAATGTCCCAATCTAAGGTTGCCCACTTGCACTCTCTGTAATATTTGTACCACATGTAACAAATGTGCTTTCATCTTAAATTTTTTCCTTTCCTGCTCCCATCTTCTGGTTCTCACTGAGACCCGGCTCTCCTAATGATACAGCCTTGTTGGCTCCCCTTCCCTGCACTGGCTGCATTTTCATTCATTCTTCCTGATCTCCTGGTTGAGATGGGTGAATTGTAATATTTCTTGCTTCCCTTTGTTACTTACAAGCTCTTCTTCCACTATCACTCAGCAAGCTCTCCTTCTTTGAGGTTCGCCCAATCCATATTCACCAGCTATTCAAAATCTTGGTAGCTCTCATCTATAGTACTCTAGGACACTCCCCTTCTTTCCTCAATGAATTCAGTGCCTGGCTCAAAGTCTTTCTGTTCTCCCAAATCCTATCCTCCTACCAAGTGACTTGAATGTACATAGTGATACCCCTCAATCAACCTAACCTCCCAGTCCCTCAACTAACTCATTTCTCATACCCTACTGCTGATGTGTCAAACCACTTCAGCTATACAGAAATATATTTGAATTTGCCATCTCCTCATGAGCTCTGAAATTCCCTTAAGTAATCACAATCTGTTGTATTCTCCCACTCTCTCTACCTTGTAACTCCTTTTCTTTGTCCTCACCTCTTAATCCTCAACCCCTCAACCTCTCTGTTCTTTCTCAGGCTACAGCTACATTCTCTTCCTTTCCCCATTTTAAGCCCTGGGTAAACCAGTTCAACTCTATGCTATTCACTTCTCTTGGGTCCCTTCCTCCCTTCTCCTCTCAGAGATCTTGCTTTGCCAAGCCTCAGCTTGGGATTCTCCCACTGCCCTCATTCCTACTCATGTGTTGATGAATCAAACTAGAGAAAATCATGAATCATGCTGATGCTACAAATTTATGTTACAAAATGCAAACCGTGATGCTACATAATCTCAAATGGGTCCTCATTATGGCAAGGCAATCCTTTCATACCTTCTTAAATGACTCAGTCTACCACTCACCACAGCAATTTTTCCCCCAAATTTTTAAAAAATTAATTTTCTTTTTTCCTCCCAATTACACGTGAAAACAATTTAAACATTTTTAGAACAATTTTGAGTTCCATATTCCTTTTTCCCATGCCCCCCCCATCGAGAAGGCAAGCAATTTGATATAGATTACATATGTGCAATCATGCAAAACATATTTCTTCCTTCTTCTCTTTCTTTCTTTTTTCCCATTCCCTCTGTTCACATAGGGTATCATGCCCTCAGCTGTGGGTACACTGCCCAAAGGAATGTAAATTTTGATCCCTGAAAAGGACTGTGCCTTAAAGCCAAACTTCCCTAGTTCTCATT
Organism: Pseudocheirus occidentalis; assembly: GCA_028646575.1. Taxonomy (NCBI): domain Eukaryota; kingdom Metazoa; phylum Chordata; class Mammalia; order Diprotodontia; family Pseudocheiridae; genus Pseudocheirus; species Pseudocheirus occidentalis. The sequence continues at coordinate 48,252,015 of CM053593.1, forward strand.
TATTGGCCAACAATAGGGCCCAGGCCAAGCCCCATTTGTTTGCTATTTGGGCCATGATTGGCTCAGAGTGAATGTAAATAGCAATTATTTCTGTTTTGGCCAGAAACGCTGAGAGTCTTTCCTTCCCAGATTAATTTTTTTTGTCTAGGTAAAGAAGCCATTCTCTGCCTCATTTCTCACCTAGCCTTAATCACCAAATGGGTGTTGTCTCAGGCAAACTGAGACCTGTTAAAGACCTTAACTTAAAAAGGCAAAGGTCTCCCACCCCATCCATCTCCAGTCCTCCTGATCTGTATCTTGCCATTGGACCCAGATGGCTCTAGAGAAGAAAGTGAGGCTGGTGACTTCAAACAGCCCTCTCTCGCTTAAATCCAATTCACTTGCATGTCATGACATCACCTCCCTGATGTCATGGTCTTCTTCAAGAATGAAAGTCAAATAACAGTAACTTCCATGTTAGTCACATCATTGAAAGAAAATGTGGACCAAAAAAACCCAACCAAAAAGTTTTAAAAGTTCACTTTAATCTACATTGAGATTCCATCAGTTCTCACAGCACTTTTCCCAAACGTTTTCATCCTTCTTCACACTTCTAATAACTTTCCTTCCCCCTACCCTCTCAGCTGAGAATCCTGTATCATATTTTGCTGAAAAAAATTGATACCATTTTCAGAGCTCCCCTTTCCTGTTCTTCATCTCACATCATGCAGACACATTCTGCCACTGTCTCTCCTTTACCCCATCTTACTTGAAGAGATGACCCTTCTTGCTAGCAAACATCTCTCTGTATGCACAAGGGATCCCATTCCATCCCATCTTCTCTACAAAATAACCCTTCTACCATCCTCCCACCACCATCCTCTCTTTCTCTTATCCTCAATCTCTCTTTAGGAACTGGTTGCTACTACCTAAAAATATGCCTATGTCTTCCCCATCCTCAAATAACCCTCACTTGATCCATCCCTCACTTGATCCATCCCTCCCTATTTACGGTCCCATCCCTCTCCTCCCGTTTGTGGCTAAATTCCTTGAGAAATAGCTGCCTCCACTTCTTTTCCTCTCACTGTCTACAGTCTGGCTTCCAAATTCATGATTCAACTGAAATTGCTCTTTCAAAAGTTACCAATAATTTCTGAATTGTAAATCTAATGGCCTTTTCTCAGTTGTCATCTTTGATTTCTTTACAGCTGCTGACACTGTCAATCACCCTCTTTTCCTTGATGCTCTTGTCTGTCTGGGTTGTTGTGACACTCTTCTCTCTTGGCTCTCCTCCCACCATCTCTCCTCTGACACTGCCACCCTCCTAGTATAGACCCTCATTACCTCATGCCTAGACTACTGTAATATCCTGGTCTTCCTGGCTCAAGTCTCTGTCCTCTCTAGTCTGTCCTCCACTGAGATGTCAAAAGTGATCTTCCAAAAGCACAAGTCTGACCGCGTTCCCCTCTCCCAACTCAATAAACTCGAGGGGCTCCCTATCACCTCCAGGATGAAATTTAAAATTTCCTCTCTGTCATTCAAAGCTCTTCATAATCTGCCCCCTCCTATCTTTCCAGTCATTTTGCAGCTTACTTACCCCACCTGTTCTAACAAGACACTCCATCTTCCAACTATAGGCATTTTCACTGTCTGTCCCCAGTACCTGGAATTCTTTCCCTCTTCCTCATCATCTCTTGGCTTTTTTTGAGTCCCAGATAAAATCCCACCTTTTACAAGAAGCCTTTTCCCAATTCCCCCTTAGTGTCTTCTCTCCAGTGATTATTTCCAATTTATCATACATAGTTATTTGCATATGTTCTCCTCCATCAAACTGTGACCTCCTTGAGAGCCTTTTTGGTCTTTCTTTGTATCTTTAGCACTTAGCACAATGTCTGACACATAGTAGGTACTTGATAAATGGTTGTTGCCCGGGCACTTAAGCTGAGCTGTTAAGGAAGTTAGTGATTCTATGAGGCAGAGATAAGGAAGCTCATTCTAGGCATGCAAGCCAACCTTTACAAAGGCACAAGGATGAGAAGGAGACGTCATGTATAGGGAAAGAGTCAGCAGGCCAGTTTGGTTGGACTATAAAATCCATGAAAAATAATATTCAATCAGCCTATAAAGATGGAGCTAGATTGTTACAGGCTAAAAAGCCAAACTAAGAAATGTATACTTTATCCTAGTGTCAAGAAGTAACTTCTTGGCTGGATACTCATAGGGTCAAATCTGTAGTTTAGGAACATTAGTTTGGTAGCTGTGTGGACTATGTATCTGTGAAGGGAAAGACTGAAGGCAATGAGACTGCTTGGGAGGCAATTGTGAAAGGCTATGTGATGACGTGGCCTTTCAAGGAGAGAGAAGGGAAAGGATAAAGGAGATATTGTGGAGGTAGAATCCACAAGACTACCCCTTCACTTGTTCTCCCTGCTCTCCAGCTATCTCCTTCTTACCAACCCCACTGTCACTCTAGAGCAGTGGTTCTCAACCTGTGGGTCGTGACCCCTATAAGGGTCGGATGACCCTTTCACAGAGGTCTCCTAAGACCATTGGAAGACACATATGTCCGATGGTCTTAGGAACTGAGACACCACTCCTCTATTTGTCTCCAGGCAGGTCTGCCCACATGCAGATATGCCCACATACAAGTATGCCCACATAAAGGGTCGTGGCATTAGGAAGGTTGAGAACCACTGCAGAGGAACCTTCCCCCTGGGGCTCCCTTGCCTCCTGATTGGTGATTGTATCTCAGATCTCTATTTCAAGAAAGCCCCAAGTATCAAACTTTACTTTATTATTCTTAGTCTCCAGGCATCTCCTCCTCACCAACCTCCTTGTTATTACATGTGTCGTCTTCTTACCTCTAATCTCAACCCTAGTTCAGGAACCATGAACTGTGATCGCATCAACTCTACCATTATTCCTCTGTGGAGTGTGATGACCTATCTGCCAATCTTACAAAGTACCTTTCCCTGCCACTACCATCTTTTGTGAGTTAGAGCCCTGATTAGAATGTAAGCTCCTTGAGAACAAAGATTATCTTTATTTTTGTATCCGAAGCCCCAGTAACACAATACCTAATAAATGCTTTGTTTTTTCATTCACTTGTTTACTGATGGCACATGTAGAGTGAGAAGGAGGAATAGAGAATGACAGCAAGGCGGCAAATGGGTGACTAGGAAGATGATGGGATCCTTAATTAAAACAGGGAATTTCATAAGGGAGGAGGCTGTTGAGGGGAAATGTTTCTTGAGTCTGAGACCTCTACAGAACATCCAGTTAGAAACACCCAGAAGGTGGCGGATGACAAAGAACAGGAGCTCAGGAGAGAGACCAGAGACAAGAACTTCATGGCAGCTGATGAGGTCCCTGAGAGCGCAGAGGGAGAAGAGGGACCTGGTCTACACTCACACAAAGCAGGTGGGGAAAAGGTGATGATCCCATCATTGAGAATGAGAAGAAACTGACAGGAGGAAAACTATAGGAGAGAAGAGTTTCAAATACCCAGAGAGAAGATGGTTTCTAGATGGGGTGGACAATAGTGTCAAACACAGCAGGAAGGTCATAACATCATTGGGGTCCTTCAAAGAACAGAAGGGACCTCAGAAAGTCCTCTTCATGCAGACAGGCTGGGAAGCAGTCTGGTACATTGTAAATGGCACTGTACTTAGAGGCAGAGGGCCTGGGCTCCTCTGACTAGCACTTAGACTGCAAGCCATTGTTCCTTCCAATATTTATTTATATCCCCTGTAAAATGAGGGTTATACTTGCACTAATAACCGACCCCCCACCTTTAGAGAAAACACTTTGTATACCAGAAATCACTATAGCAATGTGAACTTTCATTAAATACCATCTGATAGGTATTAAAGCCCAGACTTAGGCTGGGTTAGTCCCTAGAGTGCTAGCTTTGTCTAGACCTCAAGGCAGTTTAGTGATACAGCAGCAAATGCAGCATCTGTGCTAAGAATGAGAAACACAGGACACACCCTGCTGATTTCCCTTCCTGAAGGAAGAAGTCCCAGCAGAGTATAACTATACACACAAGGGAAAATGTCCCCAAGGTCTCCGAACACAGCCACACTGCCTCATTACACCAAAAATTGTACCTAATTCCTTCTTTCTTCACCCTGTATTTCTTTGTACCTACAAATGTGTTTCTCTTGTATGTCAACAATAATTTTGTTCCCTTTACTATGTAAATATTCTTGCTACAAACTATCCCCAACACTGTGTTTTAAGTAGACACACAAACACATGTTGTATTTACACACATGCATGTGCACACACATGTATACACACATATATACGTACACATATGGATACATGTATAAACTTATACAAATATGTGTGTATATAAATATAAAGTATATACCTCCTTGAATTTGTCAGTGGATACACCTGCTTTCCTTCTGCACTTATACTTTGGTCCTGCTGCCTTCCTTGCTGTGCTAACATACCCAAACAAACAAGTCCTTATCTATTTAACACAAACTTAGGCTGCCTGCATTGCTCTGTTATGACTCCTGTTCCATGTCAAAACTGTCTTTATGTTCATTCTAACCTGATTTCGTTTTTATAAAAGTATGTTCTATCCCAGGCAATAATCTCCAAGAAATAGCCCTAAGCTTATCATCACTGGGTCTTAGGAACTGAAGAGAAAGTCATGTGAAACCTGACCTGCAGTGCCCCAAGACAGAGAATATTCCTTTTTCTAATATTCTTCTTAGAAGTGACAGAAGTGAGAAAAGTAAATTTTCTAAGCTCTTTACTCGCTTGCTCAATTCAGATATACTACTGCCCCAACATGTTTCCTCTTTACTCCCCCTCAACAACCAAGAATATAGTGAAAGAAAACCAGGAAAATAACAAAGTTGTCAAGTTTATGGTTTGTTTCCATATCTGTCCTGTCTCTGTTACAGTACAAGGTCCTGTAGGGTAGTGGTTATTTCTAGCTTTGTTCTGTGTGCTGAAATGCTTATTTCACTGGAATGAAAAGACAAGGGTAGAGGATATTCTTTTGATTTTAAAATTTTCCTTCACTGAATAAACTTCTTCAGGGTTAAGATATTTAAAAGACAATTTGCAGGAGGCTAGCTTCATGATGCTTTAAATATTACATCCCAATCCTTTGAGAACGGCCATGGCAGGAATGTACTAGAGCCAGCTCTAAGCTAGCAATACCTTGGAAATCAGCAAACACTACAAATCCTGGCTTGATTTATTGTTTTGTTCATCATCTAAACTTAAGAAAATGATGGAGAAAATCTGAATAATGCATATCAAATTTAAAAGTATGCTATATATATGTATGTACACGCACATAAATATATGTGTGTCTGTGTGTTTCTCCCAGAGAGTCAGTTGTTAAACATATACTACCTCACCCTTGACAGTTACGCCTCTTTTCTTTAAACTGAAAAGAAAAAGAGGTGGGGGGAGAGAATAAAGCAATTAATTGACAAATGTCTGACTACTTATTATGTATAAGACATAGTGCTACGCACTTTAGGGGTTATGAAGATGTCTACATGACTGGGCCCACCTGAGAAGTACCTTAAAATCTAGTTAGGACAATATGAAACAAACACATAAATAGCATACAACAGAAATGGGCGGCTAGGTGGCCTGGAGTCAGGAAGACTCATCTTCCCAAGTTCAGATCTGGTCTCAGACACTTACTAGCTGTGTGACCCTGGGCAAGTCACTTAACCCTGTTTACCTCAGTTTCTTCACCTGTAAAATGAACTGGAGAAGGAAATGGCAAACTATCTTCACCAAGAAAACCCCAAATGGGATCACAAAGAGCTGGACACGACTGAAAACTATAGAATAATAACAGAAATAGCTCAGTACGATGATAAGAGACCCACAAGACTCATGTTACTAAATGAATTATGCAGATAATGAGCAGTCAAAGAGTTCAGAGGAACCAGAAATCACAGGAATCTGAAATGTTGAAGACCTTTAAAAAGAGGTAGGATTTATACAGGTGAAGAGTTGAAGGGCTGCATTGCAAGTGAGTGAAAGACATGACCAAAAGCATGAGGAGGAAGGCAAGTAAATGAGTTTGACAAGACTGGAAGATCTGAGAATGGGAAGGGTTTCAAAGGTTGGAAAGGTGGATGGGGCCCAAATTTAGAATTCTTATTTTGTAGTCAGTTTTGAAGAGTAGACACTAATGACAACAATAATAATACTGAGAGCTACCTTTATGTAGCACCTACTATATGTCAGGGTACTGGGCTAACCACTTTAAGGCTCCTAGGGAAAGGAGCAAAGCTAGCGAAGGCGTAGCTTCTGCTTTATATTCCTGAGGCCTAGTCATACGCCATAGGCCACAAGGAAGCCTGTCTCACCACCCTCTCCCCTCTGTGACCTGTGGCTTCTCATCTCCTATCTTCTGGCACTCATTGGTTCTGCATCCCATTAGAAATCAGAGCACTACAAATTAAGTATGTAACGGGAATTCTGAGTGAGCCCTGGGTCCAGGAACTGTCCTTGAGCATCAAAATCCTTATATGGAAAAGCAGAGAGATGAAGACAGGTGTGTGTCAGACCATCAAGAATATCAGGTGACCTGGCAAAATGGGCAAAGGACAGTGGAGGGAAAGGATCTTTAGAGAGGATGTTAAGGGGACTGTATGAATTGGCATGTCGGAGCAAATAAGGTGCTAGACTTGGGGATCAGGAGACATAGGTTAAAAGCCTGCCTCATATACTGATTCAGGAACAAAGCACAATGTTTCATAATCTCAGTTTCTTTATCTGTAAAACATGATCATCATGCTACCTCACAAGTTTGCTATGAGGAAAGTACTTTGCAAACCTAAAAGCACTCTATAAATGTGAAATTAATTCAGGTTATTTGCTGGAAGATCAAATACTGAAAGCTAAAGCACAAAATGAGAAGACAGTACTCCTTGGAAAAGACTGATTTTGGGAAAGATTGAAGGGAAAAGCAAAAGAGGATGGCAGAGGATGGGATGGATGGATGGATGGATGGATGGATGGATGGATGGATGGATGTCAAGGGAACAAAGAACATGTGCTTGGACAGACTTTGAGAGACAGTGGAGGAGAAAAGGGCCCAGCATACTAAGGTCCATGGGATCATAAAGAGTGAGGGCGTGACTGAATGACCAAATGACAAAAGTTTTAAAAATAAAAAAAGAACTTTTATAATTATAGTAGTATAACTGTTGTTAATTGTAATGTAATTATGGTTGTTAATTATAATGTTATTACTTATAATGGTATAATTATACTGTGTAGGACCCATTAGAGTAGGGCATAAATGACTAAAATGTCCCTTATAGTGGATCAGAAGTAGTGGATTGGAAGTGAAATGGTTTGCTCATTGGCTTTGCAGTGAAGTGAGACAGCTCACAAAATGTGGAGAGTTAAGGGCCCTTCAAGATCCTCCATCTACTTAGTTCTTTGTTTCCTTACCTAAAAGTATACTGAAGACTGGTAAAATATCTAAAATCTCTACCTCCAACCACTCCACTTTCCCCAGTCTTAGAAAACAGCTCCCAATGGTTCAGAGATTGGGCAGAAGGAAAGAGTCAGGAGGCAGAGCCATGATTAGGGTAGAAAAATAAGGGCTCTCTCCAAGGGCGCTGACATTTAGAGGGAAACTCTTGTATGACTTTAGCAAGTAGAAACAACTGAATTTAGCTGTAAGTTAGCAAGAATAATTAACTCTGGTAGCCGCTTCCCAGATTTTGGAGTTGTCTATTACTCCCTCAGCTTCTATCCCGCTCTTTCCCTTCAGATCTGTGTTCTAGGGTCTCTGTCTCTCTTGCCACACAAGACAATGTCCATACAGGGCTTTGTGTCCAGGGATCCAAGGTCTCTACTCATGGACTTCTCCAAACCCCAATGCTAAATTTTTCTTTGTCTCCAAAGCTGTACTCCAGATAACATCTGGAAGTATAAGATAATATCTGCAAAGTACTTAGCAAATGGTACTAAATAAATGCCCCTTCCCTCCATCTTCCATCATACTGCCTTGTCACCATACTGGGGCCACTCCATCCTCTGCCCAAGACCTCCACTTTCAGCCCTCATGGGGCTATACTTGCCAGCAGTTCATATTGAGCTGGACCCAGACCTAAAAAAAAAGCCTTATTGCTGAGCTGTTCTGCAGGAAGCCAACCCTCCCTTTCACATATATACTTTTTATCAAAATACGGTAAAGTGGAGGCTGAGAGTAGCCCCTCAAATTGAAGCGTTTCGGTAAACTAGTCACCAGGCAGGTTAGGGCTTGGGCAGCAAGGTCAGGTCTAGCAAAGTAATACACTGCATTATTACCATGGAAAGAAAAACTATTCTAGATGTGAGGCACCCTGCCCTTGGGAGAAAAAAAAATAAAGGCTGTATCTATAGAAATGCTGTTCTTATTTTTAGCACTTTCATATTTTGAAAGTGAGTTTCTTTTTTTTATCAAGCACTAGCTATTCCTCGCATCACTAAGAGGAAGATCTGTAAGCAGAGTCCCATTTTAGAGAAACACAGAGATTGCCTTGCTAAAGGTCACAGCCCAATCTTGCAAGATCTTGGAGTTAGTACAGCCTTCCCTTAATCATTTAAGTCCCAAAGGTAAGAATAGTTCTCAGAGCAGAAAATTCCCAGGTCTGTCCTTAAAACAGGAGTTGTCTTCCAGTCAATATGTCTTTAATGACTTCTTTGTCTGCTAAATATCCCCTTTTAAGAAAGTCATCCTTTCTCTTTGGTTTTCTGATACTTCATCCCAGTTTCCTTAGAAGTCTTGTAGAAACAAATAGTTCTTGGCCTTTTTCTAAATGTGGTACAGGTTCTAAATGTAGGTCCAACCTTTCTTCTATGATTGGTCCATAAGTCTGGGTTAAACAGACTCAAAAAACCACCACCTTTTCTGTTACTAATAGGACTTTCAGGGTAGGAGCAAAGCTTTCTGGGAACTGTTCTACAGAAGTAGAGCAAAATATTTTTAAAAAGAGCTGAAACTTGGATTGAATTCCTTCAGGTTCAGGAAATATTATTCTACCTGCTGTTCCCTTAAAATGAGTGAAGAGGAGCTATTCAGTGTTTAAGAGGATCCTTTTTAATTCAAGCATCTCCCAAGTTTTTCCTCTGACTCTCCTCATAGTTAGGGTAACTAGTTAATTACCATTTTAATAAAGTGTTCTGTTCTATTGCACTATTAGATGTTGTCTGAAAGATTTCAGATACATGTAACAATATGTCCACTTGTAAATCTACTCATCTCATTCATACTTCATTAGTCCAAATGACCTTGGGAAAGCAAGGAAAGAGATGGAAATAGGGACTGGACTTATGATTTTATTGGGACAGAGAGCTTCCAAGAGAGGAAGGAAATTCTCTCTATCAAAGCAGGGCAGAACCTCCTCTACAACTTTTAAAAGGCTTAGAGAGTTTGCTTGGAGCTCTGAAGTATGAAGAGCCCACAATTGCACAGCCAGTTTGTCCGAGGGGCTCTTCAGCCCAGATCTTCCTGGCTTTGAGATTAGCTTTCCATATACTACACGTGACCATTCTCCCAAGTGGCCCCAAACCAGATTAAAATGCAATTGGGAAATATTTGACTAAATAAATAAAAATACAATAAAACATAGATATCTTTATATAAGGATCCCTAAATGTAATGTCATCTATGCTTTACTGAACTACACCGTGTTCCCTCTTGGTCAGTTCACCTACCATTTTTGTTATAAAAATCTAAATCTGCCCTCTGTTGTTTTTTGTTTCTGCTTCTTTTTTTCTCCAATAAAAGTATATGGAATGACTTCCCCATTTCTTAAGTGTGCACGCTATCATTCCCTACTACATCATGCATAATGCCATCCTAACCTCTATCATCAGTGCACAAATGAAAGTCAGATGTCTATTTTCTTTATGCCTGATATGCCTGTCCTGCTGCATAACTAAAATTAGCTCAACATGAAGTCCAATTGGCTCAGTTCCAATTCCGATATGAACAAGATGGTGCTAGCAGAGTCCAACCTGCCTTCAAGGGATTGGTTTGGAAAGAGTCTCAAAACAGGTAGTCAGACTTCTGCTAGGGAGATGTACGGGTTGGAAAGGGAAAATACCTGGAAGCAATAACTTTTTATCAATCTGTAGAAACATCTGCCTGTGCTTCCTAGGAAACCAAAGGCATGAAGACAGTGACCAAGAGGGATATTAGTTAACTAGGGAGTCAGAGTCCCTTTTACCTGAAAACACACCACTTCAGACAAGCATCTCAGTAAGTGAAGGATGCACAGTGTTTGGACTAATACGTCATTGTGCCTTGACCCAGTCACCCAAAGTTCCTTCTTTCACTTCCAAATAGATAAGACTAAATCCAAGGGTATGTACATTTGTTTCAATTGTCCTGGACTCGACTCCTGGGGCTCCAGACTCTCCCAGTGTCACATAATTTACTTTTCTTTCCTAAATCATGTGTTTTCTTTTAGTGTTTTGTCTCTGTACCACTCATGATGTTTCCTCACATCTCAAGACTTATTAGAGGCACTAATAGACTCCCCTACTTTTTATAGTACTCAGGTTAAGCTGAGTATGAACAGGCACATAAAACAGAAGGAACCTCAAAGAAGAACGCAAAAGTTCACCAAATAATTGTATAATTAAGATAGAAGGTGGGATGGTCATGTAGCAATAACCAATAAAGACAAAGTGGCTCTGACCACTGGTATGATGATGTCAAGGGAAAGCAAAGCACATCCCAGAATATTGGGTAGATATGCAATAGCAAATATGGGAGGATGTGGCTAAAAGTCCCATAGAATTGGCAGAGAAGGACAAGCCGATATTTGTATCACTGGAGGGAAAATCCACATTGATGCTACAACAGGACTGTTTGAGTATTTCAGCACTTTTTAAAAAGCTGATCTCCCTGAACTTTATGCTGTTTCCATCATGTCCAAATTAGGGTACCTCATGCCTTTGACAGAATGCCATGAATATAAATTTAAAATAAGGAGTTCTTGTGTGATCCAGCCTTCCCCAAAACATGTTACCTTTTCTTTAGATTCAAGCACTTAAAACAGCTTACTCCTTATATCACCTAAATCCCAGGCCCAGGACACTGCCCCCCTGGCCTACCCGCAAATAATGCCTGCCCTGACTAACTCATAAGGATTCTTGTGAGGACAAACCAAATAATTTATTTGAAAGAACTTCGATAAAAGTAACATGCCATTATTGTTTTTTGTTAAAATATGGTTTCTTCATAGTACTGCCTGGGGAGTGAGAGGAAATAGAAGAGAAAGAGAGATAACAGAAGGCGTAAAAGACAAAAAGAGAGAGGCCTTGGGGCAGGGAGAAAGGAAGTTAAGATTGGCAAGAGTCCCAACTGGTGGTCATACAAGATATTGGTCATTTGTTTCTTCCCGTAGGGCATACGTTTTGTTTCCAATGCCCTTGTCACACTTTGGGACTCCCCAACAGCACCTAATTTAGTCCTCCAGAACCAATACAACTTTCTGTACCAGATCATCTGACTGTTATTCCATTTGTTGTCCAACAAGAGAGTTCATTCCCTTGCTGATGATGTTCAGTTTTCACACTGACCAGACTGAAAGAGACAGAAAGGCCTAGGTGCTGCCTGATGGCTATTCACTGTGAACTTTTTGTCAAGTAAACCTAGGACAACTGCTTTCCGGCTCTGATTTTTAGGTCAGTGATCACCATAACAAGTAATCAATAGCATTGACATTATTCATAATAATCAAAGTTAACGTAACTAACCATCTTGTAGAGGTATCTTGGCTGTGTGACTCTGGACAAGTCACTTAAGACTGCCTCAGTTTCCTCATCTGTAAAATAAGCTGGAGAAGGAAATGGCGAACCACTCCAGTATCTCTGCCAAGAAAACCCTAAATGGGGTCATGAAGAGTTGGACAGGTCTGAAAAAACAACTGAATGACTGCAGTAGCGGTATCTTGGTCAAGAGTGAAAGGGGCCCTGCAAAGAGCCTGTACTTCTAGCTCCACTGCAATAAATCTGTATCAGAGGCAGGGATTGGAAGAAGAAAGGTGGCTACAAGCAGCCCTTTGGGAAAAACAGATCAAGAGAGAGAAAGTTAAAATGAGCAAGAAGAGGGAGGAGACCAGGTATATTGCAAATGAAAATTGAGATTAGCAGCAAAATCCCAGGAAATTGTGTTATTCCCTGAGACCAATGACAATACTCACTTGACCCCAAGTGAATCTACAAGAAATGTTGGAAATGCTAACATAGTAATCAAGCAAACACCCAAGAGAATTTAAAGGACCACATAACAAGAACGAAACATCTGCCTGCTCCAAGTATGTCAGCACTGCTCCTGGATTTCTGACATCCTCTACCTTCAGGAAAGGGTGAAATGTCACTACATTATGGAACAAAGACATTGAAACCTCCCTCCAACTATTATTGCCTCATTAACACCTGTTGCTATAATAGCAGCTGGTGATCATTTTGCTTTGTTTTGTTTAAAAAAAAGATGCAACATAGGAAGCATCACAATTGCAAGGATAAATCATAAGACCAAACACATCAGAAACAATGATTTTCACAATTAAAGAAAGAGGAATTAGCTGCTGAAGCCTGAGGAAAAAACTGGAGTACTGATTTGTAATTTCTTGGCTTACCTCAGAGGGAGGTGAGGAGAGAGGAAAAGAGAGTAAGGGAGGGAAGGAGAGAGGAGGGGGGGAGGGAAGGAGAGAGGAGGGGGGGAGGGAAGGAGAGAGGGGGAGGGGGAAAGGGAGAGGGAGAGAGAGAGGGGAGAGGGGGGAGAGAGAGAGGGGAGAGGGGGGAGAGAGAAAGAGAGAAAGAGAGAGAGAGGGAGGGAGGGAGGGAGGGGGAGAGAGAGGGAGAGAGAGAGGGAGAAAGGGAGGGGGGAGAGAGAGAGACAGAGAGAGAGAGAGAGAAAATTTTTGGCACTCTGTTTCATTTTTAAAATCTATCCTTTGCCCTTTCCTTCCCATTCTACCACCCCCTCAAGAGAGAATGCATTGGTTTGACTGGACCAAAATTCCTCACCTTTCCTCTCTTGGTCTCTAAATGAGAAGAATTAGAATCTAAATCAATATCCTACTCTACCCATTCTTTCTCTCCTTCTCCCAAACCCTATTCTAGTCATCTCTGCTTTCCTTAGCTTATGAGACAGCTGAGGGACCTCATGCACAGACACCCAGTGACGGTGGAGTGATAAGATGAGGTGATGCAGTAGAATGGAGAGAATGAAGGCAGATGATAAATTGGTTTGTGATTAGTAACCAGCGATACCTCCAGACACATCTGTCAGCTGGCACAGGCCTGCTAACCTGTTGCTCACTTCATGCTAAAATTACCTATTTTCTAACTGTTGAAGCAATAACAACCCCTCCCCCAACACAGACACAGACACACAGATACAGACACACACACACAGACAGACACAGACAGACAGACAGACACAGACACACACACACACCCCAAAGTAGTAGGATTCAGTAGAAATAACATTGGCCTGGTAGTCACACCTGGATTCTAGTCCAGCCTCTGCTATTCACCAGCATTCACAAGATTTTATATAAGCCACTCAACCTCATAGAGTGTCTCTAAAATCTTTCCCAACTCTGAAGTTGTATTTGGTGAATTTCCGTTCTATGGAAACTTACTGAATACTCATAAGCTCTACAAATACTCCTACTCCTGACCTACTGTAGTCCTTCTTCTACTCACAAATAGGAATATTCCATTTTACGGGGCTGTTCCCCTCAAGTGATTTGTGGACCCCAGTGCCACCAGGCTGAGGAGATCTTTCCTCAGAGCCTCCTCCTAGACGCCTTAAGTAGCACTGTGGCTACCTGCAGTGAGAGACTGGGAGAAAGAAAAGTGACAGATTCAGCCTGGGGGTGGATTGGAGGAGGTAAAGGCTGTAGGTGGTGGGGACTGGGGGGGGACCGGGAGTGCTCTTAATCAGCAAGACCCTGATTAGACGCAGAGTGTAGGCAACCCCTGGAATCGTAGATGATTCATTTTTAAATGGTGTGGGAGGAAGGGTAAGAGGAAAAGCCAAATGAAGAAGCAAACCCTGCTAATGAGGCTGGTGTACCCCGGGGCGGCCAAAAGGAACAAGTGGAGGGACTGAATTGAAAAAAAAGTTTTAGAGATCTGCTTTCTGAAGTTGAAAGGGCACATTTTCTTTCTTTCTCTCCTACTGTTTCCTTCTTTTTACTCAGCTTTGAATTTAACTTGTACTTAAAATTTATTTCTATTTTCCTAGTCTTGATTCTCCTAATCCTCTGGCATACCCCCAAGGTCTTTGGAGAAAGGAGCTCCTGCATATGACCAAAAGACTCCCATTCCTCAAATAAGACGGAATCTACTGCTGAGCTACTCCTGCTGTTTTCTTTCTCAGCCTTTCCTTGTGGCCCTCTTGGCTTCCTGTATATACATCAACTTTCTCAACTTCTCTTCTAATGACTCCCTCACTTAACTGGTACCTCAACCTACTTCTTGCCAATCCTTCTGAGTTTGGCCACACAAACTTACTTAACAACCCACCTCTGACAGTGACCCAATCTAAGCAGACAACCCTTATGGTATGACTGGGCTTAATCTCACCAAGAAGTGCCAAACTTTGGGTGTCCCCCCTCATTTTTGATAAACTCTTATTCCCTTTTTGCTGACAGGACAGGATGAAGAGGAAAATATTATTCCCCATGTGTAACAGCTTGTTAGGGAAAGATCCCTTACTAACCTGAGCAGAAAGTTGGGGGCAACCCACTGGACCAAGAAGCTAAAACAGAATTTATCTCAACCCAATGCTCCAGTAAAAAGAAAGGAACCAATCTTTGCCAACCAACTTCATCATCATCATCATCATCATCATCATCACCATCATCATCATCATCACCATCACCATCATCATCAATCATCATCCATCATCACCACCACCACCAATTTAGAGCTGGTAAGGGTCCTTAGAGATCAACTTCTTCAACTCCTCTCCGTTTTATGGATAAGGAATTTGGGCTCAGAGCACTGAATTTCCTTGTCCAATGCTTTTCCATATATAATTATGTATCTTATTCTGAATCCCTCTGTATAATCTTTTTTTTTACTCTGGGTGCATTTATTCCAGGGGGATCCACACAGTGAGGGACAGAAGGACGCTCCCCAGGAGGGATACACTCAGGCCACCCCAGGAGATAGTGTTCCCCCTCCCCCCTCCTGCTAGTTTACTGGCCACATAGCAGGGGTCCAGGAAAGTGAGCTCCTCTGTATAATCTTTGTTAAGGGGAGGTGAAGGAAAGAAGACAGAAAAGAATGAAAGTGGGGAATTTGAACATGAAGAATAATGTACGTTATCTGGGACCCTTTATTCTATGGTATTGTGGCCCCTCTGTCACTTGAACCAAGAATAAAAGAAAACCAATGCTAAACTCCATTTCCATTCCCCCTTTACATTCCTTACTTCCTCCCAGTCAGAAATAATAAGGAAAATACTCTGAGTCTCAATATTTCTTTAGGAAAAGAATTAAAGATTGCTTTTTCTTTAAGAATTCAATCCCCCTAATTTCTGTCTCTTCTGAGTCCTCCTTTTCCAGCTGAGTTCATACCAGGACTCAAGGCATTATAAACTCACATTAAGAAAGAACTGCTATGAGGAGGAAGGAAAGAAATGAGGGAATACAGATTCTAAAGAAGAATGCATCATCCATGAGACAAACACCTTCAGATTTCATTTGGCATCTCCCTCTGTCTCACTCATAATACAGCTTCTTACCTCCCCCTTCTTCCTCTCCTCCATTTAATAACCGAGTATCTAATACATTCAAACATAGGGAATTAGAACAGAAAAATCAAGAGGGAGGGGGATTGGTTATACAAGGTACCACTACTGGAATCATTTTAAAAAGTTAAACATCATCGTGGAATACGTTTCTTACCTGTTACCCAGAAGAGAACTATCCATCCCAGCAATATTCTGTCCATTCTGCCTGACTTCCCATCCAGGTGAAGGAGAGAAAAAAAGTGGGGAATGGGGTAAGGAGATGCACCAGATCAAAAACAGGAAAATAAGGAGCTGGTCCTCTCAATCACCTGGCACCAAGCAGTCCCCTTCTCCCTCTCCGCTTGGCTCAGTAGTCACCCAGTGTATGAATCAGCCAGACTTCTGAATGGGAGCTACCACTCTGCTCCCTGAGAAAGGAACAATACTTTTACCCTGCCTTCAGTCTTTCTCAATTTCAGCCCCTTCACAGCCTCCAGATTAACCTAAACTCAGATTTAATGCATCTGCTGGGGGAGCTACATCTCGGCAGCCGCGCAGCCAAGGAAAAGTAAAGCTGAGGATTTCGTCTAGCTGGCTCCACTCCTCCCCTTCCTCCCCCTCTCCCAATCTCCTGTGGTAACCGAAGTTTCTAAATCACATGTCTATCCATTGAAGCTGCCCATGAGCCTGAGAGAGTTCATCGTTAAGTAACCAAGTCCACGAGAGGAATGGGGGGCCAAGGGGCAGTGAGGACACTGAATGAGCGTGGACAATCAGGCGGAAGGCAGCAAATCAGAGGGCTGTCTGCAGAGGCACTAGTGGCACTCACCCCAAGAGGGATTAATGAGTGTGTGGTGTGTGTGTATGTGTGTGTGTGTGTGTGTGTGTGTGTGTGTTTGACTAAAGACAGAGTATGTAGGCAACTAGCTGAACTGAGTGGCCTCAAAGCAGAGGGAAATAGGCTGAGATGATCTAGCTGGATTTTAGAACAGAGCTTGGCTTAAATTGAGCAAGGTCCTTCACGCTCCTTGCTCTAGAGTGGTTAAGAGCTCCTGTGGCAGAAAAATTTTCATCTGAAAACCTTGTGAAGGCACATTTGTGCATAGTACTTGTTTACTGGGGATTGTATGAAATGAGGACTTGTTTAGTCTCGAGTGTGAATCAAAACTTAGGTCTGGAGAGAGTGAGAGATGGAGCTGCTGAGCAAGGTGGGGAGTTTTCTGTTACCAGAGGCTTTCTTGTTCAGCCTACATGACCACTTGTTGGGGATAATATAGAAGAAGCTCATATATTGGATACAAAATAGATGATCTTGAATTCCCTTTCAGCTCTCAAAGTATTTCTGTGGGAGGGCAAGGTCATCTGTGAGTGAAACTAATGAAACTGTGCGTGCGTGCACACATACATACATACACACACACACACACACACACCATTTCTGTGCAAATATGCATGAGAAATAATGTGACAGACTGTAGACAACCTCTCCTG
Organism: Pseudocheirus occidentalis; assembly: GCA_028646575.1. Lineage (NCBI taxonomy): Eukaryota > Metazoa > Chordata > Mammalia > Diprotodontia > Pseudocheiridae > Pseudocheirus > Pseudocheirus occidentalis. The sequence goes on from CM053593.1 coordinate 48,269,239, forward strand.
AAAAGACCCAGCTGCAAGGGTTACTTCTGATAGGTGCTTTGCCCTGTGGCCCTCAGTAGGTCACTTAAATTCTCCAGTGGATCCCCCAAGCAACTCTACAACTACAGATACAACACCACCACTTTAAAATAGAGCTGTTTACAAATATTATCTTAGTAGGTCCCAACAGGGTTACAATAATCCTGGGAGGTAGGTACTATTATTATCCCTAATTTTACAGATAAGTGACTTATCCAGGATCACATAGCTAATACATGTCTGAAGCAGCATTTGAACACAGATCTTTTTTACTCCAAATCCCAGGTTCTATCACCTATGGAATCAAGCTAACTTTGAGACTCCAATTTGTTGAACAGTTGCTAAATTCCAACGGGAAGAGTGAATTTCTTCTCTGGGAGTCCTCTATAACAACAAAATCTCAAATCCAGACTCTTCCTCAAATTGATTCCTTCACCCCCTCCCAAAAAAGAGATATATATACTTGAAAAGTTGCTCACATGAGTGTATGTGTCTATGTAAAAGGTGAAGAATCTATGATTAGAACTTTATGTGTGAGTGAGAATCACTGAATCACACAGCTGGAATGGCAGAATCCATGAGAAATGGTCATCCCAACTTTCTTGGAGACCTCTAGGGAAAGGGAACCAGCTACCTGCCCAGGCAGCCCAGTCCACTTTTGAATCACAGTCTTGGGTAGCTTTCCATTATGGGCATCCTATATCTGCTCTCTGAAACATCCACAGATTCCTTGTTATTCTATCCTCTGTGGAAGAGCAGAACAAGTCTAGTACCTTCTCCTCATGAGAACCCTTAAAAAACTTGATGACAACTTATGTAAACCCCACTACCCCAGGTTTTCTCACTTCCATGCTAAATAAACCTAGATCCTTCAAATAATCCTCATGTGACTTGAACATCACCATCCTGGTTACCCTCCTTCAAATACTCTTTTGTTTATCAATGTCCTTCCTAAAATGTGGTGCCCAGAACTGACAATATTCCAGATGTTGTCTTGCCAACATCTTGCAAAATATAGTAGGATTGTCAACGCCCTAGACCTGAATTCAGTTCATTTCTGATTACAGCTGAAGTTGGCCACTGTGCCACATTGTGGACTCATTTTGCATTTGCATTACACACACATACACAATCATTTTCAAACTATCAAGCCACACATTCCCATCTTATACTGAAAATACTGATTTTTTAAAACTCTAATGTAAGGCTTTACATTTCTTCCTATTAAATTTCATCTTAAGTTCATAGATTTAGAGCTAGAAGGAACCTTTGATGCCATGTAGTCTAATCTCGTTAGATTTGGCTCAGTGTTAATAGTCTGTCAAGATCTTTTTGTGTGAACACCCCCTTATAGCTTTGTGTTGGTTTCTACTTGTATGTCATGTGAAAATATGATAGGCTTGTCATCTATGACTATCTGAGTCATTGATAAAAATGTTAAATAGCACTGAGCCCGTTGCAATGGGGCATTCCACTAGAAACTGCCTTTCAGATTGACATAAATCACTAACTCTTTGGGTCTGGCTGCTTAACAAGCTCCAAATTCAACAATCAAGCAGCCCGGTCAAAAAAGATAGTAAGGGTTAGTTTGGAATGATCCGTTTCATGAAATCCTGGCTATGTGTTATCACTGCTTACTCTTATAAGTATTCAGCAGAAGTTGATGATCTTTATAGTTTACATATTCCACTCTCCTTTTTGAAAACAGCACATTGGGCCTTCTTCTTCCCCCACCCCCTTCCATGGTGCCTGTCCTATTCTCCACAATCATTCAAGTACCATCAACAGTGGCTTGGTAATGTAGCAAACGAGAAAGCTTGAAATATAGTAAATAAACAAATGAATTAATAGTCAAAACAACCATAAAAGGGCTTTGAGAGTGATAGAGATAGAGACCTTTTGTGAAGTCAGGCAGGAATAGAAAGAGGGGCAAATGTATACATGGACAGGAGACCAAGAAGAGTAGAGATAAAAAATACTGGAGATGAAGGATGGGATGAAATTGAGTGTTGAAATGGGATTGTATATGACTGCCTGGAACCTGGTAACTTGTATCTGGGTACTCATAAGACTGGTACCTGTAGAAATGAGGCATTCTGTCTGAGAGAGAATATGAGTGAGGAACAGAAGGCCTCACAGGCTTAGGAAAGTCAGACTTCAAAAATGAGTATGACCACCTGTATTTGGTTGAACTTAGAACTGACAGTCAACATACGGAAATAGAAGTGAGGTTATTCACCTACGTTAATCATAGAATCAAGAATGTCTTTTGTCCTAGGAATTTGCCTGCCTCCCATATGTTAGGAGTATCATAATTCACTTTACATCCTAGGGGGAGGCTGAGTCTAAATGCAGTGAGGGTGAGGACCCCATTTCCTCCTATTCCACTCCAAAATAGCTCAGTTTAAAATATGACAAAGTATACTACCTATTGAATAAACAGGAGAAAAACTAAAGGGGGAAAAGAGGTCTCAAAGCAGCAAAGTAGGAGGTGGGGGCATTTGTACCCACCTCTTTGGTGACAGTGGTGCAGACTGTGGTCTTATTCTCTCTATTCAAGACACTGCAGCTTTTCTCAGTAAGAAAGACCTTCTGCCTCCCTTGGTCATTGCTCATTATGGTTGATTCAAGGGAGAAGGACTCTTGGATCTACACAGAACACCAACTTGAGGCTAAGCTCAGAGAAGAACATATAAACATGGCAGAAGGGGATCTAACCTTGTTCCAGCAAGATTCCCAGCAGGCCCCATGGTGGGAGTAGGGGTGGAGGGAGAGAAAGACTTGAAGGAGCAAGGGGCTAGGGAATAAAGGATGAGTTAACAAGAATGTTAAGTTAAAGGTGAACATTAAGAGAGAATTAGGACACAGAGATGGAGAGGCTGAACAATTCATGCAGAGATTTGCTGGTAGCTGTTAGCAACAACACTGTTATAAAAATAATATAGCTGAGTCCTCTTAAAATCATGATTTCATTACATACACACAGACATGCATGTACATGAATATGGTAACACTTACTGAGTCTTTTTTTTTTAGAGATAACTTTATCCTTAGTCTAGCCCTTTCCAACATTGTGTTCTAGCAGGAATATGTGACAGTCAGGAGAAGGGATTCAAAAATAGATTTTGTTCACTTGCTTTCCCTTGTACTTTTAAGCCTGTTATCCTTCCTATTCCTTGTATCAAAATGTTAGTTTAAATACATATAAATGAATTCCAGTTCATATCAGGGAGTGCACAGATAAAGGTGCTTTTAGAAGCCTAAGTCTAGTAACTGAAGCATGCTCATAGCCTGAAGTCTTTCCCTCTTCGGACAATAAATTGCTTTATTAAGAAAGGGTTTAAAAAAGAAAAATGCAAATGTGAGGTAATCTTCTCACTGCCCCCCCCAACAAAAAGAAAATTCAAGCTGCAAAGAACAATGGCTGATATATAAGGAAAAGATTAATTGGACGTGCTGAAAATTGCAAGGAGCTGATTTAACCCTAGAGCCTGCTGTCTCAGAGTTTTAATACAAACCGATTTGTTATGTTCTGAATTGGATACTGCCGTCTGCTTATCACTCGCCATGCCAGATCTGACTTGTGAGCAAGACACTCTGTATATCTAAATTAGGCACTCCAGCAGTTGCTCTAACCCACAAAGATCCACCCAAACAATAATTCACTCAGTAGTTCTCAGGATTTTGACAAGGAAGGAAAGAAAAAGGAAGGAAAACTGAAACAGGTGTCTTTTTATGCCTGTTTTTTAAGCCAGACATAGTTCTTCCTATTACACACCTGTTCTCATTCTGTTTGTATAAACAGGTTAAGTGCCAGTAGCCAGAGGATATAATGTCAAAATCTTCTCAGTGCCTCATCTTACAACTGTTTTCCATATAGGCTACAGACATACATCATATAGAAATAGGGTTACAAAGAAAGACTGGTTCTGTTCTATTTCTGAGTTTTAGCCTTTTCTGAACACTAGTATTAATAGTGCATATTGTACCCAATGATCAAATCACTTCATTCAATCCAATAAATCAGAAAAAGACCACTGGCTACCTATACCTGACCCAGGCCTTGGGCATCTGGGTTTTGGGGAATCATGCTACAAATTTGCTTGACATAGCCCTAAGCCTGCTCATAGCTTCCTCCAGAGCTAGCAGGGATCAAAACTGAAAAGCCCAAGGTAGGGGAATCAGTCAGAAAACAAAATGCTTCTCATTCTATGACCTCATCCCCAGAGAATGAATGAGGGAGGGGAGCTAGAATGAGAAAATGAGGCAACTGGGTGGCATAAAAGGAAGCTGGCTAATTGGAGATGTCATTGGCAGGTTCTTGATGTCCAGAGTGAGGGGGGAAAGCAGAGGATATATTCAACTATCCCAACTATTGGGATAGTTGAATATATCCTCTGATATCCTATCTGATATCCTATCTGATAACAGAAACAGGACTTTATAAAGGGCAGTTGGCCAGCATTGGGGTTATAACATCTCAATTTCCTATACCCAAGAAATTTAAAATTCAGCACAAGATAGAATATGGTAGATGCAATAAGAAAGGTACAAAGCTGGGAGAGAAGATAGGCAGAAGAAGAAATAAGAGTCTACTTGGAATGATGGAAGAAGGATTCTTAAAGAAGGTGGGGTTTGCACTGGGTCTTCAAAGATATGAGTAGGATTTCAGCAAATGAGAATGGCAAAGGGTTGGCACAACATTTCATTTACCAAATAGAAAGACCATCATAATTAGTGATGTGATAGAAAGCCTTGTACATGTTTAGGGAGTGCTAAATAATCCAATTTATCTACAGCATAACATAAAGTGTATGCTGGAGAGTACCAAAAAATGGAGCATCATAAATACCAGCCTAAGGAATTTGAACTTTATCGGAAAGATAGATTCAAAGCCACTGAAAGTTTCTCAGCATGGGATTTTTGAGCAATGTGAAGTTACTTAAGGTCCCTCGATCTGTTTCATCATCTGTAAAATGTGTATCATAAAATACCTGCTTCATAAGGTTGTCGTGAAGACCAAATGAGAATTAATAAATATGCAAAGCATTTTGCAAACTTTAAAGTACCATGTGAATGGTAGCTATTTCAGAAGGAACAGTCATATCAATGAAACCATGGCTCTTTTGAAACAATGAAACGAAATTTAATCTGACAGTGGCACATAAGGATAGATTAGAAGAGTCAGAAGAGCATTACAATAGGATGGGTAAGGTAATAAGGACCTGAATGACAGCTAGCAATTATGTAGCACTTGCTGTATTCCAGGTCCTGCACTAAGCTCTTCACAAATATTATCTCATTTGATTTTTGAATGTGTATGTGGCAGTGAGAAAGAATAAAAGGGTTCAAATCTTGGCTTTACTACTTAACAACCAGTGGGATTTCCCACCTTGCAATCACTTACTGTGTCCATTGTTAATCTGCAAAATCAGGGAGCTGAAGATCTCTAAGGAACTTTCCAGCTCTAAGTATTGTTACTACTGATAAGACTATGCAGAGGTAGCCTTGATAGGACTTCTCAGAGGCTAGATGTGGCAGAGTTTGAAGGAGGCACCCCATAAGGAGGTCTAGAGTCTGGGCCACTGAGAAAATGATGTAACAATAGAAGAAGATGCATAACTTTCAAGAGAAGAAATTGGGAAGGAAATCGATAAACTTGATTTTAAGAGTTGTAAGTCAGTAAAGAAAGGCAAAAGACAGTCCTTGCAGAACTCAGTAGCTAATGATTATCATTATTCCTAATTAACATATTGGGTATGCAATGCCAACAGTATAACCAGTTTACATCCAAAAGAATTTTGGAATTACGGGCTTCTGGTTATTTTGCAAAAAAGATTATGCAAACTCACTCTACTTCCAAAGATTATTGATGGAAGCGGTATCCTTTCTCTGACACTGATGATACCTATTCCATCGGCCAACGGATTTCATTAATTGCTTTGGCCACCAAAACTCCTTACTTAGAGGCAGGAAGATGATGGTTAGTGTGGGCGTTTTACAGCAATGAATTGTAAAGTTGTCTCATGTTTTATCGTTCTGTTGATTGTCTAGACTTAAAGTGATGAACAAATTGTTAATACTACGGCATGTGCTGGGCACTTTTTTCCTTCCCCTCTGAGAGCCGGTTATTAAACCTTCACCAGCACCCCGCAGCCTGGGTGGGTGGTGCTAGGGTGCAGGATGGTTCTTAGACTAAAATCGGTGGGGAGTCCGGGGAGCCTTGCCACCTGAGCCGGTCTGAACAGCTGGAGTGCTCCAATGGCCGGACGCTGAAGGAGCACTCAGGTACCCTGAACTCACCATCAGGGCCTCAAGTGGTCACTTAATTAGGCGAAGGACCTTGTTCCAGGATGAACACAGCAGCCGCCTTAGAGTTCCATGGAACGGAACCTCCCGGCAGGCGCCACTGGACAGGTAGCCGCTGCACATTTCTCCATTCAAGGGTCTCAGCGGGGAGCCTCCCTACAAAGGCCCTGGCCTAGACCCGCGCGCCTTCCCCGCCTCCACCCTAAGCAACGCACCAAAATTAACTCGCCAGGCCACGTGCAGTCCAGCTGGCACGGGCCGGCCCTTTTCCATCCCTCACGCCCCGCCCCCGCCTCCCTCACAGCCAATTGGAACGCCGCCCTCGAGCTGATGGCCCGCGTGCGCACAGCTGCCGCGGCGCACACGGTGCTCTTCTAGGCGGGCCGCGCGCCGCCGCCTTCCCATTGGCCGAGAGGGGCGACCGGGTCCGGCGTTCTGCTGTTACTAAGGGCGGGAGCCCGGGAGTGGCGCCTGGCAGCCCGTGGTGTCGCTGGCTCGAGGCTGCGCTAGTTCGCCGCCTTCCTGCCCTGCTCGGCCGCCCGCCTCACCGCCCGCCCTTCTGCCATGCCGAACCGCAGGGCCAGCCGGAACGCCTACTACTTCTTCGTGCTGGAGAAGATGCCGGAGCTGCGGCGTCGGGGCCTGCCCGTCACCCGCGTGGCGGACGCCATCCCCTTCTGCTCCTCCGACTGGGGG
>CM053593.1:48276761-48345440 GCA_028646575.1 Pseudocheirus occidentalis
ACTGTAGGCCAAAATACCCAATATAGACTGTATGTCATTCCTTCCCTAAGCCAAATTCCATGAGAGTAAGTTTAACCCATTCACTTTTGCCTTCCTGTTCCTTCCCCTCTATTGTAACAGTTATCCCTTGTGTCTTCTATATGAGAGGATTAACCTCATTCTGTTTCATACTGTCTCCTTTCATATACTATTCCTCTTCCTCCTCTTAATTATGCCTTTTAAAATATTATCCCAACCTTTTCAATTGATTCTGTGTCCTCTGTCTATGTACACATATATGCACACATATATGTATTCCTACATATACACTCTTCTATATAGATATGTATGTATGTATACATACATATATTTATATTCCCTTCAACTATCCTCATACTGAGAAAAGTTTCATAAGTGACAATTACAATTTTTCCATGCTGCAATGAACCCCTTCTCATCAGCCTGCTGGGCTGCCTTCAGTGGGAGCTTTGTTACTCTGTAATTTTGTTGGTTCTGGAGCTCTAAAATTTGTTTAGAGTCCTATTAGAGGTGATTATGGGGGGAGCCAAGGAGTTCTGCTTCTAAGCTGCCATCTTGACTCTGCCCAACAGTAGTCATTCTTGAGTTTAAGTACAGATGAAGTACACTGAGGGAGGGGAGAACCTTCTTATGTTGGAAGGCTACATTAATATTTAGCTGTAATCAAATAAGGCTGCATTGAAGAAACTTCAGCTAGATGTACTTTTAAATGTATATTGTATAAAAGTCTAACTACTATGTCTTTAATAATTTCAAAAAATGAAAATGTTAATTTTAAAGTTAACCTTTAAATGACTTTGTTGTGTCTGCTTTTTGTTGGAAAACATTTGAATATTTGGTTGCTGCAGGGAGGTCTGCAGTTTCAGATGGGTATCGGTCATTTGTGACCTTAAGGATGTCTTGATTTGGGTTGTGTTGGAGAATGTAAATTCACAGCAATAAGTGGTTGAAAAGCAAGAAAACTTTTTTGGGGGGACATGCTTTTGAAGGTATGAGTATTCCACTGCATTTTTCCATATTTCAATTAGATTTTTCTTAGTATCAGACAATGACTTTAAAATGTAATCTACTAAGAGGTCAATAAATTCCATCTGTAGTTCTTTTGCTGTCTTGGTGTGATATCAACTGAGTGGGGCTGAAATGCTTATTTGAGTGTGAGGTCACGATTCTCAAAAGTCAGTGAACCTTTCATTATATTCTCCAATTAATAGGTCTATAACAGCTGCATATTCCTTGTATGATTCGCATATATCATCCTGCTCATCAGTGATCTTTGCTAACTGGGAAAAATGTTCATATTAGATTTCCTTTTGAAGAAGTGTTTTGAAAAAAGATAGCTTTTTTTGAAATGCATGGACTTTTTGCCACATATATGGACCTAGTTTTACCTTGCAAAGGAACACTCAAGTCATTTTGATTTGACTTATCACACAGAAATGCAGCATTCCCATAGAAATTTTCTTTCAATAATTCACATTGCTAATTCTGTTCATAAAATGTAACTGTTCTCAGAGATAAAATTTTGGCTAAAACCTGTCCCTGTGGTAGCTAGAATGATATGGCAAATCCACACTGAATACCTCATCATTCAACTTTAGCATGTTACAAAACTGATGACGCTGTGTTGCATTGGCTGGAATATAGTTGACTTGTTGCAAAGTGTCACTTAAAATAGTAACTTTAGCACAGATTTTGCTGATGCAAGATACAGTGAACAGAAATGAGAGCATGTGGATTCATTGATATTTTTTTATCTGTGCAATAATCCCTTCATATATTTCTGTCATACATTCACCAAATTTACTAAATTCAGTCCAACTTCATGACGTTTATCTCAAAAGTTCTTGAAGATATCTATTCCCTGTGTTCTGTTCATAACTCTTTGTAGCGAAGAAAATCTTATATTATGGCCTAAATGAAGTATAAAACCTGCACTGTTTCAGTAGGATTGGTTGATTTCGTCCAAAGGGATTGAACAGTATATTTTCCTTTTAAAGTATTGCATGAAGTTGTTCAGTTAACTTGAAGGCTAATTCATGCTGCCTATCAGCTGTAGTTCTCCTTGAAAGAGGCAGCTGTTTGTACTTTGAAATGTTATTGGGCTCTAAGCATCCTACAACTTGGACAGTGCATTGGTTCACAATTTCTGCATCATTGAATGGCTTCCCTTCCACCCCCCATATAAGCTGCTTTATAAAGTTGCTTCAGTGGCATTATTTCCTAGTCTTATTGCTGCTTGAACGAATTGTCTTTGCTTTTGATGTTTTAATTTCTGTAATAAAACTTTTTGCATCTCTCCGTCTAGTTTAAAACGTTGGTGGTCCTTATGAGTGTTATAATGCTGATGAGCATAGCAGCTGTTAATTTAGCCCTCGTGGCTCACTAATGCTCCAGTTGTGCCTATCAGTCTGGGAGGATTATTTCCTTGAAATTTATTCTTTGGTATTTTAAAATAAAAATGTAACAGACAAACAAAAACATATTAAAAGGATTTGTTCTGTAAAATTTGGATTCAGTTAAAAGGCACTTAAGGACCTAGAGGACCTAGACCTTAAGGCCAGTTTCCCTACCCTGCCCTAGGGTACTGAAAACTGTGGGTGGTTGGAAAAGGATAAATACTGTTCACCTTTTCTGAAAGAAGAAGTACTCAGAGTCTTCAAACTAGATGTACTTTTTTGTATCCTATTTTTATTATATTTTTAAATTTTAATATTATTTAACGGATGGCTAGTGAGCCTCTAGAAAAGGCAAACATGATGACAAAAATCCTTTGTGACTATCAAGAAAAAGCCATACCAGACTAACCTTTTTTTCTTCTACTTAGCCAAGGATGATATGCTGGTGGATCAAATGGTATAGGCATAATTTTCCTAGATTTTAGCAAAGCATTGCCAAATTTTTTCTTGCCATTATTATGTCAAATGACCAGATCCCCTCTTCTCTATCCCCAAGAGTTTTAATGGTTCAGTGTCTCCTTGGTAGGAGGTGTCATGTAGAGTGTCCCAGGAATCTGTGTGCTGATCAGTGTTTTTATATCACAAGGATAAAGGAATGGAGATGGCGCAGCAAAGTGGTAGCAGAAAAAGATCCAAAAAAGATTTCAACAGGCTACACTATCAGGACAAATCTGTAAGATGAAATGTAAAGTCTTTCTCTCGTAAAGACTTTTACAGTTTGTGCAGAGCTGTTGGCCAAAATTATCTTCCTAAGGTGTAGGACCAGCCATTTAAATTGTTGTTACTCAGTCATGTCCAACTCTTTGTCATCCCATTTGGGGTTTTCTTGGCAAAGATACTGGAGAGATTTGTCATTTCTTTCTCCAGCTCATTTTACAAATGAAGAAATTGAGGCAAACCAGGTTAAGTGACTTTCCCAAGATCACACAGCTAGTCAGGTTGGATTTGAACTCAGGTCTTCTGATTCCAGGCCCAGCACTGAGGATTAGCTCAAATGTGACCCCTCTGTAGAACCTCCTCTGATCTGTGCCCTCTCCTACCTCAGTTATATTGTATTTAGTGGACTCTATGTGTGTTATATTCCTACAGGATGGAGATTTTATATTAATGTCCAATTTAGTGCTTTGAATGTAACATGTCCTGAGTAAATATTCTGCTTATTTGAATTATTTTGATTTTGTTTAGTTTCTGAGAGTCTGGGAGAAAAAAACCTAAGATGTTTAAAATTTAGTACCTTGTAGCTGTAGCTAATTAAAGAACATTTCAGACCAAACTCAAGAAGTACTCTTGCCCCTGGTTGAGACAGATCTCAATGAGGAAAGCGGTTTTAAGTAAAGCGTGTATGTTACCACATTGAATGACTTCAGAGCAGCGGCGTCAGACTTGAGCAGAAACTGGAACCATTTCGACCTCTATTATTGAAATAGAAAACCACAAATTAGCATTCTGTTGTATTCTTATTTGTTTTGTTAAACAGACATTACATTTTAACCTGCAAGATTTTGCTAGGGCGACCTGCAGTTTGACACTCTGTTTTAAAGGACACTAAAGAAAAGAAGATTGAATCTTAGTTCTCCCTCATTTCCTTCCCATCCCATCTTTTGTGTGGAGAGGGTTTTCTGGGCTTTAAACCTTAAAGCAATCTTTTATCTTGAGGAAGTTATTGGAGATTCTGTTATTTTACAAACTATTTTTTGAGGACCTAGAGAGCCATGTGTGACCTTAGGGCTGCAAGTTCCCCGTCCCTCTAAAAATAGAGGATGATAAAATGGGAGTATGTTTAATTGCTTTTGGTACTTTCTGTTTCTGATCTTGATACTAGGTTTGTAGAACTATAAAAAGGTTTCTTGTAAATGACAATTGAAATTCCTCTCTGCTGACTAAGTATTGATATTTTAAAGTTGTGAAATTGTATAGTAGTGTTGCACAGAAAAAAATAGTATAATAATGTAGGTAAAATAAATAAGGATGCAGAAGGACTGCATTGTGAGAAGAGGAACGGTAAGAGAGTAACACCTACTCCTGTAGCAGCAGAATTGGGGAGTGTGCACTTGGGAGCTTGACATAGATCAGAGTGAGAACCAGCTGGTGACATGGGTGGCACAGTCACTTGTTGCCTCTAAGAGGATGCAGGCAGGTTAAAGGAGCATTTACATTTGTGGATGACTGAGCTGTAATGAAGGAAAAACCAGGACAGACGTGAAATCTTTTGAGGTTGTTGACATGGAAGATAACAAGTTCTTCCCATGGTAAATCTTGGTACTATTAATTGAGAGAAGAAAGTAGGCCAGAGGATTATGGATTTTATCAAGGGTGGAGATTTTCATTTAGAATCACTTTATTCTTTTGCAGTACATTTGGTTTTTATAAGCCTGCTACCTTGAGTAGGTCCTTTATCAGTAAATTAAATACTTATTAAAATGATTATTATTTACCTAGCTCTATATAGATTGTTTGGGAATAGCAAAAGAAGTGTGGTATGGTTTCTGCTACCAATGATAGTATAGTCTGGGGGAGAGTCCTGGCATCCATGAAATGGAAAAAAAAGTTAAATGCTGAGTTCTGATCCTTAATTCTGTTCAGTAGGAGTTTAGAGAAAGGAAAGCTCCATGTGGGCTGGAACAGTCCACATATTGTGTGAGAGAGTGAGGATTTCTCAGAGGGCTTAAGTCATTAATCCAACTTTAGCACTTATGGGGGTGGCTGCCATAATTGTTTCAAGATTGAAAGTGGGTAGGTATCCAGCTTTAGCAGTGATTGTTTTTATAAATTGGCAGACAGGGATCATGGCAGAGAGTGTGTTTTTGCTCTGGATTCTGGAGAATTACCTCTTTGTCCATACGACCCTTTAAAAGAAGTGTTGGTGATCATTAGCATCTCCAGCCTTACTGATGACACTTCTCATACTTCTGTAATACTTTTATCATCTGATTCTGACATTTTTCTTCCTTCTTTACCTCTTCTATCTTTTTCTACCAGGTGATGCCAGTCACAAGATCCCTATTTCTAACTTTCACTCAGGAGATGACTATGCAACTGTGTTACAAAACCTTTATCGATTTATTTCTCCAAACCAAAGCAACTGGCCACCTGTGTACTGCAAGGTAACTGTTCAGAGCAGGTCTCTTAGTCCCTGTAAAACAATTTGACTGTGTACTGTTGGTGTTAATCAAATTGTATTAATTCCAAATTGTTTTCAGTAGAGCTAGGAATAAAGCCCTTTCTTTGAAATTTCTGTAGTCTTTGGGGAAAGTCTCAGAGCTGTTTTCTTTACCTTTACCTTCTTAGAGGTGTTGCTTTTGTAGTTTTCAAGAGGTTACTCAGTTCTGATTGATTTTTGTAACATAATGATGAGGTACATTTTAGAGTCCTTAGGTATACTTCATAAGATGATACTTCATTATACTTCATTACATGATTGAGAAGGAATTTTATAGTCTAGATCAGGTGGGAAACCTGTGGCGTCGAGGCCACGTGTGGCGTATGTAAAAGGTGGTGTCCTGTGAAGTTTGGATTTTGTCAAAGCACTGCGCTCCTCAGGACCTAGATCAACACATGTGGCCTAAAGGCCACAGATTTCCCTGCCCCAGTTCTAGATCCTAACCTCCAAATAAAACTATATTTCCACTGCACAATCTCAGAAGAAAAAGATATTATATCATTGGCCTTATAGCCATTTCCTCATATTTGTACCTTGTTTTACTCAAGTATTTTTATGTCATTTTTCATCTAAGCTAAATCTCTCCTGTTATAAGCTGCCTCTCTGTCCAGATAATTATTTGGGTTGAAAAGAACCCTTCAAAGTTATTTTGTATTTGAGGAGAATGTTTATTTAAAAAACATAATTGGGGGATAGGGATAGGCAGGATAGAAAGTAATTTTTTTTTCTTCAGTCTGATGATAGGTACAGAGTTAACTGGTGCTTGAAGCATATGGCAAAGAAATTGGGTGAGGAAAAATAAAATTCTTATCAGCATACTTTTAAGTTTCTATTCTCTCATGTATATTTTTGAAATACCTAAAAATGACTCTCTTCTTGCTTTTCCTGATGAAAGAAATCAGGCAAGAGCTAGAAATCCTCACCGTAGAGGACCTTGTGGTGGGAATCTACCAACAAAAACTTCATAAGGAGCCGTCAAAGACCTGGGTACGGAGCCTCCTGGATGTGTCCATGTGGGATTACTCTAGCAACACAAGGTACTGCCAGTACAATCTTTTGTTGCTTGACTAGTTGAAACTACTGGATAGAGCTAGTCATATATGTCTTAATGTAGTATTTTAGAAGGAAGTGTCAACACCTTATTGTGTTCAATTGTCCCAGCTATAGCAGAAATGACCAGATCCAGGAGAAAGAAGCTATTTGTGATGAATTTACTCTGTTTTTGTGAGGTCTGAAAAGTAAATTATTTGCCTTTTAAAATTGCCTCAGCCTCCCTTCCCAACTGCAGTCTTACTGCCTACCAGAGGTTTGGGGTCTTTACTTAAAACATGACATATAACTATATGCCATGGAGATCAAATGTCCCTCCCCTCAATAAAGATATGTCTTTATTAAATACTTTTGAAAGCCCGGTTTGGGGCATTCCTTTCGCTGGCTGTGTCTCAGCCTGGGCATACCTTTGTGTTTGGCTGTTCCTGGGTCTAAAATGGAATGACCTTTGTGGAGTTGCCTTTGTGCTCGAGTGTTCCTTGGGGAGCAAAAGATAGAAAAGAAACTGGCATTCAGGCACTCTGGTCATGAGCTTGGATGTGGAAGACTTGCCTTCCCTATCAAACACCATGGTAGAGGGGGCAGCTAGGTGGCACAGTGAATAGAGCAACGGACTTAGAGTCAGGAGGACCTGAGTTCAAATCCAGTCTCATACACTTGACACACTTACTAGCTGTGTGACTTTTGGCAAGTCACTTAATCCCAGTTGCCTTGTCTTCCCCCCTCAAAAACAAGCAAACAAATAAACACTATGGTAGAGTCTTGAGTGTGGAATGGATGTTTCAAGACCGAGTCTTCTGGCTCTCAGAAGATGTAGTTCATTTAGGAACTCTGTAGGACTTATAATATCAACAGATTTTAGACAGTGCTCTTAGACTTGATAGATTCTGAGCAGGCATGCCAGCATTAGGTGTTTGCCCAAATGTTTGATGACTGTTTCTAGAAAAAGTAGGTAGAGATGTTTATTAAAGCTGAGTTAGGTGAGACCCAAAGCATTGTCTCATCTATTTAGGTGACCTTGTAGTAAATAGTAATCAGAATATTTTTAAAGTAGATACTAATTTTTTTAATCTGATCCGTCAAGGTTGCTGTTGGGCTAGGTCCCTTTGTTAACAGTTAAGCTTTAGATTGAGAGCCCAGAGTCTCTAGGATGAGCCCAAATTTTGGTTCTATATGAATTTCTCAGTAGAGGCTTCCTATGTTTTTCTGTCAGAGTAGCTAGCAATGGTGTGAGAGAATGAACTACAATATGATGTCAGGAGATTGAGGGGTAGGGAATCAGGTGCAGAGCCTAACTTCGCCCTTCTTTCTATTCATTGAGTCAGAGGTAGATGAGATACAGAACACAATCTGTACCTGAATAAGAATCCTCTCTACCAAAGGCCTAGCAAGTGGCCAATCTAGCCTTTAATCAAGACCCTTCAGTCAAGGATCACCTCCTTCCACTTGGGGAATAGCTATACTTTTAGGGAGGGTTTCTTTATTTTTGCCTTTTTGGAGGTGCTCTCTGTTGCTTCTAGTTCTACTTGTTTTTTTGGTGTCAGTAAATAGAGTATTTATGAAGTGCTTTGTGCATGTCCAGTCTCTGTGCTGGATGATGGGGATGTAGACACAAACACTATATGAAAATTCCTGTTCTTAACAGAACAAGGCTAATTTTTTCCTATGTGACAGCCTTTTAAATACTCGAGGAAACTTTCCTCTATTATCATCTGAATTTTCCAATCTTTAACGCTTAGGTATAGAGCAAAGCTTTATACCTTGATATACAGACCTGACCCTGGATTTTAACCTGCCTGTCTCCCAAGGCCTGTCTCCCTTCCCCTCATTCACCTGCATTGTCTCCCTTTCTGGTATTGACAGTGGCTTCAGATGAAAAACAAAAGGTCGGGAATAAATCATGGAGCTTTATAACTTCTTTACAAGAAAAGATAATCTGCCCATGTCCCCATTGTGCTACTTTAGGGTGCTATGGGAACCTGGAATGACTCCTGCAAAACCGTACTAGAGAGGGAATTATTTAGTGTTAATACATTCAAGTTATGGCATTAACTGTGGAGCCTGATTCTCATGTGTACAAAGGTTGTACTGACTGCAGTGTGGTGATTAACTGTAGGTTTTCATGTACTCGACAAGAAACGTTTGTTAAGTGATTGCTATGTGCCAGGCAGTGTGGTCTGGGGAATTCACACATTTTGGATGAGATGCCATCCCAGCCTTCTTAGGATTTAGAGTCTAGGGACTGAGATGCCAGCATAGATTAGAGGAATGGCTTGGTTTTGTTTTTTAAACCTGTGTTAGTGTGAGATCTGAGGAAGAAGGTCATTCCCTGACAATTGAAAGATTTCTTTGAGTTGAGCTGAACTATAACAAATGGATAGGCATTGGACACTAGATGGAGAGGGAGTATATAAAACACAGCTTGAGCAAAGGTGTGGAGGTAGGAGAGTCACCAGTGACTTTGGTCAGTGTTATCTAGTTTGACTGGACCATAAAGGAGCAGTAAAAGGAGATAAGACAAGAAAGATGGCACCACTAAGTCGTAGGGCCTTGAATTCCAAGCAAAGGGATTTAAACTCTACAAAGTGGGAAGCAGTAGAAAGCCACTTGAAAGATTACTCGGTCCTGGAGTAGTGCTATTATTGGACACAGAAGAGATTTTTCTAACAGCGGAATGAAGAAAGTATTAGAAGGTGAAGTGAATAGGTAGAAAAATCTATTAGGCCGTTTTGAAATAATCTAGGCAGGTCATGGCAGTAGGTCTGTTGGATCAAGAGGTTACAAGAGATACTACAGGAATAGAATTTATAGAATGTGGTCAATGGGGATAAGAGGTAAAAGAGAAGCAAAGATACCATAAGGTTACAAACATGAGAGCTCCATAAGGGAGAAATTATGAAATTGGAAGGAATGGATTTAGGGGAAACCATGAACCACTGAGTTTGAGATCTTGGTGGGACACAAAAGGTGAGGCAGTTGGACACGAGTCTAGAACTCAGGTGTGGACTAGAGATATTTAGGAGTTATCTGCACAAAGGTGGTAGACAAAGTTGTTGGAGCAAAGGAGATTGATAGGAAGGGAGGGCAGAGAGAAAAGATGAGAGGACCAAGGACAGATCCTTAGGAAAAAAACATCCTCACTTTGAGAGGTCAAGAGAAGGGGACAGAAGGAGTCATTGGAAGAATACCAGGAGACTGGTGTTCTGAAGCCAAGTTAGAAGTAAATATGTGGTAGCATGAGGCGGTCAACAGTATTGAAAGATGCCAAGGTGTTCCATGGATGAGCTCAGAGAAAGGGCTTTTGGACTTGCTAATTAAAGGCCGTCTTGGTGGCCTGAGAACGGCGGTGGGGAAAGCACAGCGGCAGGGGGCGGAGAGAAGCGGTGAGGGCACACGCTTTTTGCACAGAGTTAAAAACATTTTTAAAATAGGGGTGATAAATAGATAGGACCTGAAAGATTAAAGAGAGAATTTTTAGGCTTGTGGAGACTTGGGTATTAGTAGACTATGGGAAAGAGCTAATGAAAGTGAGGGGATGGCAATTAGCCATAGTGAGTATTACAGATCTCCCTTGTCCTGTAACTGAAGGAAAGGAGATTGGTAATACGGAGGCTGGAGAAACTGGGGTTTGGGGCTTGAGGGGTTTGGGGCTGAGAGGCTTGGAGGAAAGGCTTCAGTTTTCTCTCCCAGGTAGGAGAAAAGTGGCATCTGATGTAAGTGAGTGGCCCGAATTGTGCCCAGTTACCTTCTTTGAGATTTACAGACTGTAGATGAAGGGCTAATAAGGGATAAAAACTCTTCAGAAGTGGTGCACGTCTGATGGGTTTTCCTTTGACAAGACCCCTCCTCCTTCTTTGGTGTTCTAGTTGGCTTTTTGGTTAGACTGGTTTCCATCAGGTTGGACCAGATTGTCGATGATCCTCCCACCCTGGTCTTTGACTTGTCATAGACTGTCCAAGTCTTAAACTTGCGTTTCATCCTCTAAGTTTTTGTTTGTGGGAAAGTGGTAATCTCTTTTCATCTTTTATTCCTTTTCCCATGTCCAATCAGTTGCTCAGTCCTCTACAGTCAATCTGTCATTCAGTCCTGCCAGCCTCTGGGCATCTCCCTGAGTCTGATTTCAACTCCCTAATCTGTCCCATTCCCAGCTGCCAGGATATTCTTCCTCATACATATTCCTGGATCACGTTGTTCTATGCAGACAAATTTCCCCATTGCCTGTTTAGAAAGTGCCACTTTGCCTAGCATCCAACACTCCTCATAGTTGGGCTCTAATCTGCTTTTACAGCCTTCTCACACATACGAACTACAATCCTTCCAAACTGGGCTACTCATCAGTATCTGCACACATACTCCATTTGCCTGACTCTTCAGGCAGTACACTTTATCTCTTCTCTGCCTATTGAAATCATATAGATCTTCTAAGGTCCAGCTTCAAGTGCCTTCTTCTGAAGCTTTTCCTGATTGCTCCTGCAAGAAGTAAGTTCTCTTTCATCAGAGACAGCTCCCATGCATGTTACACAGTAGGCTGCAAATTGTGTTGATTTCTATACATGTGTCATTGGTGTCCTTAAGCAAAGAATTCATCCCCAGATGGTCATGAGTCTCCAATCTTGGGTTGCTCCTTGAAAGCAGATTGAGACTGCTGCCAGGCCTGTATAAACCTTTCCTTACAGTTGGACTTGGTCAGAGACCGTAGTTAGCATCCACAGGCTCTAGGTCACCTCTGTACTGTGATAAGACACCAGAGGACATGAAATAGAGGAGGATCCACAACAAAGAAAAATGAGAAGTGATCCTTGGTCTGCATGGCCCCTCCATGCTTCTGTGGGAGTGGTGTCAAAGCAACAGACGGGGTGCCAAGTGCTGAGAATCACCTAGATTTCAAACTATTCACATTAACAAGTATTAGCACTCTGAGTGTGGGAGCCTCGTCCACTCTTAGAGGGTAGGGATACTATTGGAAGAACCAAAACCTATCAGCCTGACCATTTTGCTGTAAATTGAAGGACAGTCGCTGAATGGAAGAATGGTTTACTGGCTCTCAGGGGAAACAGAACTTCATGAAGCTGCTTTTATCACACGCCAAGAAGCAACAAGAGGCAATGTCTCTAGGGACTCTGGGTCATCTTGTGTTGTACTATTAGTATTAAATGTTGGCAAAAGTTTGTTGTGAAGATAATTTCTAATTTACTTGCCTATATCAATTGCATATCATGAAGAGGTAGGAAAATTTTACAAGGAATTTGATTCGAAACTACAAATAAAATTAGAATGTGCTTTTATTCTTCATGACTTCAATTGCAAAAGTGGGAATGTGAGAGCATAGCAAAAACATGTTGGAAAGTGGGATATTCTATTTTTGGCTGTGGTTAATGCAGGGATTTGTTTTTCATGATTATACATATTTTATATTCTTGCCTTCTCAATCGATGTGCAATGGGGAAAGAAAGAGAATAAAATAAAATAGAATAATTGAAGAAAAAAATTACCCTATCCACCTGGGAAAGTCTCAGTAGATGAAAAATGCCAAACACTCAGTGATATATAGTTGAATAGTCAACCCAGAGTGTCCATTACTGTGTATATCTTGGACAGGTGCTGCTTACTGGACAGTGATCTGGGCCCGGGTTTAACAGCAAGAGGCAAACAAGGCTGGTTTGCTTTTGGAAAATTGCATTGTGCTTTTAATGAGCCCAAGATTCTCCTTAAGACAGTGGCCCATGGGTCAGTATTCTTGAGTGACTGTATGGCTACAAATTCTAGAACCCCACAGTCTCTGAAGAAGCAGAGTATCAGGTCACACAAAAGGTAGTGGAGACATGCATGGTAGGTCTGAGTAGGTTACAGCCTGTCCTCAATAAGGAATTACACAAGAGAATTGGCATAATGATATTGTCAGCAAGATTAGTGAGTGATTAGATAAAAGTTATCTAGTCACCAAGCGAGAGCACTGGATGACCTGTGTAATCCCTGTGTACTCCACTGATGATCTCTGTCTCAAAGGCCCCCAGAGCCCGTGTAGCCCTGTGATGATTTATAAGGTGACATTCACAAGAGCTACACAGGATGAGGAGGCGCCGCCTGGCCTGAGCCAGACCCGCTGAAGCAGGCTCATGGGGAGCCCACAGCCTTCATCCATCCTCTTGAACCAGAGGCTTCTTTAGGGAAAGGCTCGTGTTTGGGGGGCCTTTTTCATCTTTGCATTCTCCTAATATTGTGCCCTACACACAACGGCAATATCTAAATAATTAGTTTAAATTCAAGCCAGTTTTTGATTTTGGGATTTGTAGTCGATATTATAAAGTGATTTTCATTATATCTCTGTTTTCTAAGTGTTTTTAATTGCCTTATATTGTGAAATTTCATGTTCCAAGTAAGAAATGAGAACTAGTTAGAGATACAGATAGCAGGGAGGCTGTGACTGACTTTCTGGCCCCTCTCCAACATCTTAAAAGAGGAGTTATTGAAATTAAGATTTGATTTTTAACCTAAGGATTCGTTTCAGAATAAAAAGATAAGGGGGAAATCTGTTTGGGATGCTTACATGCGTACTCGTAATTGTTTTCATAAAGTCTGTGTTTATCTAGGACACAGTACAACAAACATTTCTATGTGGGCAGAAACGCCAAGGTTTGCCTTCAAAGAACTTAATTGTCTGATGGTGGCAATAAAGCCTATACATAAATAACAAACAGGTTAGAAGATGCTAAATCCAAAGTTAAGCAGTGTCAGGACAAAATGGAGAGGTTGAGGGTGGCTAGGTGATGCTGGAGTCAGGAGGACCTGAGTTCAAATCTGACCTCAGACACTTAACACTTATTGGCCATGTGACCTTTGGCAAGTCACTTAACCCCAATTACCCTGCCCTCCCCCCTCCAAAAAACAAAAAAGTAATAATAACAGTGGAGAGGTCATGGAAAAATTCCCTGACGGGATGATACTTGGGTCAGCTCCTGAGGTGGAGGAGGCGGCTCTTTGGGAAGATGCTGTTGGGCAGGGGCAGCCTGTTCCTTTCTACAGCAGAGGCAGAGGAGGCGGGAAAATCAAGGAAGAACTTGGAGTCCAGTTTGCTTGGAGTGGAGAAGGTCGTATGAAATCAGGCTCGATACATTACTGCCAGGCTGGAGAGGACCTCAGCATCTGGGTTTTAAAAATTCTTATTGTTCATTTCAGCTTCAGCATTATTCGATTTTGAGTTTACTTTAGTAAGTTTCCTTTGGCTAGCACTTTGTTGAGTACACAGAAGAGATGGGTTTTATGCCGGATCAACTCAACATCTATGGAAAGGTTTACTCATTGGAATTTGACTTCAGAGAATGGGACATTTCATATTTTTAGTGAGGTTTGTGTGCCGTTATTTTGATGTATTTTGGGGGGTTTTTGGTTTGTTTTTTTTTTGTTATATCCAATTGTTTGTGACCCCATTTGGGGTTTTCCTGACAGAGATCTGGAGTGACTTGCCGTTTCATTCTCCTACTCCTTTTACAGATGAGGAAACTGAGGCAAACGGGGTTAAGTGACTTGCCCAGGGTCACACAGCTAGTAAGTGTCTAAGACCAGATTTGAACTTGAGTATTTCTTACTCCAGGCCCACCAGGCATTCTGTGCACTGTGTTGTCACCTAGCTGTCCCTGTCGATGTATATCTTTGTATAAAATGATCTTGAAGAAGAAGCATCATGTAGTGGAAGTGACAACTGAGTTAGTCCAAGGCTTTTGCTACTAGTTAGTAACTATAAAGGTTAGTAATGATGTATTTATTTGCATAGCTAATGTTTCTCCTTTTTGACCACTTGTATCTCTGCATTTTCCCAACACCATGTCTCTTCTGATTCTTTGTGGGACCATCATCCGTGTCATTTCTCCTAACCAGGAGGATCCTGCCAGACTGTCCTGGGCCCTCCTCACTTCTCTATACTAATCATTTGGTGATCTCATCAGATCCCATGGATTTAATTATCCCTATGCTGATGAGTCTCAAATCTACTTGTCCAGCCTTAACCCTCCACTGCCTTTCAGTCTAATATCTAGCTGCCTATAGATATCTCAGATTGTCCATTTCATAGACATTATAAATTCAGCATGTCTAAAATGGGAGTCGTTATTTTTCTTCCAAAATCTACCCTCTTCCTAATTTTTCTAATTTACTAGTGAGCGTACCAGCATCCTTGCAGTCTTCCAGGCTTGCGGCTGAGATGCTGCCCTTGACTCCTCAGTCTCTCACTCCCTGTATCCAATCTGTTGCCAATGCAGCCTGTAGATTTTACCTTCATAACATCTGTCATGTATGTTCCCTTTTCTCCACTGATATAGCTACCACCCGCTGGTGGATCTGCCTGCCCCAAGCCTCTCTTCATTCTAGTCCACTGCCTCTCAACACTTCCTGAAGCACAGGGGATAGGAAGAAAAACAGAAGACAGTTTTGGCTCTCAAGGAGCTCACAATCAATGGGGAACACAACATGTAGACAGCTGTGTGCAAACAAGCTATCCCTGGCTACACTGTCGATAACCAACAAAGAGAAGGCATCAAAATGAAGGAGGGGACAAACGCTTTGTGTAGGAGTAGGATTTTAGCCAGAGAAAACAGGACTACTGTGGTTCCCTAATTGCCTCTGGGACCAGGTATAACCTCTAGTGTTTAAAGCCATTCATGACCTGGCCCTCCTCTCTCCACCTTTCTAGTCTTCTTTCTCTCTCCCTCCATCTCTGTCTCCCCCTACCCCTCTCCCTCTCTCTCATTTCCATTGCCTTTTCCCCACACCTGGAATGTTCTCCTTCCTTGTCTTTGTCTCCCAGCTTCTCTGGCTTCCTTCAGATCCTGGCCAAAATCCTGCTTCTACAGGAAGCCTTTGCCAGCTGCTGAATTTGGGTACTTTCTCTTTGTTGGTTATTTCCATTATAGCCAGCACATAGCTTGTTTGTAGATGGCGTCTTTGCAGATTATTTATGTCCCTCGTTGACCATGAGCTCCTTCAGAGCAGGGACTGTCTTCTGCCTTTCATTATATATTCCACAGCTTAATTAAACACTGTGTGGCATACAGTAAGTGTTGAATAAATGTTTATTGGCTGACCAGTCCTGGACAAGTCACTTTCCTCTACAGGACTCAGTTTGCTGATCTATAAAATGGAAGGATTGGTGTAGGCAGAGTCTAAGGCTTGTCTTTAATATAAAGTTTAGGTTAGTATATTCAAGACAGGGTGTGATGCTTTATTTTATAGTGTATATAGTATTCTCATAGCAGTACAGACTTGTGCATGTGCAGAAGGGGAAACAGTTTGGGGTAAGAAATGTCATGTTTTGTTAAAAATGGAAAGCCTCAACGTTTTATGTAGGTAACAAAAAACATTTCTTTTTCAGCTAGATTGATACACGTTGCTCATAGATTGTATGTAAAAGAAATGCCGTTCTCAGGGGCAGCAGGGTGGTGCAGTGAATAGAGCCCTGGCCCTGGAGTGAGGAGGACCTGAATTCAAATCCAGCCTCAGACTCTTGACACTTACTAGCTGTGTGACCTTGGGCAAATCACTTAATCCCAATTGTCTTGCCTTCCCCCTTCCAAAAGAAAAAAAAATGCTGCTGTCAGGCAAGTGGGCTTAGAACTTTTTTTTTTTCCTCATACAGGTGCAAGTGGCATGAAAAAAGTGATATTCTCTTTTGTGCTTTGGCCGTCTGCAAGAAGATTGCGTAAGTGCAGGGTTGGGGAGGGGCTGCCCTGGGTGTGTCTTGTGTCCTGAGTTTTAGGTCATTTCTTGGGCTGCCTCTTGCTAGCCTTCTAGGTGAGTTCTTCCACCCTTCTCTTGACACTTTGCTAAGCACCAGCTCCTTTTTGGTTCTGGTTCTTCTTAGGTACTCTCAACTGCTTTTCTTCCCATCTTTCCCCTTGCCTGCCCAACGCTCTGGCCTCCCTGCCAAATACATGGCAAAGCCTGCAGTTCGCTAAAACTTGTTCACAGTGTAGGGGGAGGGAGGGGATGAGATCTTGTATTCTAGAGGATCCTCTCTTCAAAAGCTATTTTAGGGATTTTTGAATTTTCAAGAAAGAATTTGTTTTCTACTGAAGGTTATTTCACAAATTCACCTTCAAATTCTTTGCTGATTTGACATGCCAGGGTTCTTTAGCAGATAGAAGTCATGTGGTACTTCGGCTTTAAGGGTGATCTTGGAGAACGGAAAGCATCTTTTTGCTATTGGAGGGATTTTGATGACCTGATATCAGCAGGTGATGGGCAGTGGGGTGCGGTGGCTCTCATGAGCATGTCCCCTTTCTGCTGAGCGGTGTCTACCATCTTTGCCTTTCCCTGCCTTGTTTTCTGCAGCGTTACTGAGCCACTGAGTCAACAAAACTTCATAAGTTTTGCTTCAAATCCTAAGGAAGAGGATTTTTATTCTTTTATTCTTTAATTTTATAGTACTGTACTAGCTTTTTATTCCTGGGAAAAAAAGTTTCTAAATTACCTGACAATCAGTTTGTACCCAGCCTTATATATTACGCTTTGAAACAACTTTTCAGAACTCATTTGTGTAGCAAGTCACTGAGGGTAGAGGCTAACCCCTTACAGCTGATGAAGATCTTTGTATAACACAGGTACATCCAAGACTCAAGTGGTCATTTGCACATTGTCATATACAATAAAACACCAGCATTACAGAAAACTAGACATCTTCTTAGAGTTTGCTATCACATAATTGTACATGTATCTGCAGTTAATAGTTTTTGTAGTATATTTTCCACAGTAAATAATTCATATAAATATAGGAATACTACATTTTAGTATTCAGATTTCTTAATATGATCCCTGCCTTCTGAAGTTGTTTTTTGATATTGGAAAGTTAGTGGGTGATTACCCTTACTGAAAATATGCAGCTGGGCATGATGGTACCTGCTTGCCATCTCTGCTGACAGGAAGGTTGAGGATGGTGGAGTTCTAAGCTACAGTGAGTGAAAGCCAGTTACTGTGCACATTTGAGTCTGGTACCAATGTGATGAGCCCCCAGACACTGGGAGCAGCAGGCTGACTGACTAAAGAGCACCTAAAGAACCTGGGGTGAAAATTGTCAAGCTTTTGTGTTGATTGGTGGTGGGTTTGCCCCTGAGTGACCTCTGTACTTCTAGCCTAAGAGAGCCTGGGAGGCCCGTTCTTCCCCCAAAACGGGCAGCCTATCATATCACCTTCCTTTAACTGAGTGCAAAATAAAACTGAAGTTTCATGATGAAGCAAGATGATTTTCCAACTCAGATGTTATAATTATCTCAGAGGGACCTAGTCCAACTCCTGCCTGAGAGGAATCTCCTCTGTGTCATCCCAGCAAATGTCTGTCCAGCCTTGGAAGATCTTGGTGATGAACCTCTGAAGGCAGCCTTAATCTGTCAGGAATTTGTTATCTATATATTGAGCTGAAATCTTCCTCTCTGATTTTGACACACTGTTCCTGCCTTTTGTTCTCTGAGACTTAAGACCTTTCTGTATTTGAAGGCTGCTATCCTATCCCTCCTCAATTTCCCGTAGTATCTCCTTGCCTTGCTCTCTGCTGAATATCTTTCCTCATGTTTCACTGAAGCAATGGAAGCCTCTTCTCCCTTCCTCATGTCATGTTCTTCAGGAAGCTCTCCTGCTTTCACCCCATCTCTCATTAAGAAGTGGCCCTTCTCCTTGCCAGGCAAACCCTTCTGTGTGTACTGTTGGCCTCATCTCCATCTCCTCCAAAAGATGGCCCTTTTTTATCATTACTTCTTTCTCCAGTGTTCAGCCTCTCCCAGTCTGTTGGCTAGCTGTCATTCTTGCTTAAACTTCTTGAGAAAACCACATAGTAGGTACTTCTGCTTCCATTCTTCTTACTTGTAACTTTCTCAAATCTAACTTCCAACCTCATTCACTGAAATTATCCTCTTTCAAGGCAAGGTAGCAGTGCTCTCTTAATTACCAGATCTCATAGACTTCTCTTAGTTCTCCTCCATCACCAGGCTGAAGAGCCTTTGATGCTCTCAGTCACTTTCCCCCGGATCATCTCTTCTCTAGGTGTTTATGACATAGGTCTCTCCTGTGTTTCTTTTCTACCTATGGGACTCCCTTTCAGTCTTCTTTCTGGGATCTATCAGGTCACAGCCCCTAATGCAGGTGGACGCCAAGGCCCTGCCCTGATTCCTCCTCTTCTGTACCATCTCACTTGGCAGTCTTTATCAGCCCGAATGGAGGCAGTTGGCATCAATACACAGGAGATTCCCAGACTGACACGGCTTGTTCTAAGCTCTCTCTTAGCTCAAGTGTCATATAACCAGCTTCCTTTTGGACACCTTGAATTAAATGACCTGGAAGCCTCTCGAATGCAGTCTCATCTGAAGCAAAATTCATCTGATTCTCTCCAAATCCTCACTTCACTCTAATCTTACTGACCTTGAAGGGTATTGCCATCCTCCCAGTTACTGGGGCTAACAGCCTTAGTGTCATCCTTCCCTCTTTCCTCAGTCCCACATGTCAAATCCATTATGCTTTCTTGTTCCCATCTTCACACTATCTCCCACCCATGCCCCCTTTCCTCCAATCATAACTACCACTTTAGTGTGGGCCCCCACCACCTGGACTGTTGCAGGAGCTATCTCCTTAGTCTTCCTCAGCTCAGCTCCTAAAGTGATTTCCCAAAGCACATGTCTGACCACATTGCATTCCTGCTCCATAAACTCCTTTTGCCTCCAATATAAAATACAAAATGTTCTCTGATGTATAGAATCTTTTGCTGTCTGCCTTTACCTTTCTAGTCTTCTTGTACTTTACAGCCTATATACTGCAGTCAAACCATCCTGACCTCTGTGCTGATTCTTCCCCATGCCATTGAGTGACTCTGTGGCATTTTGTTGACTGACCCTTATCCCTGGAACATTCTGAAATTACATTCCACCAGCTCTCTGTATAGCTTGTGTGTGCAGTTACTCACATGTTATCTTCTCCATTATATTGTGAGCTTTTTGGGGTCAAGAACATCATAAACTCTTAATAAATGCTTGTTGATTATGTGCCGTGTCTTTCCCGAATCTTTTTTTGGTAGGCTTAGTTCCCTATTTCTTTCATCTAGTCTTTAGTCAGTGTTATTATTCTCCTCTTCCTTAGACATATTCCAACTTGTCACTCTAATGAATATTGTGAGATATTTTCTATTTTTATTGCATTCCTCTGGTATACCAGCCTAGTAACCTCAAATAATGAAACCAGGTGGGTATGGCATGACCAGAACCCCCTTGAAGAACCCTTTTGCTTCCTTAGGAAAGTTGGCAGTTATGAAATAGATCCATAGGGTCATGGGGTTAGAGTTAGAAAGGACCTCTAAAGAGGCTAAATGAGGGTTTGGCATTCAAGGCCAGCTTGTCCAATCTTCTCTCCTGACAGGTGAGGAAACCAAGGTCCATGATGTATATGTATATGTGTATATGTATACTATACCCCTTCTTTCAGATATCCCATTTTAGTATATATGCTCTCTAAGATTTCCAGGAATTTAAATTTATAGTTTGGTAAAATCATCTACTTTTTTTAAAAATCTGGGCCATTCTATAACACCTCTTCTGTTTCGTATACATTTTGAGAATTACAGGTGGTAGTTTATCAATTACATCTACCAGTTTTGTTTTTTTCTCAGCATCCTGGGTTTCAATATGTTTGTGAACTTGGACTCATCAAAGACAGCTAAGTCATTTAGCTCGTTTATTTTGGGTTTCAATTCCCTGTTGACCATTTTCAAGGTAGCCTTTGTGGTTAGATAAGATTTTCCTTGTTGAAGGGGGGTGGGGAGAGAGGGTTTTTGTCACTATTCTCTCCATCCTGAGTAGTGATCCTCTTCCTTCTTGATCTCTGCCTCTGCAAAGCTTCAGCTGGTTTTGAGCTTTAGTGTTCTTACGTGCATTCTTTTTTGTGTTTAGCCTGTTGCCTTTCCTCCTCCCTCTTCTCTACAGTGTCTTTTAAAAGTTTGAGTTGGTGAGTTCTCGGTACTTCTATATGGTCTCTTTAGACTTTCTTTTTCTCCATCATCAAAATCCTTTGTATTTTTGTTGTCACAACATGGTGCTTTTGTATTCTACTCATTTTGGGACAATTTTCCTCTTGTGATTTTAGGCCGCAGAATACCCCTTGTCTTTTTTCTGAATTTCTTGAAGTCTCTTATCTCATAAATCTTAGGGTCTGTGTACTCAGTTTTCTTCTGTTTATCTCTCAAATATTTTTAAAGAGAAAGAATTTTGAGAGAATTGTTGTAAATGGAGATTTTCTAATATTGAACTTTTTTTTTTTTTTAAAGATACTGCATCAGTAATTCCCTAGGTACTCTTTTTGGAATTCCACTCACGGAAGCTCATGTACCACTGCAGGATTATGAAGCCAGTAACAGTGTAAATCCCAAAATGGTGGTGCTGGATGCAGGGCGTTTCCAGGTAAGTGTGTTATGGAGCTAATAGAGAAGAATCAAAACAGCTCTGGAAATCAGCTAACTTACCTACTCTGAGGTTTAGGGTAGAATCTACCAAGTAAACTTGACTAGCTCTCTCTCCCTTCTCTTCAGTGTTTGTAGATCTAGACACACAACTTGACTTCTTAAAGTCCATATGTTTCCCGCCCTCTCCCCTTCTTTTAATCTAGTTTTTGAAATAAAAAAAAAATACATTCAATTAAGTATTCCTTCTCCAGAAAAAACTAGAGGTATAGACAATCTAAAAGTTATTAGGATTCAAATTGTTGTTTTATTTTTTCTAAATATGAATCTTCACAATTTTCTGAAAATGCACCTAAAATTGCACATTGATAAAAATGCACATTGATAAAATCTGAGAGCATTGGGGATGAGCTCCAGTGGAAAGAATCCAACTTGTCAGATTTTTTTCTTTGCTTACACCCAATTTCATGCTACTAACAGGCGCTTGAGACTGTTGCAAAGTATTAGCCTAAGTAGAGGTGTTGTCTGTTGGGATAGAGTCTGAACTGAATTTAAAGTGAATAAATGGAAGTAATTTGAAATCTAAAATGTCTGGCATTTACATTTAGCACAACCCAGATTTGCTAATGAACTGTTTGTAGGTAAAAGTTGTATACTGATAAAGGAATCTGGGATATTGAAAATTTTTGGAGGTTTTATCTAGTATACTTACCATGAGCAGACAAAATGCCATTCAGCTATTAATAAAAGAATTCAGCCTGATTGCTTACCTCCTCCCTTCACCAAGAACACATTGGTAATCCTGTTCTTCTGTCTTACAGAAACTGAGAGTTGATAGTCCTCCTTTTTCAAACTCTTCTCTTGAAGAACAAAGATCTAATACATCCACCTGTAAGTAGTCTACATTTTGGAGGGGGGAGCATAGAAGGGGCATTGGTGATGAGATTATGTGTTTGCCTCTGGTTTGGTTAGCTCTCAATCACAAGAAGTCTGTCTAAATTGGCCAGTACCAGGATATAGAAACATATCCTATATTTTGGATGGGATTTTATAAACTGGAGATCTATGTTAATATTATTTTTCTCCCTTTTGAAGAATATTTAATTTTGTGGGGTTTTTGTAGAACACTAGGCAGTTTAGACATAAGATCTGTATATCCAGACCTACTCTCTCCTGAGTTCCAGTACTACATCATAAATTGGCTGTGGGATATTTCTAGCTGCATGTCCCATAAGCATCTCAAATGGAGTATATCACAGAATTTGTCTTACTCTCCTTTTTCCCCACAAAACTCCATCCTTAATCCTACCTTCCCTATTTTTTTTTGAGGCTACCACTATCTTCCCAGGCTCATATAAGTATACACCTTGAATCATCCTCAACTCTCCACTCTCCCTACAGATCCATTTAATTGACAAGAATTATTGGCCACATCTATGTCCTCTTCTCTCTCCTTCCATGGCTACCGTCTAGTTCATTGCCTTATTACCTCTCATCTGGATAAATGTAATGCGTCTACTTGGTCTCCCTGCCTTGAATCTCTCCTCTTGACAAACCATTCTCCCTACTGCTATCAGAGTAATATTACTAAAACCCAGAGCCAACCATATATTGCTCCTCAACACACCGAATATAAGAACATACACTATTCTGCTGGATATTTAAAGCTCTTCATGATTAGGCTCCAACCTACCTTTCTAGAATTACTCTATTTCCCTGTCTTTACGAACCCTGTAATCCAGCCAAAATGGACTCTCTCCTGTCTTACTATTCTTTTCCATCACCTTCCAATTCATGGAATTAACTCTCCTTACCTGTCTTTTAGAATTTTTAGCTTTCTCCACAACTCATCTCAGGTGCTGCCTTCTCCTTGAAGCCTTTCCTGATCCACTTTTATTACTGGGAGTAGCAAATGCTGGCTGGTATCACTTTTACAAGTGACTGGCCAGACAGTTCATCGAGAACCCTTAATTCCTTTGTCAGTCACAATTTTGATATGATAATGATACATCATATTTCAGAAACTATCTAAAATCTTATCCCCCACTAGAACCTAAAGACACCAAGGCATTATATGACAACTGTTGAATTTCAGATAATACTGTAAAAGCTGGCACAGTGAGATTCTTGACCACCTTTATATCCCAAGATTAGAATTACTATTTAACTCCAGAAGACCATGAGACTCAGATTGGGGATCTCCTCCTCTTATGTTCTCCTTCATTTTGTGGCTAGCTCCAGAGGCTCCTCAGTTCACCCTCACCATTTCTAGTTGTTACAGGAAAGTAGGAGGCAACTAATCAGATGAGAAATCCTTTTCTAGTAAAAGAATAGAGGTGTTTAATTTCTTCTCTTTATATTGTCATTGTCTTAGGTGACTATCCATCTGGGGTGAAAACCACTGGCAAGACAAGCAATGTTCGGGGAAGAGGCATCACCCGTCTGCTGGAGAGCATATCTAATTCCTCTGGCAACTTCCAGAAACTCCCAAATTGTGAGACTCCACTCTCTCCTTATATGCCCCAAAAGGATGAGTGCAAATCTTTCTCCTCCTTATCCTAAGAATGGGAACTTTTTCAGTGTCTGCAAGAAGCAGTAGGCCGTAAGCCCCTTCCATAATCAGTACACTTGAGCAAACAAATCTTCACATTGATTTTTCTTCCCACTGGATAAACTGTAATTTGGAAAGAAATCCTGTTCATAAATTAAAACTTGTTTGTAGTTTGGGAAGGAATTGGCAGCTTTGTTTTAATATTATTGTTATTATTATTATTACTAGAGCATTTTATTTTCTGAATGTATGGTGGGAATAGTATTAAAGTTTGAAGTGGCCTATATAAAAAAAAAAACAAATACAAGCCAGGTCTGTTGTTTTAAGAAGAAAGGAGTTGGGTTTGGGGGTGACTTTATAAACATGCTTTTGCCTGTACCATTAGAATAAATAGAAGGCTCTCTGTTATCATGGAAGTGAAAACTGTTAATTTTCTCCTCTTCCCCTTTACAGTACGTGAAGCCGCTCACTCTTGGTCATCCCCTTCTCCTTGTAAATATCCAGGATGGGTCCCTAGTGGAGGAAATAAGGGGCTGTGAACACACAGCACTTGAGTCTTTAAAAGATGGGAACTTTGGCAATGCAGAAAGGGCTTATTATTAGAATGGAACATTTTGTTCATAGACAAACTAAGATTTTCATGCCTTTTAAAGCCTTTTTCTGAAAATAGCATCCTTTTTGCATATATTCACACCTTATTTTTCTGGAGTCCATGGCCCAGCAGTGGGGGGTCCCTGTACCTCAGCTTGTGGTGGTGGCAATGAGCACAGTCAGTGCAAATGAGAGTGGCATGGACCTTGGATTTCTGCAGTGTTCACTCCAGTCAGGTTTCATGCTGTGGGCCTTAGGTCAGAGAGAATCACTTGAGACAGAGTCCTGAAGGGCCCAATAATTTGAATTCACTCCTTGGTATCAAAATGTGAAAACAGAGGAATTATCTTCCTCCCATTTTTATAGTTAGTGCCTTGGGAAAAGGGTTACAGATGGTACTTCTTGCAGCTGTATTCTAACTTACAAACCTGTGGCTCTGCGATCTTCAGGTTATGGTAGACTAAGACATCTGATGGTCTAGACAGTGATTACTCCTTATTTCTCACTGCTTTAAAAGGGAGAGCAGTCAAGTATGATGGATGAGTGAATGAAAAACACTTGTTGTATACAAAGTGCTGTGCTAATAAGGGATAGAGAGACAAATAGAAAGACAGACCTTGGTTTTAAGAAGCTTGTACATCCCCATAGAGGAAAATAACACCCGTCAGAAGTGTCAACTTCTTGTCAGATGGAAAGGCCAAGTGGTCCTTAGCGTGCTACAGCGAAGAGGATGATCATTTGTCTTTAGGGTTATTTCCATTGATAAAACCGTATCTCTGATGTGTAGCCATGTAAGCCATTTTAAAACGTGAAGCATAGGGAAAGCACCTTTTCCCTCAAGCAGTTCCTAGCATTTCCACATAGTGAAATATAGAGTTTCTGTGGGAAGACACTATTCTTAAAGTATCAAAGTGCATTTTTAAGAATGTAGGTTAAATTAAAATTGTAGGTTAAAATATTCTAAAGTCAACTTTATCTGAAAGTTAATGTCAGCATTATTTGAGATGGAGTTCCCAGTACAAACAAGGGTGTAAAACAGGGATTCCCACACACCTCGCTCTTAATCAACATAGCTTTAGAAATAACTAGAACAAAATTAAGAATACAGATATTGGCAAAGAGAAGACAAAATAATCCTTATTTGCAAGTGGACATGATAGTCTACTTAGCAACCAGTAGCCTGTGTAAGAAGTCGAGATAGAAGAGCCACAAAAATCCCCAGCTTCTGTATACCGTGCTAACAGTTAATGTTAAGGAACAAAAGCTTCCAGGTAATTAAAGTAAATGTCAGAAAGATTATGTGCCAAAGCTCCTGTTTCCTCAGGGAGTGCTTCCTCAGAGATATTTTGCTCTTCATATATAAGTCAGACTAGCTGGGCTCTCCAGTTTCTTTGCCAATAAGCAGATAATAGACCCCTGCCTTGACCTTTATTACACCTCTCTCCAACCTCCCTTCTAGTGGTAGGCACACTGACACCATCAAAGAGGGACAACCCCCCCCCCCCATAGCATTGGAGGAAGTTGTGTTAGGTGCAGCACAGTACAATAATTAATGGTTATAATGAGCCAGATGCATCTGAACAGGTCAAATTATGTTGTTTCGCCCTGCTTAAAAAGGGCAGGGCAGTATTTAATTGCCATAAAAATAAAACTAGTTTTGGTACTTAAAATTATTTTATGTGTACTACTTTATTTCCTTACTCATTCTGGATAAATAAGTATTGTTTAAGTAAAAATATGAAAGACCTGCCAAAATGAAAGCGAGCATTGTGGTCTTTTTTTTTTTAATCAGTATTTTGTGATTTAAGGTTTGGAATTACATTGTGGTGTCTCAGTAGCTCATGATACAGAAAAGTTTATTAAGCTGCACCATTGTATAGAATAAAAGTAATATTCTAGCTTATACTATAATATGTCTACACACACACACAGACTTCTGGTTTACCCGTGGTTTTATTGAAGCATGTAACGTGTAATACTACACGTTGAAGCAGCATTGTGTAGTAGGGAAAATGCTTGGCTTGGTCTTGAGAACATTTGGGTTCTGATCTTACTTTATGTACGATGCTAACCAAGTCACTTCCCATCTGGATGCCTCAGGAAACTTGCCCAGATTTATCTCTGCATCACTGAGTTTGGTCATAGTGACTGTGTTTAGCTGACATATATATGGCACTCATCGGCATTGGGGAGGAAGTCCTTGCACCACCACAATTATGGGTCTGTCACCTAATGGCATTTACCGTGTACAGCACTGACAACGTGCGTTTATACTTTGCTTTAAGGTTTTACATGTTATTTCATTTCAACCTCCTAGACTCATGAAGTAGGTGCCATTGTTTTACCCATTTTACAGATGAGCGAACTGGGGATAATAGGTTAAGTGACTTGTGACAGTCACAAAGTTAGGGATTTCTGATTACCGGATTCAAACACTCGGCCTCCTGACTCCAAAACCAGTTCTCTATCAGTCGTGTTTGACCTTGCCCGTTTATGAGAGCTGATACTTGACAAGTGTTTCATGAAACAAAGTCCGTACGTTCTCATTTGACCTTTACAAGGTATTGTTCCCATTGTTCAGATGAGGACACTGCTGCTTAGATAGGTCACATCTTAGAAGTGGTGAGTCTAAAACAAAACCAGGTCACCATCTGGCTCTTAATCCAGGACTTCTTCAACTAGACCACAGCTTGTATTTATATGTAGGTGAATATGTTGTGAAGCAACGTGTCCTACTGGAAGAAGCCCTGAATTTGTCAGCAGAAAACCTGGTTTCAAAGACTAGATATGCTCTAGAGCAAGTTGTGACATTGAAGAGATGACATCCCTTCTCTGAGCCTGTTTGATGTCTGTCAGACGAGGGGTTGGATTCAATGACCAAGTCCTTCTCAGCTGCAGGACCCGAGAGCTTTATTATCTCATGATCTGACCAGGCTTTCTCAATCTCCCTTGCTGGCTCATTATCCGTATCCATATCCATTCCTACTGACTGGATTTTCCCCAGCTTTCTTTCCTGTATCCCTTTGTCTTCTCCCTCTGTGTTCTTTCTCTTGATAACCTCATCCATTCCCTTGTGTTCTAACTATGGTCACTATGCAAATGACTGCCAGATCTGTATACTTCAACCTTGTATTACCAGTTAACTTTTGAACACTTCATACCAAGATGTTCTAGAGATATATTCAACTCAAAATATCCATATATATATATATATGTATATATTTGAATCTCTACTCTGAATCTTTCACCTCTTACAGGTAATGTGGGTGTTATGTTTAATCATGGGTACTCTGGAATTATGGTTGGTTATTATACTGAACTGCATTTTTATATCTTTCAAAGTTTTTTCCCCCATATTGTTATTTTAACTATAAATTATTCTCTTGGTTATGGTTCATTCTGTTAGCTCATACAAGTTTTCCGAGGTCTCTGTTTAATCATGCTATCTGCAAAAAAAGAAAAAGAGAGAATTTTGTTTTTTTCTTTGCCTATCCAAATTCCCTCAACTTTTTTGGTCCTATCCCTGTAGTATCATTTTTAATATTCTATCAAATGCCAGTGTGATAGTAGGCATCTCAAACGATCACCTTCATTGTGTTTTATAACATTCTATTCTGTTCATGTCAAGAATTCTATTCAACAGGCATTAAAAACTCTTGCTCTGTGTTAAACATTATATATATATATATATGTATGTGTGTACGCATACATATGTACTCACACTGTTTGTACACATACACACAAACAGTGAGTATACACAGAGAGATCGATATATTTTTTGTATTATGAGACCTTTTTTCTTCCTTTGATCTCTTTATGGTATAGACCCAGCAGTGGTATCTCTGGGACAACTGACACAATTGACCCAGAGGGTTGTAGTTCTTAATTGCTTTCCAGAATGACCATACAGACCCACAGGCCACAAACAGTGCATTAATTTACCTGTTTCCCACAGCCCCTCTTAATTTTCTTTTTTTGTCAACCAGCTGGATATGAGGTGAAATATCAAGAATTGTTTTAATCTGCAGTTTTCTAATTATCAATGGTTTGGAGCATTTTTTTCAATATGGCTATTGACACTGAATTTCTTCCTTAGAAAATTCCTTGTTCATATCCTTAGCTCTTATTCTTCTGCATTTGAATCATTTCCCTATTTATCATGGAAATGAGACCATTATCAGAGAAACTTGCTACAAAGATTCCCCCCTCCCATCCATCTTCCTTTACCTGCTTTCCTTCTAAAATTAGCTTAGTTTTTTTAAAAGTTATGCAATAAAATTGGCCATTTTATCTACTGTGACCCTCTTGTCATGAACTCTTCCATATCTATAAATCTGAAAGGTAATTTTTCCCTTTTTCTTCTAAATTGTTTATGATGTCACAGTTTGTGTCTAAACTTTGGACATTTGGAGAGAGTTGAAACTTGGTAGGTGGTGTGAGATGTTGATCGTATATATGTATATCTACACACATACATACACACATATATGAAGGTAATACATAAAATCTATTCTGTCAAGCTGCTTTCCAGTTTTCCTAGCATTTTTTATTATTGAGTTCTTATCCCGGGACCCTGAGGTCTTGGGTTTACCAAACTTTGAGATTCACTGTGTTTGTGTGTTAAAATATATGATATATACCTAATCTGTTCTACTTATTGGCTTCTATTTCTTAAACAGTACCAAGTCATATTAACAATTGCTGCTTTGTCTTACAGATCTGAGATCTGGTATTGCTAGGCCCAGTTCCTTCCCAGCTTTTTTCATTATTTCTCTTTAAATTCTTGACCTTTTGTTTCTCTGGATAAATTTTGTTACTGTTTTTTCCACTCTAGAGTGATTCTTTGGTAGCTGCTTGGTATGACACTGAATAAGTAAATTCAGTTTAAAAAAATTTTTATTGACTCAGCCTACCCATGAGTAATTAATATTTTCCCAATTATTTAGGTTTGTATTTCTATAAAGAACATTTTATAGTCATTCGTATAGTTACTGTGTATGTCTTGGAAAGTAGGCCCTCCAGTAATTTATACATTTTGATGTTGTTTTCAGTGGAATTTTTCTATTTTTTGCTGGGTTGTGTTGGCAGTATATAGAAATGTTAATAATTTATATATGAATTTATTTTATGTTCTGTAAGTTTTCTGATATTGTTGCAGCTGATTTTTAGTTTAATTTCTAGAGGTCTCTAAACCATCATGCTATCTGCAAAAAAAAAAAAAAAAAGAATTTTGTTTTTTTCTTTGCCTATCCAAATTTCCTCAACTTTTTTGGTCCTATCCCTGTAGTATCATTTTTAATATTCTATCAAATGCCAGTGTGGTAGTAGACATCTTTACTTTGCTCCTGAACTTCTCAGAAAGACCTCTAATTTATCCCCATTACGTATATTTCTGGACCTTGGTTATAAATAGATGGTATTTATCATGTTAAGGAAATATCTGATTATTCCTATATTTACTAATGTTTTAAAAATAGGAATAAGTGTTCTATCTTATTAAAAGTTTTTCAGCATTTGTTGGTAAAATCCTGTGAATTTTATTGTTATTAAAATATAGTCAGTTTTGTTAACCTTCTAATATTGAATCAACCCCTGTATTCCAGGTATAAATATGCCTATCATGTTAAACAAGGTGCCAACAGGTTTCTCTAAGAAAGGAGAAAATCACTTCTGGCTGTGGGAATTGGAGAACTTCATGGAAGACCCAGCATTTGAACTGTATAGGTTTTCTCATGGTGGGGACTGGGAGAGCGCCACTGACTTGTTTCAGTGGTCAGTCAGTGGGACTTGTTTATGGGTTTAGATGTAGACCTGCCAGGAGGCTAGAACCCTGGACACCTTAAGCTCTCTCCCTGGCTTATGTTCCTTGATTTTTAGGAGGACTGAGTTTTTGATTAAGGCATTTTAGAAAAGGGTTTGTTAAGAGACTTGGTTTCATGCAGGGTGACAGTTTATATGGAGAATGGAGAATGAACCACAAGGGTCTTCAGTGTTTATACAATGCTGATTAATGATAAGATATGTAAGGACCAGAGGAGAAACAGTTTACCTCAACCATGATACATTTGATCTAGTCATTTTTGTGGTGTCCCAGCTAATATTTTATTTTAAATGTTTGCATCATTGTTCATTAGGAATGTTGGTTAGTAGTTTTCTTTTCTCTCATTTTACTCTTTCCCTGATTTAGGTATTAAGACCATATTTGTATCATAGAAGTAATTTGGTAGGACCCTTTATTTTCCTATTTTTTCAGACCACTTATATAATACTAGAATTGAGTTCTTGGAATGTTTGATGGGATTCATTTGTAAGCCCATCTTGTCTCATGGATTTTCTTTGGGAAATCAATTATGGCTTTCCAGTTTCTTTTCATGAGATTGGGTTATTTTAAGACCTCTATTTCTTGTTTTGTTTAGTCTGGGCATACTATATTTTTGTAACCATTCATTTAATTTAGGTTGTCATTTTTATTAATATTTAATTGGGTAATTAGTTTCTAATCATTTTATTTAATTGTTGTAATTTCACCTTTTTTGATTCTGGTAATTTGATAATGGTTCATCTATTTTTCTGGGGGGTGTTTTCTCCTTAAAAAACCTAGCTCCTAATTTTACTTATTAATTTATTAGGTTTCTTCCCCAATTTTGTTCATCTCTTCAATTTAAGAATGTCTGCTTTGGACTTTAATTAGAGTTTTAAATTTGTTGGTTTTCTAGTTGTTTGGGTTTTTTTTTTTTTTTTTTTAGAAAGTTGCATGATCTTTCTCTTTTGTTGATGATCTCATGTTTTCCCACACACACTCCGTCTTCCAAATTTCCCAGTTTTTGTCAAAGGTACTGCCATTTTTCTAGTATCACAAGTCATGATGTTGGCATTATCAGGGACTTTTTACTCTCCTCTCCCACACCACATATTTAATCAGTTTTCAGATCTCGCCATCTTTACCATCCAGCCCCTTCTTGTCACTCTCGGGCCCTCATCACTTCTTGCTTAGATTATTGCAGTAGCCTATTGATGAGGCAGACGGGTGGTGTGGACAGAGATCAAGGCTTGCAGCCAGGAAGCCCTGACTTCAGCTCTAGCCTCAGACCTTAGAGGAGTCACTCAACCTCTCTGTGCCTCAGTGTTCTCAGCTGTAAAATGGGGATAACAGCACCTCTCTCCCAGGATTGTTTTAAGGATCAGATGAGATAATATTACAAAGTGCTTAGCATAGTAGGTGCTCTATATATACTTGTTCCCTTCCACTTTCCTTCCCAGTTATTGTCCTCATTGGTCTCCCTGGCTCAATTCTTCCTCACTTCAGTCCTCACTGCTGCCAAAGTACTTTTCTTTCAGTCTAGTTCTGACCGTGTGATTCTCCTAGTCCACAAATTGCAGTGGCTTCCTATCGCCGCTGACACACAACACGAACACCTCTTTTTAGCTTTTAAATCCCTGAGCAATCTGCTGCCACCCTAGTATTATAGCCTCCTTGGATTTGACTGTTCATCGCACATCCCACTCCCTTGTTTCCTTCCTCACTTCTGCCTCATAGAGTCAACTTCCATTAAGGCGAAGTCTTTATGAAACCTTCCTTGATGCCCCTAACTGCTAGTGTCCTCCCTCCCAAACTACCTTGTACTTAGTTACCTTTTTATATGCTGTACTTTATGACATCTTTACTTTGTATGGGTTTTCATATTTGTCCTTGTCTGCCC
The DNA here is from genome assembly GCA_028646575.1 of Pseudocheirus occidentalis. Lineage (NCBI taxonomy): Eukaryota > Metazoa > Chordata > Mammalia > Diprotodontia > Pseudocheiridae > Pseudocheirus > Pseudocheirus occidentalis. Next base: position 48,308,710 of record CM053593.1, read on the forward strand.
AATTAGACTGTAAGCTCATTTGGATTAGGGATCATTTCATTCTTTGTACTTGTATTCCAGTTCCCAGTATAGTATCCAACGCATAGGAGGTGCTTAATAAACACTTGTTGATTAATAAAAGTCATACTTTATTCTTTTATCAGGCCGGGGTGGAAGCTTGAATTCCAAGGCTTATATAAAAGGCAGTACAAGCTATCTGACAAATATTTCCAAGGTGGAAAGGTTTCTCACCCCAGGTAACAATTATTTTGGGCTCCAACAACTCATGAAGATAGTTTATGAAGGTATAAAGGGGCTGTAACTTGAATCAGTGGCAAGAGTCTACCAGATGAAAGCACAGATTCCTCAGGTATTGAACCAAAATATATAATTATGGTAAGATTGTGGTTAAGTCAGGGAGAGTCAATAAATATTAAAATCTTCCTTCAGGAGAAAGACGAACAATAAAAGTGATTTTAAAATACTAAAGTCAGACAACTCAAAATTAGAATTCAGAATCACTTTTAATCTTCCTCAAGTCCAGCTTCCATCATCATCAAGTTGCTAGCTAGCATAGCCCCTTCTCTCCTCGATTACAGGCTACTCTTAATTTTTTTTTCTAGGATCTGAGTCAATAAGAATTAATTAAATAAGTTGCCACGTCACCACCCCTCTTTCTACTCAAATTCCAGTGTCCCCCATTACCTCCAGCATAAAATACAAAATTCTCATTTGGCATGCAAATTCCTTCATAACATAACCCCCTCCTACATTTCCAGTTTTCTTATACCTTTTTCCTCCTACACATACTCTTCAAGCCAGTGACCCTGGCCTCCTGGCTGTTCCATGGACAAGATACTCCATCTCTCCACTTGAGGCTTTCTCTCTGACTGTCCACCAGGAATGGAACATTCTCTCTTCCACTCTGACCACTGACCTCCCTGTCTTCTTTTAAGGGCCAACTAAAATCCCATTTTATAAGGAAATCTCCAACTGCTTTTAATTCCAATGCCTTCTCTCTGTTAAATATTCCCTGTTTATCCTATACATAGCTTGCTTTGTTTTTGTTTGCACATTAGATGGCAAACTCCTTGAAGGCAGGGATTGTCCTTTGCCTCTTTTTGTATCTCCACTTAGCATAGTGTCTGGAACATAGGATGTGTTTTAATAAATGTTTATTAATATGAGTTATTATAATTAATATATTAATAAAGTGATTAATATAAATGCTGAATAATGCTTATATTTTCCTTGGAAACAAATACTTATGCATTTGTGTATGGACACTTTTATCTTTCAAGGGCTTTGACTAATAGGAAGCTGTGTGCCTTTAAAACCCTTTATAGCCAGTCACCCTCCTACCTTTCCAATCCTATACTTTATCCCTCTCACATAAACTGTAAGCCAGTGGCACACCAGTCTCCTGGCTGTTCTCATCTAAGACACCATCTCCCAACTCTTTTCATTTTCACTAACAGTCCCTCATATCTGGAACTCTCTCTCCCTCCTCACTTCCACCTTCTAGCTTCTTTCAAGCCTTTCTTAAAGTCTCACTTTATGTAAAAGTTCACATTAGCTAGATCCTAAAACTGTAGCCAACTGAATTATGCTATGAATTATTAAGGAGAAAAGAGGACTGGGTGACTTAAAGGGTATAGCTTCATATGAGCTTATTCCCTTCTTTAATAGCCAAGTGATTTCCCCTTTTACTCAACCCTTAATAGTTCTTGGAACATTGAATAATTTTATATTTTCCAAAGTTTTATACATTGTTTTCCACTTGAAAAAACTATGACAAAATCATAATCCTCAGGGTCACTGTTTCTCCTTTAGAAACTGGAAGAAGAAAGTTTTCTTGGACAGTGAAGCCTGGGTCTTTTGTAATGTAAGCTGTGCTATTTCTTTGATCCATGAGCTGTATCATCTGAATTCAGTGTTATGATCATCACAACGATTGCTTTTCTTTATGTCAGAGATAGCTGTCACTGTATTCACTGTATTCTCTGCCAAGTCCACCGGCACATAATGCAGCAGGCTCCAGAAGTTTATTTGAGAGCCTAAAATGAGATTCTCTTTCAGAGATAGCAAATTCCCTTTAAATCCCCTTGCCTTCATTATTTGAGAAGTTCAAATCAGGTTCCTAAGGATCTTTGCCTTCTTTTGGGTGTTGTCTGTGAATCCAGAGTAGTGGGCTTGCCCTCTTCCTCTGTCCTCATTTGTGTCAGCAGAATTTTCTAGTTGAGCCAGGTAAATAATGTAGAATCACAGTGATTAGAGCTGAAATATTATCCTCCTCCTGTTAAAGATGAGGAAACCAAGATCCAGATAGAAAGCATCGTGATTCATTGGAAAGTGTCAGCAATATAACAAGTCAGAGAACTTAAATTTGATGTTGGGCTCTGCCCCCACAATACCATGTGATCTACCTGTCTGGTCTTCAGCTTCTTCACCTAGAAGATGAGGTATTTGTTGTTAAGGATGACCTCAGAAATCTCTTCCACCTCTCTCTTCACTTGATCTAAAGGGAAAGGTCGTATCTTACACGGTGTGATGTCTCTTGATCTTCTGAAACACTTTTATTTATTACTTTCTTGGAGTGTTTGTCCCATACTGTCTAGATGATTGGTATCTATGGCCCCAATACTCCAAGGAGATCATCTTTGTGAAGGCAAGAACTATATCTTGAGTCAGGTTTTTCCCCCTACGGTCCTAAAACAGTGCCTGATACGTGAAAGTGGATGTTCAGATATTTGTTAAATGAGTCATTCCCAGTGTGGGCAATGGAAACAGAGTTAAAAGAATTTTCTCCACCTCAAGTCTAGAGGACAAATCAAGGACAAAGTGATTCCAAAAGAACTGAACACTTGGCAAAAGTTATTACTCAGTAACCAGGTTACATATGAACCTGTCAAAGCTGATTTGTAAAGGAATTAACTGGAAGAAAATCGAGAAATGTAAGGGTTACTCTATAATTTGGTGCCTGCAACATGTTCATATATAATAACTGAGCAAATTATAGAAAACACCATTTCTCTTAGAATCACCCTATAGTATTAGTTCTATTTTAATGATGAGAAAACAAAGGCTTAGAAAGTTTCAGCAACTTCCCTGGGGTCACCCAGCCGATGCCCATCTATTCTGGGATGCTGCTTTAGCTGTCTTAAGGCCAAAGTAGTACACTGTTCCTAAGACACCCTCTTATTGAGCATTTCCATTGGGAAAGAGGTGCATCCTTCCACATTCTTCCACCATGCCCCTTGACCCCTACAAAAAATAAACCTTCAATATAACATTTTTTCTTTTTTAAAAAATAACTTGTTTATTTTTAGTTTACATCATTCATTTCCATGAAATTTTGAGTTACAAATTTTCTCCCCATCTTTCCCCTACCCACCACCCCAAAACAGCGATACCACTGTATACCCTCTCCCTCGATCTGTTCGCTCCTATGTCCTCCTCCATCACCCTTCTAACTTTCTGGTAGGGCAAGATGAGTCTCCCTACCCGAGTGCCTGTATATGTTAATTCCCAGTTGCATGTAATTAATAATAACATATATATGTGCACATATATGTATTTTTAACATTTGATTATAGAACTTAAATTCTAGATTCTTTCCCTTCCTCCATTGTCACCTACCCCCACTGGAGAGACAAGCAATTCAGTACAGGCTATGCATGTGTAGTTATGCAGAACATCTCCAAAATGGACATATTGTGAAAGACTGGCTATATTTCCCTCCTTCCTATCCCTCTCTGCCCCTTGTTCTGTTCTCTATTTTGTCCCTGTCCCTTTACAAAAGTGTGTACTTTGTATAACACCCCTTCCATCCACCCTTCCCTCTCCTCCTTCCTCCTCTCATCCCCATTCCCCCTACTCTCCTGTGTGGCAAGATACCCAATTTAGAGTATATGTCATTCCTTCCCTAAGCAAAATGCAAAGAGAGTAAGGTTGACCCATTCCCTTTTGCCTTCTTATTCTTATTGTAACAGTTATCCCTTGCCTCTTCTGTATGAGATGATTAACCCCATTCTGTCTCTCACTGTCTCCTCTCATTCTATTCCTCTCCCACCTCTCAGTTTCACCTTTTAAAATGTCCCTTCCTATTCAATTGATCCTGTACTCTGTCTACGTACACATATATACACACACTCAGATATTTATTCATATGCATATATATGCCCTCCTATATGGACATATGTGTATGTATACATATACATACATACATGCATGCATACATACATATATACATATAAATATATGTATATATACAGACATACATTTATATTCCCTTCACCTATCCCCATACTGGGAAAAGTTTCATAGGTTGTAATTATCATTTTTCCATGTTGGCATGTAAATAGTTCAACTTTGGTAAGTTCTTTATGATTTCTTTTCCATGTTTACTTTCTCATGCTTCTTGTATTTGAGTGTCAAATTTTCTTCTCAGTTCTGTTTTTTTTCAGCAAGAATGTTGTAAGTCTTCCACCTCACTGAATGACTATATTTTCCCCTGGAACATAATACTCAATTTTTCTGGGTAGGTGATTCTTGGTTTTAATCTTAGCTCCCTTGATCTGTGGAATATCATATTTCAGGCCCTTTGATCCCTCAATGTAGAAGCTGCTAGATCCTGAGTTATCCTAATTGTGTTTTCACAGTATTCAAATTATTTCTTCTTGGCAGCTTGTAATATTTTCTCCTTGATCTGGGGACTCTGGAATCTGGCTGTAACATTCCTAGGGGTTTTCTTTTTGGGATCTTTTTAAAGAGGTGATTGGTGAATTCTTTCAAGTTCTATTTTGCCCTCTGGTTCTAAAACATCAGGGCAATTTTCCTTGAGAATTTCTTGAAGGATGCTTTCTAGGTTCTTTTTTTGATCATAGCTTTCAGGTAGTCCAATAATTTTTAAATTGTCTCTCCTGGATCTATTTTCCAAGTCAAGGAGATATTTCACATTGCCTTCTATTTTTTCATATCTATTTAATAGTATCTTGATTTCTCATAAAGTCATTTGCTTCCATTTGCTCCACTTCTAATTCTGAAGAGATTATTCTCTTCAATGAGCTTTTGAGATTCTTTTTTCATCTGGCAAATTTGGCTTTTTAAGACATTCTTCTCCTCATTGGTTTTTTGGGCCTCTTTTGCCATTTGAGTTCATCCATTTTTAAATGTGTTATTTTCTTCAGTCAGGTTGTTGACTCCCTTTTCATGATTTTCTTGCATCATTCTCATTTCTCTTCCCAATTTTCCCTCCACTTCTCTTATTTGATTTTCAAAATCCTTCTTAAGCTCTTCTATGGCTTGTAACAAGTCCACATTTTTCTTGGAAGCTTTTGGTGTGGGAGTTCTGACTATGTTGTCTTCTCCCCGTTCCATGCTTTGATTCTTTTTGTCCCCCCAAAAAGGAATCTAAAGTTGGATTGCTGAGCTTGGTTTGCTTCCTTTGCCTGCTCATGTTTCCAGTCAATTAATTTGATTTTTGAGCTACAGTAGATCTCTGCTTCCAGAGGGGAGAGCTTTGTTCCAAATTGCTGGGGTTTTCACAGCTTCTGGAGCTATTAGGAGGCCAGCATCTCTGCAGCCCCCACCAGCTTTGGCTCACTGGTCACACCCCTCAGGACCACCACCCAAGACCATGATCCCAATCCAGGCCAGTTAATGCAAGAGCACTTAGCCTCTGAATGATAACTTGGCTCCCCTGCAATCTGCAGGCAGGGAGCTCAGAAGCAGCCACATGGAGGTGGCTGCAGAGCTGCCTCACTGTTTCTTGCCCTGGGTGCAGTTGGCCAGACCTGCTCTTTTCCCCCAAATATAGCCAAGTTCCACTGACCTTTTGCTTTGTCCTTGTTTTGTATGGGTTGATAAGTCTGTAAACTGCCACAGCTGCTGCTGATCTGTTTTCCTGAAAGCTCTAGCTGTGGCTTGTCCTGGCTATCCTGGGGCTACAGTCGTGGTTTCAGGCCGGGCTGGTTTCAGCTCCCAGGTTCTGTAATGAATCCTTCCTGTCCACCTGCCAGGATGCCTTCAGCAGGAGCATTTTTTTCTCTGTACTTTTGTGGGTTCTAGAGCTCTAAAATTTGTTTAGAGCCATATTTTATAAATATTTGAGGTAGTTATGGGGGTAGCTGTGAAGTTCTCCTACTTCTAAGCTGCCATCTTGACTCTGCCCCCAATATAATATTTTTAACATTGAACTCAAGTTTTAAAAAGAAAGCTTGAATCAATACAAAAATTTTGTAATTTGTTCTTTTAACATTTAACACATGACTTTTCAAGGTGTTGTGTTAGATGGCAGGAGGGGGAACTCCCTGCCCTCAAGGAATTTACAGTCCAGCAGAATAGAGAGAACATGGATAAGTAACCAGAATATAGGTACAATATAAGTAGGTACAAAATACTATGAGATTGTGTTTTGGAGAAGCCATTTCTAGTTGAGCCTGTTAGGGAAAAGGAGGCCATTTAACCTGAGCCTTACAGGATAGGTATAATTTCATGTTGGCAGAGATGAAAGTGGAGCAGGATGGTTTGTTCTAGGTCAAAGATGTGTTCTGGGTATAGCAAGTAGTTGAGTTTGACTGGAACATGGGGCAGGTAGGTGAAAGGAAGAATTTAGACATTATGTCTAATGGTAATTACTTTGGGACAGCCACTCATTGAATTTCCAGTAACAAAACAAATCCTGGTCCTTTTCACACCCAAAGCCACAGCACCCTGAATTAGGGTCTTCCGTGGCTCATAGAATTGATTTAGCAGATAATTTGCTAGGTCCACTTAACCAGCTCCCCTCTTGAATTCTGATTGTCTGTTAACGGTTGTGCTTTCCTGTTAGAAGCAAATTCCTCAGTAGAAAAAACAAGAAGCAAAGATGAATAGTTTTCATTTTTTTTCATCAAGATCAACACTGACCCAACCCATTGGTGGATAGCAGCCTCTCCCTTCATTCCTTGTACCTCTCCTTGTTCCCAAACAGAACCCTAAACACCCTCTTGTCTCCCTTCACATCTTTTTCATGAATCATCTTGTGCTTTTAGTTTTCTTGGCTCTTCTTACAGGTTCAATTCACTCTCATTTGTCTTATGTGTTTTTGGTCCTTATGTTTTATACATCTTTTTTTAAAATTAAACTCGTTGAAGAAGGCCTTATGCAGGACAGATCTCTACATGCCTCCCTCTTTGTTCCTTAGGTTCAACCTTCCATCCCTCTTAAGTCATCTTCCCTCTTAAAATAAATGAGATCTTCAGGGTTTTGTGTTTTTTTCTATCGGAAAACGCATTTGCTGTTTTTACAGTATTGTTATTACTTGATTTACCATAGATGAGGATGAAATGTATTTAATGTTCAATTCATGATTGGCAGAGTTAGCTAGATACCTGTATATAGCAAAGGGATCGGGAAAGAGGATCTCATTTAGAGTAGCTGGCCTATTTTCTGGGCCCTGTAGGTCAGACCTGAGAGCAGGGTATGAAATCATGCCACAGAGATAGACTCAACCCGAAAAATGGTGCATCAAAGCATATAATTCCTTTAATCTTTTCGTCTTAACTTTGTCTTGTTTCCTAGGCTCTCAGCTGGACTAGCTATTGTAAAGAGTCCCATTCCCCTTCTCCCCACCCCCCCATTATTTGGGGGTAGTTTTAACTTGTGATCTCCTGAGGATTATACTCCCAGCTCAGGATGGAAAATTTTCTCTGTTGATTATGAGTAGGTAAAATGATGAATGATCCACTGAGCTATGAAAGGTGTGCCCTGACTCATAGCATGACTCCTGTGGAAGGCCACCTTGAGGATTGATTCTCTTGCCAAATCCTCATAGTTGAGGAGTCCTAAAAATTCCTGTGTCCCCTTTTTTGATGATAAGGGAATTGGAATAGCTTTGGACTTTCCAGGGGGCAGTGAGAACTTGTCAACACAGAGAGCATTTATCAGTCACACCAACTTACCCTAAAAATGCCTCACAAATTGTCGTCTCCCACTGACACCAAATGGTGTTAAGTATAGCTGCTTTACCATTAGAACATGATATAAGTAAGGATAATAAAAGTTTTAAAAGCCTATTAACCGTAATTGTTCAGAGTTAATTGTTGCCCATCTTCTCCCCAATGTAATTTTATCAGGTTATACCAGTGCTTTGTAGAAAGGCTTCAAAAATTGCTGTTTTTATTGCCAAGTTTCCTGGACCCATTAAGACGACGTGTTCTTAGCACAGACATTAACGTAAACGTGCCCAGTTCATTTAATTAGGCAACTCCGCCTCCCTCCCGAGTCAAAGTATTGGTGTGATTGGCAGCTTAGAATGATTACAGTTCCTGAGACCACATTTTAGGAGGGACATTGATAAACTGGAGAGCATCCAAGAGAAGTGCAACCAAAATGGTAAAAAGACCTCTTATGTGAGGATAAGCCAGAGAAACTAGGAGTGCTTAATGGTCACTGCAAATAGTCACGCACAGGTCACCAAGCATTTATTAAGTGCCTTCTGTGTGCCAAGAACTATGCTTAGTGCTTGGGACTGGATTTGCACTCAGGTCTTCCTGACTTGAAGTCTAGTGCCCCAACCACTGCATCACCTTGCTGTTCTCAACAGTCCCTACTTTCAAGGAGTTCACAGTCTAATTAGGGAGATAATATACAAACTTTAAAATATATACATATATTTGTGTGTGTATAGATATGTGTGTATGTACATATATGTATGTGTATGTGTGTCTATATATGCATATATGTGGGTGTGGGTGTGTATAAAAAATAAATCAGGGCTAACAGAAGGAAGGTGGTAGCTTTTGAGGGCTTCTTTCACGAGATAAGATTTTATCTGGGACTCAATGGAAAGCAGGGAAATCTGTCATCCCCACCTGCTGACATCTTATATTCTCTCCTCAGCTAAACTTCTGGAAATAGCTCTGTCTACATGAGGTACCTCCACTTCTCTTCTCACTGTCTTCTAAATCCTCTACAGCCTGTCTTCTAACCCCAGTCCTCAACTGACACCTCTCTACCAAAGTTACCACTCACCTTTTAGGTGCTAAATCTAACAGTCTTTTCTCAGTCTTACCTTTTTGACCTTTGTGCGACATTTGGCATTGACTACCCTTTCCTTCTAGATGTCCTTTCCTTCCTGAGTTTTTGTGACATTCCTCCCTCTGTTTTCCTTATCTGACCTGTCCTCAGTTTCCTATGCTGTATCTTTATGCAAGTCACCTCCATCAACTGTGGGTATGCCTTAAGGCTCTGTCCTGGATCTAATTCTTTCTGCATTGTCACTTGGCAATTCCATTAACTGTCAGAGTAATCCCAAATTTATATCTGACCCTGTTCTCTTAATCCATATCACCAACTACCTGTTAGGTATTTCAGAATGGGTATCCCATAGGCATCTCAAACTCATCACGTTCAAAGTTGAACTTGTTCTCTTTTCCCTAAAACTCGCTTCTGTTGTCAGTTTCTCCATTTTCCTCAAGGACACCACCATTCTTCCAGTCATCCACGTTCACAGCAATTGGTGTCATCCTTGATTCAATTCAATTAACAAGTATTTATTAAATGCCTCCTGTGTGCCTGGCACATTGCTAAGAACTGGGGATACAAAGAAAGCAAAAAAAGAGAGAAGAAATGGAACACAATTCCTGCTATCAGGTATCTCACAGTCTATTGAACACAACATAAAAACAAAAGATACAGGATGAAATGGAGATAATCAACAAGTCAAGGAGCATTGAGGGGTATCAGAAAAGGCTTCTTGTAGAAGGTGGGATTGTATCTCGGGCTTGGAGAAAGCCAGTGAAGCAACCAGGTGGTCATGACAAGGATGCACAGAATTTCAGGCATGGGGGACAACCAGTGAAGGTGCTCTGAGTGTTGAGATGAGTGTCTTCTGCAAAGAACAGGAAGGAGGCCAGCATAGGAGAGTGTGTATCAAGGAGAAAAGTGTAAGAACACTAGAAAGGTAGGAGAGGACCAGATTTTAAAGAGCTTTGAATGCCAAACATAATACCTACGTATTTGTTCAACAGCTAAACCTTGTCAGGAAGGTTTATTAAGTCAACATTTATTAATTGCTAATATGTCCCAGGCACTGTGCTAAGCACTTGGGATGTGAGTATAAGGAGATTGAGAAAGGGACTTACGTTCTAGTGAGGGAATATGACGTACAAATGGAACTGAAAAGTTGGGGGTGAGGACATGGGGGAGAGGAATACCAAAGGGAGGCATAGTAGAGGAAGTCTGGAGAGTCAGGAGTGGAGAGAGAGAAGAATGGGGATAGCACTGCCTTTGGTGCCTAAAATGGAGATCGTGGGAGGAACTAGCCAATCAGACTAATTGATCTCTCTGACTTAAGTTGCTTTCCATTCCAATCCCTCTTCATTTATAGCCCTCAAAATGTTTTTAAAAATAGATTTTTATTGACATCTTTAGTTCTTACATTGTCTCAATTTTCCCCTGTATCCCTACCCTATATCCATCCTTTACAACAATTTTTAAAAGGAAGAAAAGAGAAAGAGAAAAATCAGTTAATATACTGAAACCAGTCAATATGTTGAAAAATTCTGATATTAAGATTTAATTTTTCATACCAATGGACCCCAAGCCTTGCAAAAGATAAGAACAGAGTAGAGGGAGCTATTTTCTCAAGTGCCTTCTATGGGGCCAGCCTTGTTCTTGATATACTTTTGTGACTGAGTTTTATTTGCTTTGTGTTATTGGTTCTTTCCATTTACGTTGTTGTGGTCATTGAGTTTATTGTTTTCCTGACTCTACTGACTTTACTTTTTATCAGTTCATGCAAGTCTTCCCATGCCCATGCTTCTCTGCATTCATCATTTCTTACAGCACAATAATATTCCATTGTGTTCACATACCACAATGTACTTAGTCCCCAGTCAGGGAGCTTCTGTTTTGTTTCCTGTCCTTTGCTACAACAAAAAGAACTTCCGTGAATATCCTTGTACATATGGATACTTTTTCTTCTATCTTTGATTTGTTTTTTATCTATCTTTATGAACTTTTATCTGTTTTATTTTCTCTTTATCTGTCTTTTTTTTTACCTTTAAGGTTTAAGTCTAGTCATTGTAACAGTGGGTCAAAGGTTATACACAATATAGTGACTTTAGGGGCATAGTTCCAAATTGCTTTATAGAATGGCTGGAATAATTCATAGCCCCACCAATAGTTCACCTGTGTGCCTGCCTTCTCACGCATCTGTGATTCTCAATCTCTTTTTTTTTTGTCACTTTGCCATTCTGATGGGTATAAGGTAAACCCTCAGAATTGTTCTGTTTTTATTTCTCTAGTTATTAGTGATTTGAAGCATTTTTCATTTGGTTATCAGTAGCTTGGATTTCTTCCTTTGATAAATTCCTTTTCATATTTTTGACCATTTATCTAATAAGGCATGACTCTCATTTTTATCTATTTGGATCAGTTCCTTATGTATCTTGGCTCTTATCCTTTTATGAGAGGAACTTGCTGCAAAGCTTTTATCCCCCCAGTTAACTATTTTCCTTCTAATTATAACTGCATCATTGATTTTGTGAGACAACATGTAAAGAAAGCATTCTGTAAACCTTAAAGTGCTTTATAAATTCTAGCTATTACTATTGTTGCATAAAACTTTTAAATTGTAATCAGAATTGCCAATTTTTGGATGCCCTTTATACCTTGTCTTATCATGAATGCTTTCCCCTATTTATGGTTGCAAAAGGCATTCTCTTCTTTGTTCCTCTAATTTGCTTATAATGTGACCTTTTATATGTAGGTCATGAATCTTAGAGCTTATTGTGGTTGATGGTGTGAGACTTGGTCTAAATCTAGTTACCCAAACTGCTTTCCAAGTTTCCTAGATTCTTTTCTTCAACTAGTGATTCCTACCAGTTGGTAGCTTAAGTTTTATTCAACACTATTACCATATTTGTTTTTTGTTGTGTATCTTATCTGTTCTTTTTCTTTTTTTTTAGACAGTACCAAATACTTTTGATAATTGCTGGTTTGTGGTATACTCTGAGTCCTAATATTATTAGGCCCCCTTTCTTCCCACTTTTTTTTCAGTATTTCTCTTGAAATTATCCCTCTTTCCTTCCAGATGAATTCTGTTATTCTTTTTTTTCTAGTTCTTGCATTCTTTTGGGAATCTACTGTTGCTTGGCTTTATAGCAGGTCAGTATAAAACCATCATGACTAGAAAATTCACTTAAAAGTATCTACTAGTTAGCATTCTCAAATCTGTATAAATGACAGACTTTCCCAGAAGTGAGAGTAGACACTGTATAAAATCTCCAATTATTTAGAACTTCAAAGAACAATTCTTATTTATGGGATTTTGCCATGATATCAACCATATACATACACATGTGTGTGTATGTATATATATAAAATCTCCCCTACCTCTGTGCCAAGCAATACTCATTGATAAAGTATCTGCTGTGATCCAGGTCATGGAGGCTTTGAATGCCAGAAGATTTTATATTTGATCATGAAGAGCCACTGGAGTTTACTGAGGGGGGCAGGGCAGAGTTGGGGAAGTGATATGGTCAGGTCTGCTTTTTACGAAGATTCCATTTGGCAGCTGAAGCCAAGAGAGAAGTGAGGCAGGAAGACCATCCAGAAGGCTATTGTTATAGTCCAAAAATGAGTTAATGATGGCATACTCCATAGGAGAGAAAGGGGCATATTGGAGAGATGTTGCAAAGGTGAAATCAACAGGCCTTGGAATCAGATTGGATGTAGGGAGGGAAGGGGTTGAGAAGTCAAGGATGACACCTGGGTTATGAGCCTGGGAAACTGGGAAGATTGTGGTGCCCAACAGTAATAGGGACATTAGGAAGAAAGGAGGGTTTGGGGGAAAAGATAATGAGTTTAGTTTCAGATATGCCGAGCAGAAGAAATCTACAGGCTATCCAACTGGAGATGTCTATAGGCAGTTAAGAGATACAACTCTATCTCCAGATACTGGAGGTCAACAGAGTCTTAGGCTGGATAGGTAGGTTTGAGACTCAGCAGCATAGAGATGCTAATTAAATCCACAGGAGCTAATCAGACTACCAAGTGAAGTAGAGAAGGAGGAAGAAAAAGAGCCCAGGAGAGACCCTTCTACCCACAATTAACTAGCATGACCTAGATGAACATTCGACAAAGGAAAACTGAGGAGTGATCAGATAAGTGGGAGAACCTGGGGAGAGTAGCCTAATGAAAACCTAGAAAGAAGAGCATGATAAACAAAGTCAAAGGCTGTAGGGAGGTCAAGAAGAAAGAAGACTGAGGGGTGGCTAGGTGGTGCAGTGAATAGAGCACTGGCCCTGGAGTCAGGAGTACCTGAGTTCAAATTCGGCCTCAGACACTTGACACACTTACTAGCCGTGTGACTTTGGGCAAGTCACTTAACCCCACTTGCCCTCAAAAAAAAAAAAAGGACTGGAGAAAAGGCCATTAGATTTGGCAATTATGAGATCATTGGTAACTTTGGGAAGAACAACTAGAGTTGAATGATAAGGTCAGAAGCCAGTCTGTAGAGAGTTAAGAAGAGAGGGAAAGAAAGTAGAGGTGTCTCCTGTAGATGGTCTTAGGGAGTTTAGCAACAAAAGGGACTCCAATGACTATCAAGATGGATGGATCAGATGAGAATTTTTTTTTTAGGAAAGGGGAGACAGCAGCATGTTTATAGGCAGTAGAGAATCAGCCAGTAAAGACTGAAATTGAAAGTGTAGGGATGATAGAGGGGGCTGCAGAGGATGGGATAGAATGGGTCACTTGTGCGTAGAGGAGTTAGTCTTGGCAAGGAGAAAGGCCAGTTCAGTATTGTGAGGCAGGGGTCCAGGTGGAAATAGTGCCACAAGGTATCTGGGAGGTGAGAGGTGAGAAGGAGAGAAGTAAAAGATCTCTGTAAATGGCCTCAGTTCTTTTTTTCCAAGTGAAATATGAGGGAAAGTTTCCAGCCAAGAAGATGGGTGGAGTGGAAACTGAAGTTTGAGGATGGAAATTTTTGAAAAACCTCTGTGGTGAGAGATGTAGTGAATTAATTGGGGAAAGAATTGTCTTGCTGTTTTGAGGGCCAATATGTGAAATAGGAGGGAAGATAGCTGATGGTAGGAGTGATCAGGGCTGGGGCTTGGCAGATCAAGATTGGGAATAAGATAAAAAAATAAAAATAAAAAAATTATAGGGGTGGCTAGGTGGCACAGTGAGTAGAGCAGCAGCCCTGGAGTCAAGAGGAGCTGAGTTCAAATGTGGCCTCAGACCCTTGACACACTAGCCATGTGACATTGGGCAAGTCACTTAACCCCAATTGCCCTGCAAAAAAATTTTTTTTAATTATTTTTTAAAAAGATTGGGAATAAGATAAGGGGCAGGGGGTTCAAAAGGCTAGGGTGGTGTAGAGTTGAACTGGATCACTAAAGGATCGAGATAGGGAAGGAAAGAGAATGTACTCAGTGCAGGGGTAATGGCTCAGAAAAGAGCTGAGGGGTCAAAAGCTTGGAGTTCATGGTGAGTAAAAAAACCAGGGTTTGGGCTTGTAAAGTGGGATAATGAGAGATTGTGGTTAGATAGAGGAATTTTGGAATTCATAAAGATGGAAATAGATGAACTCTGTGTCATGGCAAAGATCAAATAACATTTGTAGAGAGTTTTACAGATTTTGCAATATGAGAGAAATGTCAGGTTATTTTTACTGTAATGACCTTGACTAGACAACAGAGATAAAAATCAGACTCACAGCTGGAAATGACTCAGTTTCTAAATGATGGCTTTCTTAAAGGAGGAACGTTAAGGCAGGTATGCATCCCTTGTCCCCTCCTTCCCCCTCAACACACTTATGCTTTACTTGGTAGAAGGGGCTTGGGGGAGTGCACTTGACCTGGGAGTACCAGTGGAGGAAATGGGCGGTGGTACCGTTTGTACTTGAACAGCAGAATCCTGCTGAGCTGTGGAACGAGTTCAAAGAGATTGCAGGATGTTTGGCTAAGAACCGAGGGGTATTTTTAAATTTTTGCCATGGACACCATGAAGGCCAGTTAAGAGAAGAATGGGGTGGGATGACAGAAGCAGTATACCCAGGGAGCAGGAAGTCCTGTGTTAAAATGATAAACTGGAGGGATTGTCTGTAAATAATCTACACCAGAGGACGTGGGGAGTTGGGGGAAAAGATAGAGACGCCTTTAAAATCATGCAAGATTGAGAATGTGGTTAAGATCTGCATTAAAGGGAAATGATTGCATACTGTGAACAGCAGGTACTTGAGAGATACGTAGCCAGGGGTGAGGGTTGTAGCCACCTGCGACCTGCCAAAAGGACCATAGTCCTCACAAAAGCTTTGGTTTGGCGGGGGCGGGCTGGGGCGAGGGGTGGTTTGTAGACAGTAACCAGAGAAGCATCACCCAGCGGCAGCTGTGGGCTAACTTCCTGAAGCCAGGGGGAGATAAGTCTACCTCGCAGAGCTCCCTCTCCCAAACAGCTGCAGCCACCATGATTTCTAAAGCAATATGAAATAACCACCCATTGGCACAGTGCGTGCTGATCTCCTCTCTGGGGGACACAAAAGAAATCTAAAAAGCATCTCCGGTCTTGATTGCCGAGGGAGGGAGGAAGTGAAAGTAGCCTAAATAATGCGGTCCAGGTGTCTCCCTGTGCAGCGAGCTGCTTCCACCCAGCCCTAGGCTCTTGGAAGCAAGGGATGTTTACATCACCTCTGCGGAGTGTTCTTGCGGGATGCTGGGCTCGGGCTATCTTAGAGTTCAATGCATGTTCAAGACTTTTCCAAAAACCACGGATTCTTGCAACTGCCTCCATCCAAGGAGCGGGGCCACTTCGGGCTCACGCTTTTTCCCCATGGGCTTCTACTTGACCTGGAAGGGGCTGGGTTAGAACTAGAGGTGCGTATTTGGTTACCAGCCCCATCTATGAGTCCTGGTGCTCCTTGTGGATGGAGCATAGAAGTGAACTTAACTAAAGCTGTCCATCAATAGGTTTGGGAAGGAAGAGCTAGGATCATCACAGACTACTGAGAGCCTCGCTCTGAAGAGAGTTTTAGAGCCAAGAGGCTGATGGTCAAATCTCTGGAGTGGCACTCTGGGGAGCAGAGAGCAGGAAGAACTGTCAGGAAAGTTGTCCTAAAATGGCAGCTGTTGAGGGAGTGAATGAGGGCTTAGCACAGTGCCGGGCACATAACTTAATCAATGTCTGTTGCTTTCTTTCTTTCTCCCGTAAAGGTGATGCTTTCCTCCTCGATGAAAGTTGTCATGGGGAGGTGAAGGTTAAAAGGTTCAAATACCTTTGATCTGATCGCACTTTCCATAAGGCAACTAGGTGGTATAGTGCATAGAGTGCTGGGCTAGGAGTCAGTAAGACCTGAGTTCAAATCCAGCCTCAGACACTTACTTGCTGTGTGACCCCGGGTAAGTCATTTAACCCTATTTGCCTCAATTTCCTTAGAGCTAGAGAAGGAAACAGCACTCCAGTATCTTTGCCAAGAAAACCCCATGGGTGGAATGGTCCATGAAGAGTCAGACATGACTAAATACTTACTTCATTAAAAAAAAAATGGTTTCTCCCACTCCAAGAAACAACCTACCCTGCCTGGAAGGAGGTCTAAAGGGAGAAAGGGAAAACCTGAATTGTTCTACAGAGGTTTTGAGGACTCTACTTAGTACAGAAAAGATGGCAGGCAGGCAGTCAGACTGAGATTTGGAACCAGAGGTGAGAAAAACAATTGGAGTTTGAGAAGGGAGGACTGGGAGGTCTCTGGGAACATGGACATTCTGGGGGCCTGTCTTTTTTCCTTCCCAAATTCTCATCTTGATTGCTTTATTCCAAGAAGCAAAAGGAAATGCCTTGAACAATAAAATAATGACAGACTGTCAAAGGGCCCAGAATAACTATGTTTAGAGTGCCTGGGGCCGGAATTCCTGCCATGGCCACTAACACTTCCCCACCCTGCTCAGTTCCATCCCTTCTGGGCGAGCATTCAGGGTCAGCCTCCTTTGACATAGAAGAGAGACCTAATCACCGGGCCATGGCCCGGGTGCTGTCTGATGCCTCAGACTCTGTTTTTTGGCCAGTAGTGAAGGGTGGAGGCAGGGTATGGGGAGGAAAGTAGTTTGTTCTGTTTCTCAGGCATTGGCATACTTTATGTATTTTTGTAGATATGGCACTTAGAAGGAAATTTATTTTCTTTTTTTTACTTTTTTTTCGGAGACGGAAAAGGCAGGGCAATTGGGGTTAAGTGACTTGCCCAAAGTCACACAGCTAGTAAAAGTGTCTGAGGATGGATTTGAACTCAGGTCCTCCTGACTTCAAGACTGGAGCTCTATTCACTGCCACCTAGCCACCCCAAGACAATTTAGGGGTTAATTGATTGATACTTGAATGAAAGGAAATGAATGGGAAGCATTTGTTAAATGTTTATTGCTATGTGCCAAGCACTGGGTAAAGTTCTGGAGAATACAAACATAAAATGAAATCAGTCCCTATTCTCAAGGAGCTCACACTTAGGAAATCACACATGTAGGAGAGTTCAGCCATAGGACAGATGGAAAACTCCGGATTCCTGAGGATATGTGAGGTGGAGGCCACACTGGGAAGTGGGCTGGAGTGGCCTACAAGTCAGAGGGCATGCTGGATTCCCTCAAAGACTGGAAGAGTGGGGCATAGTATCCTGTCAAGGTAATTGATTGGTATGGTAGGAGGATTGGGTGGGTTCTGGATCATGAAAACGGGCAGTCAGGTCCTGCTGGTTGGCATCTCCAGATGGGCTCTAGGACAGCCTGTGAATTGGGAGTGGGGGAAGTCTAATTAAAGGGGCAATCTCTCACTTGAAGGAAACTGAGGGACCAGAATAATAGTAGCCTAGACTCTGAATTCTGTATTCATCTGATTGAAATGGTTTCCCACCATACAGAAAAGTAAACAAATACAGGACACTAGTCAATGTTCTGTTCACGTTGTAATGAGGTACACCTGTTATATAGTCCTTTTCCTCGAGGGGCTTAGACATGTACATTTATGTACCAAAATATATGTATGTATATACATATGTATTTATATGTACATATGTAAATATATGTTTATATTTATACTGATATATTTTTATATATTTATGTGCATTTTTTAATCTTGTGCATGCATTTATAAAATGGCATGCATGAATTGCTACATCAATGGCACTGCTAATAAACTAAAGAATTTGGAGGAGGGAGTATGGAAGGGAAATATGATCAGTGAGGTCAGAAATGGCTACAAAGGTTTCACATAGGAGGTGTGAGAACCAGGTCTTGAAGGAAGTATAGGACTTAATGTAAATGAGAGGGCCTTAGAACTATGGGCAGAGCAAAGAATTCCCTTGAATTTGGAGTGGACAACAAATAGGCAGGCAACATGGAGCCCTGAACTTTGATTTGAGAGGATCTGAGTTCAAAGCCTGATTTTGCCACTAAAGGCAAGTCACTAAACCACTGAATCTCTAAGCCTGTTTCTTCATCTGTAAAATGACAAGATTGGGTTCAATGATGTCTAAGGTCTCTTCCAGCTCTAGATTTATGATTTCAAAAATAAAATAGAGGCATCTGTCGGGACCTGTTTGTGTAGGAGAGTAGTGAGGAGTTTGGAGAGGTAGCTAAGGACTAGGTTGTGGAGGATATTGAACACTAGGCTAAAGATCTGGGACTTGATTCTCTTAGCACTGGGGAGCCAATGAAGGTTTTTGAGTAGGAAGTGATATGCATCCATCCATTTCAGCAAACTAAGCACTCCCTGAGTCCTAGACACTGGGATAAAGACATACAGTCAGCCAGAGGGGACCTCCACTAAAGTGTTACTCCAAAGTCTCATTGTTCCACAGAGGTGAATGTAGATTCTTAAAGGTTATGCCAACTTAAGAGTACAAGCCTGAAAGACCCCAAGTAACCCATTCAGCTAAATTCAGGAAACATCACTAGAAGGTTGACCATCAGATAGATGGTGAGTATTTCTGGTTATAGAGACTTATGAAGACAGTTGACTAAAGCGAGGAAGGAGTTTATGATATGTGCCAACGCAAGGAGTACCCACACTGTTAAAATTTTTGAAAAATTGAAGTAATAGGATGAAAGAAGTATTTGAAGTAGATGAGTCCAGCTTTATGCTGAGATTAGAAGAATAAGAATCTGCATATGGAGAAATTAGAAGACTTCTGTAGTCATCCAGGCCAGATTTTCTTTGTTGAGTGGATTTCCCATCTTGCCCTCCCACTCTGTCTGTTCCATTTCTTCCAACCTTCCAACAGGAGAAGGTAGGAGAGGAAAAAGTTCAAGATCAAGGAATGTTGCATGTGGCTCATGCAGGTGGTTCAAAGTTTCTTAGGACTAACAATAATTATTATAATTACTGACATTATTATTATTACTGACATTTATGGAGAGTTTTAAAGTTTGCAGAGTGGTTTACATATACTGTCGTATTTTTGCTAATATAAGCATAGATTCTATTCTTCCCTTGTCCCTCTCTCTTTGGAGGCTAAAACACAACTAGTATTTATTGTATATATTCATTGGTATATTTTACTTGAGGTTTTTTTTGTGTCTTATGGTAGCATTTTTGTGGGACTTATGCATGCCAAAGACTCTAGCTATCACAGTTTATAAATTTGTAAGGAAAAAATATGATTAGAGTCTGAACACACCCTGTCTCCCCTACATATATACCTTCTTGTGGACAAGCTGAACAAGAACTGAAATCAATATTTCTGCTGTAGCAGAGACTCCCAGAAAAGACCGTATCTGTGCACTGAGATCTTTTGCATTAGGAATAGTTCCAGCCTGCCTGTCACATGGACCAACATTTAGATGTGCCAAGCTGGCACTGAAGCCTGTGGCATTTGCTTTGAATACTAATTAGACTAACCCAATATTATCTTCTTCTACCTCTCCTTTTCTCCTCCTCCCACCTCCTACTTTCCCTGAGCTTATCTGTGCAGCTCTAGCTTCCCTTAAGAAGTTGCCTTAGCTACCCTTAGCCAGATGATTTCTTCATACCAGGGAGATGTTAAGAGTAAGTCCTAAGAAAACAGACTGCAAAGAGATGCCTGGAGTACTTTTTCAGCAGAATTGTCTTCTTTGTTCAGGGGGGTTGATGAGAGAGAGGGGAAGGATAGGTGTTTTCCTCTGAAATAACTCTGGGATTTTCTCTTCAATGCCCTGTTCTTACCTGGAAACAAAGAAAGTATTGACTTCCCCAAAATAATTGAGGCCATAGGATGGCATCATCCATTGAGGAAGAGAGAGAGAGACAGAGAAAGAAAGAAGAAGAGGGGGGAGGGAAAGAGAGTGATAGACAGAAAGGAAGGTGTGGGGAAGGGAGAGAGAGAGGTCTTCTCTCAAGTAACCCACAAGATAATATATCAAAGGATCTTTATGCAGAGTCAAGGAGCATTTCAAATGATCTTATTATGTGCAAGATCCTATGCTACTCATTGAGAATGCAAAGACAAAATGAAGTCCTTTCCCTCAAGAGGCTTGTACTCTGTTGGGTGGGTAGGTCAGGACAGGAGAATACAACATGTAACCAGGTAAGTATTTACAGAAAAAAAGGATGACCTAAATAACTGGGGAGATGCTCATTGCTCCTGGGAAGGCCAAGACAATATAATCCAACTGACAGTACTACTTAAGTTTATTTATTCAGTATCACACCAAGTAAATTACCAAAGAGTTACTTTTTCAAACTAAAAAAAAAACAGTAAAATTTATCTTGAGGAACAAAAAGGTAAGAATCTCAAGGGAAATAATGAACAAAGTGGCAAGTAAAAGGGCCTGGCAGTACTAAATCTCAAATTATACTACAGAACAGTAATGTTCAATTCTGTTTACTAATTTAAAAAACAGAGTGACAATAATCACAGGAATGGATGCCACATACAGAAGCGCATAAACATAGTAGCATAGTCACTGGGGGTGATAATTCACTAAAATGGTCTGGCAGAAATTAGATATTGACTAACATCTCATGTCACATACCGAGTAAAGCTCCAAATACACACGGCAACACCAGAAAATTAGGGGAATAAGGAAGGAATAAGCTGTCAGAACTATGTATAGTAAAAGAGTCTATGACAAAGCAAGAGACAGAGGGGATTATAGAAAGTAAAATGGAAAATTTTGATTATATGAAATTTGTAAAAGTTGTTGCACAAACAAAACCAATGCAGCTAAAATTATAAAGGAAACAGTTAAACCTGAGAGAAAAAATTTACCCCCAATTTCTCTGTTAAAAGTCACCATTTGCAAAATACATAAGGAAGTGGCTTAGATGTATAACTACAGGAGTCATTCCCCAGTTGATAAATGGTCCAAAGATATGAAGAGGCCATTTTCAAAGAAAAAAATCTAAACTCTTAAAAATCATATTTAAAATGCTGTTACTAGTAATAGAGAAATGTCCAGTAAAGTAGCTCTGCATTTATATCTTATATCCATCAGCTTGGTAAAGATGACAAAAAGGGAAAATGAATGTTGAAAAGACTGTGGGAAAATAGACATATTGATGCACTATTGCAGCTGTGAATTGGTTCAACCATTCTGGAAAGCAACGTGTAACTCTGCCCAAAATGTTATTAAACTATGAATACCCTTTGACCTTGTGATACTGTTAAAGAGATAAAAGAAAGAGGGAAATGACCTATATTACAAAAATACTTACAGCAGCTCTTTTTGTAGTGGTAAGGAACTGGAGTCTAGGAGGTACCTCTTGGTTGGGAATGACTTAACAAATCATGGTATATGAATACAATGGAATACTGTTGTACTGTGAGAAATTACTAAACAGGCAGTTCCAGAAAAACCTGGGAACACTTGTATGAACTGATGCAGAGTAAAGTGAGCAGAACCAAGAGAACCATTTATACCATAACAGTGTTAAAAGACAGACAACTTTGAAAGACTTAAGAATTCTTATCCATTCAGTTACCAACTTCAGTTCCAGCAGACCAGTGATGAAGCATGCTACCCACCTATGGACAGAGAGGTGATAGATTCAACTTGCAGAATAAAATGCACAGTTTTGGAGATGGCCACTTTTGCTTGATTGTGCATATTTGTTACAAAGGTTTTGTTTTTCTTTTTCTTTTTTTTTTCTTCAATTAGAATAAGAAGCAGAAGGGGGGAAAGGGTTGGATTAGGATTATTCTATCAAAAAAAAATAAAAATGAGAAGAGAAGGAAATCCAGAAGGAATCACAGACAAGTAGGACAGCTTTGAAAATTAATTGTTACAGTTACTACATTCTTGAGAGGAAAAGCGTGAACTATCCAAAAAAGATTCACCATTTTGTGTGTAATCCTCTCCTATTTCACCACAAAAATGGAAATATTTATTTTATTTGGTATTTATTAAATTCAAAATAAAAACAAATCAAATATGTGTGTGCATGTGTGCATGTGTGTATAAAATGTCAGGAGATAAGCACTAACAATGCTGATAAATGTATAACAATCAGATCTCAGAGGTAGGCGGGGAATGTGTACCCGATATCCTTTGTTTATTCTGCATTCTTAGCATGTACTCCATTGCTTTCTTAAGTCTGAACAATTTTTTTTTAATGTCAAGCCCTGATTTGTAGTGTTTGCTGATTTCTGGGGTATAAATTCTGACGCTAAAAACTGAACAATTATCTCTCTTGAGTCTGCATGAGTTGGCTCCAGCATACCCCTGAATAACTCCCATCTATACATAGTGCTCTTAAGAGTTTCAGTGCTCTGAGGGAGGTACAGCAAGAATCACTGTCATTTCTGTTTTATAGATATGGAAACTAAGGCACATATGGGTTCATTGGCATGCCTCCAATCCCATTTGTAAGAAGTGGATAAGGCAAGAGCCCACCACAGGCCTCCTCGTACTGGGTCCAGGGTCGATGCTGTTACACCAGGATGCCTGTGTCTCTAGGGTGGAGTCCTCTAAGGACTCATGGGGATGGAGTTTAAGAAGGAAAGAGTGCTTAATGAGGTACAACAATGAATGGCCTGTGATTTCTTCAGTGGGGAATCATCTGCATCAACCACTGAGGCAGATTTCTGCTCCTCTCTGACTTAGCAGCCCTCCTAATGAAGTTGCGTCAATACACTTAGCAAAGCTGATAGTGTAACAGCCATTGTTCATATAGCACTTTTAAGGTTTCCAGAGCAAAACTTACTATCTCATTTGATCAACGACCCTTTGAGGAAGGTGGCATTATTAACCCCATCTTACAGATGAGTTCATTGAAACTGAGAGGGATGACTTGTCTGGGATTAGGCAGCTAATTAGTTCGTGAGGTTCGATTCAAACTAGGGTCTTCTTGATTCTGAGCCCAGTGCTTTATGCCCTTAGCTACTTCAGAGGACAGATGAATAGTTTGCTACTGAGCCAGGTCTTGGAGCCTTTCCAGGTTAATGGGTCTGCTGGCCAAGTGCACCAACACAAGGCACCCAAGGTCACCTCCATACCACAAGGAAGCATCAAAGTATGAAGAATGGCTTTAGTGGAAGATTTTTGTCTGACAAATGATATCCTAGGGATAGCTGGTGTAAGGGCAAGAGCACACTATCCCTCAGGGAGTTTAGGACAATTCTTGTCCTTTGAACCCACCCTATTCAAAAGTAATCAAAACTCATGCTGACCTAAAACATTGTGTTGAATGCTATAGGGTCAAGACCAGAGGAGAAGGGACAGGAAACCCTGATCTGATACTTGATAGATTAATCTACGTGCACCACAGTTTTTTTCATCTATAGAATGGGGATAATCACACTCATGCTATCCACCCCACAGATTTGTTTCAAGGGAAGTGCTTTGTCATGCAGTACCTACTTTGTACACTGTGCTAAGGGCTGAGGACAGAAATAAGATAAAGACAGTCCCAGTCTTTAAGGAGCTTACAATATAATAAGGGAAGACAACACACTTGAAAGCTGAAAAAAGGGAGGGAGAAGGTACCCTCGGGGGGAAAAAGGGAAAGGGGGACATGCTAGAGTCTAGTCTAAGAAATGCTGCTAGTGGGAAATGATGAGTTGGCCAGTCTGTGAGCCCTCTTTAAATGGAGGCTCTGGAAGGAGTTCTTTCCTTCACCCTATAACCTTCTGATCAGAGGGGTAGAGTATACCTGGGTGCTGAAGAGGAGCAAGTATCAAAGCTGAGGATGAGTTTCCTGGGAGCATCATCATGGGGGAGTCCGATTCAATGAGCGCATCCAGTGGACAGTGTATGCCTTAAAGTGAGGTCTGGACCTCCTAGCGACTGAGCATCATCTTATAATCTGTTCCACTCAGAGGACTCTGGGATTTGCTGAGCAAGGCTATCAAAGAAGTGTTATTATTAATAAATGGTAGTAAATTACCGAAAGCAAGCCTCTCATGAAGAACTGATTTAAAAATCTTCCAATTTTCACATGCAGTCCTTCCCTACATTTCCATTCTTGCCTCATTTTTGAGATAAGTGCTTAAAACTTCAAATCCAAAAGCTGAAAACTGCCAGCTGGAAATAACCACTTGAATAGGGTTCTTCTGCCTGCTAACTGAAAGGAATGGTATTGCTAGTTTTCTTTGGCCAAGAGAGAGCCTGCAAGTCTGCATTATATCTATATTCTTGTCTCAAATAAATGGAAGGGTACATACTTATAGTCTGTATTTGGAGACTCCAGCTCTTAACACAATGCCTGGTAAGTAGTAGGTGGTTAATAAATGCTTATTAATTGAAGCACTGGCATGATGGACACATATTCAGCTATTTAAAAAAACCACTTTCAAAGACACAAAGGGAACAATTGAAAGCCAGTGAGGTATGGGGGAAAGAGTCCTGAGCCTGGAGTCAGAAGAATTGGATTCAATTGGACAGCCTTGGACAATTTTGTCACCTTGAGCAAGTGATATACTCTCTCTAAGATTCGTTTTCCTCTTCTCTAAAATAGGGAAAATAATGCTTGTTCTATACCTACCTCACAGGGTTGACAGGAGAAAAGGGCTGTGCAAATTTTAAGGCACTATTAAATGGGAATTATTATTAGCCTGATCAATAAACAAAATGAAATTTATTAAGCCCCTCCATAGGATCCAGAGCACCCTGCCACTAGGAGAGATACAAAGTTTAAAGATCCAGTCTCTACCTGAAAAAGTTTGCCATTTTCATAGGAAAATACCCATATAGATCACTGTAATCCCCAATGCTACATGTTGCATTGTTGTTGTTTGTCCTTCATTCTTGAAGACCATGGCATCTGGGAGGTGATGCCACAACATACGAGTGAATTAGACTTAGGTGAGGGAGCACTGTACAAAATCACCAGCCTCACTCTCTCCTCCACAACCATCTGGGTCCAGTGGAAAGATCTATGTCAGGACAACTACATTAAAGCGTTAACAAAACAAAGTACTCTATAAGGTCCAGTTGTTGGGATCAGGGAAGGCTTTCAGAAAGTATTATTTGAGTTGGTCTTTACAGGATGGGTAGGGGTTCCACAGTCAGAAGTAAGAAAAGAGGACATTCTGGGCAAGGGGAGCAGTCTGAGCCAAAATAAAGATATGAAAGGGCATAATCACATAGTAAGGAAACAAAGGATTGTCCAGTTGGGCTGGAGCACAGAGTGTGATAGGGAGTATTATAAGAAAAGCTCCATCTCTGGTGGCTATCCAGTAACGTTTTGTTCACTTCTCTCACAAAAGAATGATATATCAGGAGGACTTAAATGTTAGCAAAAGAGTATAAACTTGGTTAAGATGAAGAAATAACAAGTCCACTTTGAACATCTGAGTTTGAGATGCCAGTGGGACCATTCCAAGAGAACATGACTGGTGAATAGCTGGATCCAGAGCTTAGACTAGAGGTCAGGATTGAATGGAGAGGTCTGCAGAGGTGGTTATTCAGACCTTGGAGGTGAATGATCTTTGTGGAGAAAGAATCTAGAGACACAGGAAGAGATCTAAGGACATATGCTAGGGAAACATGAAGAGCAAGGATTCCAAAAGAGGATATGAGACAGAGCTTAAAGGAGTGCTTAAACAAGTAGGATAAATGTCGTAATGTCTTTTACATAATGTCATCCAGCCAGGGAATAGCCAAGCATGACCTAGAACAGTTTAACTCCCAGGTCAGTCAGCTTCCCACTCTCCCATGCTGCTTCTTATAACAGAATCTTATGTCTTCAAGTGTTTTCTTAATTATAACAAGGGATTTCAGAACTTTTGTTTTACATCTCCATAGGTACTTTTGTATTTTGTAATGTTACAAATCAATTTTTGGTGTTGTTTCCATATTCAGAAGATAATTAGCTGAAACTCTAGTGCTTTGCTGAGAATACACCAATTTATGACATCTTCAACCTAATATGTCCTAATGAATACTTGTAAAGTGCTTAGCACATAGTGGGTGTTTGGCACATAATAGGTGTTTGGTACGTATTAGGTGTTTGATGAATGCTTGTTCCCTCCCCCCTCACATAAAAGAATCTTTAGATTGGATCTTTAATAGTAGAGAAATATTAGCCAAATGTTTATTCATTTTTGACTAAGTTCAGTGTGACCTAGACTTAAGAATGGACTTCTTTCAAAGTCAGTTAATAAATATTTATTAATTATCTTCTATGTTCCAGGTTCTGTGGTAAGCACTGAGGAGACACAAAAATGCAAAAGACAGTCTCTGCCCTCAAGGAGCTCACAGTCTAATGAAGGAGATAACACACACACACACACACACACACACACACACACAAACTTTGTACAAATAAGCTACTTAGAAGATGTCAAAAGATGGAACTGGAGATGGAGAGTATTCCAAGACCCCAAGACACCTACTTTGAAAAGATGTATTTAATATTCAGGGATCACTGTTAATTTTTTTTTAAGACAAGAATTTCCATAAAATAGCATATCAACTTTATTGTTTCTTGAAGATTTTATAAAAAGAAGAGGTTTAGCAAAGTTTATTTTTTTTTTCAAATTGGTAAATCACAAAATTGCTCCTTAAGATATGGAGAAATGCAAAAATTACCTCCACTGTCGCTGGTAATCGTCGTCAAAATGCCTGTCTTTCAGTACCAAATCACAGTTGTCCTAGCCACTGTGAAGAGTACTGTATAGATGGGACCTCTGCTCTTTAAGAGGGTACAATCTAAGGAATGTAGAGAGATGGCAAGAAGGGAGAGGAAGATGGGATGGGAGAGAAATGGAATGCCAACAAAAAAGCAGGAATGGAGTGAAATAAGATTTACTCTTAGGGTTCAGTAATTTCTCCCAAAATGAGATTAGAAGATGGCAGGTAGAGTGGAATCATAGAATGTGATAGCTGAAGGGACCTTAGAGATAACTTATTAAAGCTATTTAATTACACAGATATCAGCAAATGAGGACCCATGAATGTGCAGTGTTTGGCTAACTTGCACAACTGGCTGTCAGCTCTGTTTTCCCAAAGACTTTAGTGGTAGCACTGAGGCTAATACACCCAGGGCTAGTTGTACTCAAGCTCCAGATCATTTTATCAGATCATTTCTAATATGCTCAAATGAAAAGAACTTCAAGTCACATGAAAGGCCGTATATGTGGTTATAGGGAAATGCTTATGTATTAGCCCACATAGGTGTGTGAGCCCAAGAAGTCCCCCTGTGTGCGGTGCCTGCCCTCCCTGGCTCCTGCTGGCATCACTGCCGCCCTCCTGCTCCCTTCTCTTCTTCGACTTTCTCATGATAAAGCATCAGCCTTCCTTGCTGTCTAACTCCTATTCTATATCAGAAAATCTGATCTGCCTGAGCACTTTCCCTCACTGGCTCTTCCTGTGGAGTAAACATAATGGCACTTGAAAGAAGTCAGCCAAGAAGATAAGGTTGACCATTAGATCTGTGTTGTTCAAACTAAGCATTTTCTCATCAAGATATGACAGTGAATGGAGAAGAGGAAGTACCCCGTACATGTAGCTGACCAAGTGACAGGAAAACCTGCTCTGAGAGAAGTAGGAGGAGAGCATTCAAAGGTTATATTCTTTTTACTGTTTTTCACTTTCCTTCCTTCCTTTCTTCCTTCCTTCTTCCCTCCCT
This sequence comes from Pseudocheirus occidentalis, assembly GCA_028646575.1. Taxonomy (NCBI): domain Eukaryota; kingdom Metazoa; phylum Chordata; class Mammalia; order Diprotodontia; family Pseudocheiridae; genus Pseudocheirus; species Pseudocheirus occidentalis. The sequence goes on from CM053593.1 coordinate 48,336,703, forward strand.
CCTTCTCTCTCTCTCTCTTTCTTTCTTTCTCTCTTTCTCTCTTTCTTTCTTTCTTTCTTTCTTTCTTTCTTTCTTTCTTTCTTTCTTTCTTTCTTTCTTTCTTTCTTTCTTTCTTTCTCTTCCTTCCTCTTCTTTCTTTCTCTCTCTATTTCTCATTCAAGTTGCACAAAATGACTAATATGGACATTTTTACATGATTGTACATGTATAACCTATATCTGATAGCTTACCATCTGGGGGGGGAGGGGAAGAAGAGATCAAATTTGGAACTCAACGCTTTAAAAAAAAGCAACCAGAATGTTAAAAATTGTTTTTACATATAATTGGGGAGAAATTTTTTAAAAAACTTTAAAAAAAAGTTATGTTCTTTGTATTCTTTTCTCCTCTTCCTCTCATCATCCATACAGGACATTAGGCAGCTTCAGTCACTGGGAACTAGGCGCAGGTGAGTCGTGCTCAGAATTCCTGTCCAGATTCCTGTCTTTGTCCATGTGATCAGTTCTTTGTATTTCTCTCTTCTGCTCCCGAGGTTCCTCATAGTCCTCTCGATCCCTGAAAGTTGGGGTGGGAAGAAGGAATTATTATTGGTTTCAAATCCCAATACTATTGTCATTCCTTAGAAGTAGATTGCCTTGTTAGCCACCTGACTCTGGGTCTTAAGAGGAGCTGGGACAATGCTCTTTGACCCAGAGATTCTGCTGCTGGCCATATAAACCACAGAAGTCAATGGTAAACAGCAGGGCCCCCTACGTTTACATTGTTGGGCAGCAGTGAGGAACTAGCTTAGCAATTTTGGTACTGGAATTCAAAACTTTCCAGGGGAATTTTCAGGGCCAGATCAGTAGACAGACCTAGGAGGCTTTGCTTATTTCTGTGCTCAAAAGAAAGCCTAGTGGCTTCACTGAACCTGCGAGAATCCATTGATTCATTGGTTCATTCCACAAACATTTATTTGCCAAAGGAGCACCAATCTCTATCCTTTTTTTTTCTTTGGGGAGGGCAGTTGGGGTTAAGTGACTTGCCCAAGGTCACACAGCTAGTTTTGTGTGTGTGTGTGTGTGTGTGTGTGTGTGTGTGTGTGTGTGTGAAGTGTCTGAGTCAGGATTTGAACTGGAGTTCTCCTGACTCCAGGGCCGGTGCTCTATTCACTGTGCAACCCAGCCACCCCTAGCCAATCTCTATCCTTAAAGTAGAAACACCTCCAGAGAAGCAAGAGAAGTAAAGAATGTTAAAGTGAGATACTTTACAAACATTTCCTGTTTCCCAAGAGGCAAGCAGCATATTTTGGGAAGGGAATGCAGCAAGTAGAACAAAATTCATGGATCTGGATTATTCTCTAAACAGGATTTGGAGTTGGAAGGGACTTTAGAGATTGTCTAGTGGCCAGTTGGTACTAATCGAAACCAATTTGCTCATTTTCCAGATGAAATAACTAAGACCCAGAGAGAATTTATGGATTGCTCAAGGTCACAGAGTATAAGCAGAATAAATGAAAAAGTGTGGGTTAGGCCCTGTGCTGGGGATGGACACAAATGCACACCTAGAAGGTCTTTTCTTCCTTATCCCCCACATCCTGGCTTCCCCGGCTTCTTTCAATCCCAGTTAATATCCCACCTTGTCCAGGAAGCTTTTCCTGTTCTATCTTAAGTCTAGTACTCTCCCTTTTTTAATTATTCCCAGTTTATCCTGTAACTGATTTGTACATAGAAATTTACATGTTATTTCCCACCTTAGATTGTAAGCTCCTTGAGGGCAGGAACTATTTTTTGTTCCTTTCTTAGAATTCCCAGCATTTAGTAGGTACTTAATAAATGGGTTTTCCCTTGAGACCACAAAAGGGAAACTCTAAAGGAGTGGGGTATGAAGCATGTTTTAGAAATGGCTAGAAACCTGTGTCTTCTGACTCCATATTGGCTGCTCTTTCTGCCATACTGCACCAGGGCTACTTGCGACCTTGGCCCATCCTCTTTCCCTCCACAAGTTCCCTAGAGACATGGTATAACTCACGGCCTCTCGCTGTCTTTTTCCTTCTCGTTCCTACAGCAGCAGCAGTACGCAATGATGCTGATGATGACGAGTGCAGCAACCACGCCTCCCGCAATCCCAGCATACAGGGCAAAATTCATGGAGGCTGCCAGGGAGCAAGACAGTTGGTTCATTTGAATATCCGGAACACCCACTGAAGCACCCAAACTTGACCATTTTTACCTGTGAAAGTACTAAGCATTGATAGCATTGCCACAGCTTAGCAACCAGTCTGGTGTAGTCTACTGGGTATGACTCCTACAACTGCCCTGGTCAAACGGGGAAAAGAAGTGCAAGAAGCCCGGGAAATCTGATCAAATCCAGCCTCTGACTTTAGCTGTGCAACCCTGGTACACCACTCCAGAATCTTTGCCAAAGAAAACCCCCAAATGGGGCCCAAAAAGTCAGACAGGACTGAAAAATGACTTAATAAGAAGACCCTGGGCAAGAGACTAAAACCTCTGTTGGTTTCTTCATCTGTAAAATGGGGATAATAATAGTACCTATCTCCCAGGGCTGTGGTGAGAATAAAAAGAGATAATATCTGTAAAGCACCTAAAAGGGATAGTTATTATCATTATTATTAGAGCAGGGATCTGGCTTTTGCCACCTTTCACTCCCTTTTCCCCTCCCCAGATGGGCTCTTACCAAGCCTGACAGCAACAGTGATATTGCAGAATTCGGATCCCATCTCGTTGGTGGAGGTGCAGATGTAATAGCCAGATGTGTCATCAGAAATGTTTTTCAGAAGCAGGGTCATTCCTGTGGCTGGAAAAAAGGAAAAGGTCAAGGTGAGAAGAGAATCTGTTCAGCCTAGGATTGAGAACATTTCACTGGGTGAAATGAATGATGCTTAATGGAGCTTTTCTTTAAAAAAAATTTTTTTTTCTAATTACATGTAAAGGCTATTTTTAACATTTCTTTTTTTTTTTTTTAAATTCTGAGTTCCAAATTCTTTCCCTCCCTCTCCTATCCCCTTATTGAGAAAGGAAGCTTTTTGATATAAGTTATACATGTGTAGGCATGCAAAACGTATTTCCATATTAGTCATGTTGTGAGAGGAAACATAGACCAAAAACAAATTAAAACACCCAATCCCAAGAAAAATAAAGTAAAAATAAAGTATGCTTTAATCTGAATTCAGACTCTATCAGTTCTTTCTCTAGAGGTATAGCATTTTTCATCATAAGTCCTTTGGAATTGTCTTGAATCCTTGTATTGCTGAGAATATCTGTTATTCATAGTTGATCATTGCATGATATTGCTATTACTATGTATACTGTTCTCCTGGTTCTGCTCACTTCACTCTGCATCAATTCACATAAGTCTTTCCAGCTATTTCCAAAAGCATCCTGCTTATCATTTCTTATGGCACAATAATATTCTATCACAATCATATACCACAACTTGTTCAGCTGTTCCCCAATTGATAGACATCTCCTTGACTTCTAATTCTTTGCCACTGCAAAAAGAACTGATATAGATATTTTTGTATATGTAGTTCCTTTTTCTTTTCTTTTTTAAAAAAAATCTCTCTGGGATACAGACCTAGTAGTGGTATTCTGGATTATAAAGGATACTTGGTTTTAAATCCATTTAGACATAATTCTAAATTGCTCTCCAGAATGGTTGGGTCAGTTCACAGGTCCACAACAGTGCTTTAGTGTCCCAGTTTTCCCATATTTACCCCCATATTTGTCATTGTCCTTTTCTGTCATAGTAACCAATCTGATAGCTATGAGGTGGTACCTCAGAGTTGTTTTAATTTGCATTTCTCTAGTCAATAGTCATTTAGAGCATTTTTATATGACTATAGATCGCTTTGATTTCTTTATCCGAAAACGGCCTGTTCATATCCCTTGACCATTTATCGATTGGGGAATGACTTGTATTCTTATAAATTTGACTCAGTTCTTTCTCTCTCTCTCCATATATGCATATATATACATACATACATATATGTATGTATATCAGAGAAACTTTACTGTAAACTTTGTTCAACAGGTATGATTACCAACTATGCATTTCCCTCCACTATTTTCCCCATTTATCTCTCTCCCTCTCCTTTCACTGTCCCCTCTCAAAAGTGTTTTGCTTCTGAAGACCGCCTCCTCCAACCTGCCCTCCCTTCTATCAGTCCCCACCTCTTCTTAATGAATTTTTTCACTTAATGCTTACTGAGTGGCTTAAGGGAAAAGCGTGGAGGATCAGTGGACAGATGTACATAGCCAAGATCACTACCAGTAGCCAGTTTCCTTCCCTTGCCCATCCAACACTCCCCCCGCCCCTGCCAACCTTGTCATAAACAAATACATACTCACAACTTATACCAAGAAGCAGAGCAGTGTGCTGAAAGTAGATCCCTGGATTAGCAGTCAAACCCTAAATTCCAACCTGAGATCTACTACTTACTAGCTATCAAGCCCTGAACAAGTCCAACCTTTGAGTGCCCATTTCTTCATCTATAAAATGGTAATAATAATAAATGGTAATAAAATGGTAATAATTCCCCGTTTCACAGGGCTGTTATGAATGTAAAAGTGTTCATAAAACTTGCTACAAATTTAAGCTTTTATTATTACTTGTCTAATCTTCCCTGGCTGAACTCATACAGAAGCCTAATGGGGATGGTTTAGGTGGGCAAACATTCAGAGCTATAAGATTCTACTCAAAGGTAGTGATGGGGCTTAGGCTCTGGGAACCCCCTTGAATCTTCCCACTTGATAAGGTATTTGCCTGAGATCATAAGCCTTTCATTATCCCTAGGCCCAAATCTCAGTTACTCTTAATCTAGTCTACTTCCCACCCTTGATTCTATCTAAATGTCTGTACCCAAATCTGTTACCCTTAAATTAGCCTAGCCCTCCGATGTCTATCATCTCCAGGTAGCCTTCTGCTATTTCCCACCCTTAATCCCATTCCTGGAGTCTGACCTCAGTCCCCTCAAGATCCTCCCTAGACTCCTCCTTAAGACCCTCCCCAAACCGCTCCTCTAAACCACCCCTAGATCCCTCCCACAGTCTTTCTGTATATAACATCCATCTTCCCTCCAGGAAGGTGTTGAGATTCAGTCTTAGCACAGACTCCGTCTATGTCAGATTGTTCTGGCCCGCTTGTCCAATACAAGCGTCACAGATACTCAGGCTACTTAAGAGTCTATCCATTATGGTGAGTCTTTAATAAACTTTGTTTTACTTTGATTTGAGAAAGGCTTGAGTCGAATTCATTTGGCAGAACCCAGCTTGCTGGTACTTTGGGTCTCGAGTACCCCTAAAGCCCCAAACCTCAACCACAGGGTATCTGGAGTACTTAAGCACTCCAGTGTTGATGGGGAAGTATCTTACTTGCCACCTCAGAGATGCAACCCAGACTGGGACAGAAAAAACTCATCATTGTGGTCTTTCTTGAACTGAAAAACTGATCTCCTAGGGATTACCAGGGAGGCACTAAGCAGTTACTAAGCACTAAGCATCCAATCATGCAAGGGAAGAGAAAATACAAGCACAACACACTGCTTCCTTAGCTATGTTCCCACAGATCAGTGTTATCATATGGACAGAGATAGAAACACCCAAACAGGTTCCCAAACAGTGGAGCAGCTATGTCTCTAATACTGAAGAGGCATTTACAGTCATCCCTTTCACACCACAGGGGTCAAGGGCACAGTATCCCCTTGATCTGTAAAAGCAAGCTAAAATTTTTTGGTCCTCCCTTCACACCTCAGAAGAATTTGGAATTTTTTCTTTTATGGTGTCTTTACAGTACCTTATTGTAAAATTTAGGTTGATATTACACAATAATATATGCATTTCTGAGTTCCTAAACTCTTTCCGTATTGTCTGCTGACCTTTGCATGTCTTCAGTTTCCACAAGACTCCCCCCCAAATTCCCATTTAATTTCTTATGCTGACCAGAGATATAGTGAAACCTCGATGGGGGAAATTATGATGTGGAAGGGATAACTATGTCCTGACCTTATCTTTGGAAATACAATTTCCCAAAGCTCTAGTATGGATTAGCCCTAGGTCTTGCCCCCATCACCCTAGAGGGAGTGGCCTCAGAGATGTGACCGGTCCTATTGTCCTGCTGAACTACCCCTGAAGTCACCACCCAGTAAGGTTAATAGGATATAAGATCTTCCCTGCCCATTAATAGTCCTCCTGAGTAACCCTGATGAAGAACCAATTAGGCTCTGGGTCACAGGGATCCCCACACCTTTCAAATTAAGTGTTGATTTCCAAGCTCCTCAGCACTAAGCCAATCAAGTCTTAAATTGGAAACAGTATATGTATTGTATTGCTTGGAGGAAGAGGTATGAGCCACAGACAGAGGGAAGACCTTGCCTAGGGGAATTTGCTTGTAGGGAGGCTTGACAGAGAGAACACTTGCCTTGGAGCTCCCTGGATTGGTGATGAGTATTTTACTAAACCTTGCTTTTGGTATCCTAATAGCAATGTCTCAAATACATACTTTGGTTTTGTCTTGGAGAAGGGCTTATTATATTTTATTATTATATTACTATATATGATATGATATTATAACCCTGGGAACACCTGTGCATATTAATAGCAGCTGCTATAGGTATCACATTGACATTATACACCCACAATTAAAAGTAGCTGTTCCCCAAATCTAGGAACAACCTGTCCCTTCCTTTGCTACTGCCTCTGGCCATGGTGCTGACAAATCAAACACCTCTCTTGGTCCTCTACCATTTACTGGACAGTGTGCTAGAGAGGAAAGGTAACTAGAAGCAGAGCCATCAATTCTGCATTTGCATCCTAATTCTGTGTGCCTATGGGTAAATTAATTAATCTTTGTGTACCTCAATATATTAGTCTATAGAATAAGAGGAATAATACTTTCCCTACCTAAAATCACATAGTTGGTTTTTATTTATTTATTTATTTTTAGAGCAGAAGGAGACTTTGGAGATCATTTCATTCAACCTCATTATTTTGTAGATGAGGAAAATAGTTCTAAAGAGGCGAAACTGACTCGTCCCAGATCACATAGCTAGCGAATGGGAAAAGTGAAACTTCTCAGCCCATAAATTTAGTGGGAGCAAGCTGGAATTTCAGGTCCGCCCTAACCCCCTCTTTACTATGGCCACATCAGCATTAGGTCCCCTTCAGGAGTCTTTTAACCTCCATCCTTGTTTTATAAGCATTAGGCCCCTTCAGTTTTCCACCTCCACCCTCATTTGTGACCTTTTTCCCTCCCTTGCTTTAGCATCTACCAAATAAGGACATGAACAATACTTGGCTCCCTGTCCCTCCTCCCAGCCAACAGGAGATAGTGATGGGCTTCTTTGTTATTCGCCATTGGGTTAGATTTCTTGCCAAGACTAAGAGCCCACCTCCCAGCCAATGGGAGAAGGGACAGTGTGGGGGTGGGGGGGAAAAGGGAGCTTGACTGCATTAGGGTATAAATTCTTGTTCTGCCTTTTGTAATGCACCTCATTCTGCTGGTTCATATTTGTGGAAGGGATGCCCTCTTCAGTGAGAACTGAATAAACTTCCTGTTCCTTCTTTAAGATACTTCTGACTTTTAATTTTTCTGGGTAGGGGATTTTGGGGGTTCTTGTACCCCACACACCAGGAAGTGCAAGGGGCAGAATTTGAACCCACGACTTCTGAGTCTGGATATTGTGCTATCTCATGTACCAACCTTATAGGTAGGTAGAGATTCACTGACTTTGAAGAGAGTGGTTTTTTTCGTTTTTTTTTTTTTTGCTTTTTGGAGGGCAGTTGGGGTTAAGTGACTTGCCCAAAGTCACACGGCTAGTTTTTATGTTAAGTGTCTGAGGCCGGATTTGAACTCAGGTCCTCCTGACTTCAGGGCCGGTGCTCTATTCACTGCGCCACCTAGCCGCCCCGAGAGTGTTTTATAAATGTTAAATCACTATATAAATGTCTTACTATTATTATTATCCATGTGACCTTAAACAATTCAGTTCAGTTCTTTGGGTCTTTGTTACCTCCTTTGTACAATGGGGATATAACACCTTTATTCTCTTTTCCTGATTCAGGTATGTTATTTCACTAGTGTAGAGAATTATAGATAAGGAAACTCTTCCTACCAATGCACATATAGCAACCGTTCTGTAACTCTGATTCTTGGAAAGCTGTTGTTACATTGAGGGAATAAATTATTTTCCCAGAGTCACACAATCAGAATGTGTCAGAGATGGAACTGGAACTCAGGGCTTCCTGACCCTAACACTAACTCTATAGGCACCACGCTGCATCACTGTATTACCTACCTGAGTGTTCTTCCCCGTATCTCTACCTGATGATCATCTGAGGTTACTTTTTACTTTTAAATCTATTGAATTCTTTTTTATATATAACAAAACTAGGAAAGGGTATTGGGAAACCTTCTTGCATGGACTAGTTTAGAGTTGCAAAGAGTTATAGTCCAGAGATATGAAAGATCTATCTATCTATCTATCTATCTATCTGTCTGTCTGTCTGTCTGTCTGTCTCTATCTCTATCATCTATCTCTGTCTGTCTATCTGTCTATCTATCCATCTACCCATCCATCATCTATCTATCCATCTACCCATCCATCATCTATCTATCTATCTATCTATCTGTCTGTCTGTCTGTCTGTCTGTCTGTCTGTCTGTCTCTATCTCTATCATCTATCTCTGTCTATCTGTCTATCTATCTATCCATCTATCCATCCATCATCTATCTATCCATCTACC